>CM070710.1:11279183-11843488 GCA_036346265.1 Melocanna baccifera
GGCGGATCGGGCGGTAGGATGGTTAGGGTTAGGGTTTGCAGCGGGCGCGGGGCGGCAGATGTATGGATCGCGCGCGCAGCGTCCGGCGGCCGGCAGCGGCGGCGAAGCATGCCCGCGCTTGCGTCAGTATGATCTGTGACAGCGTAAGCCTTGGCGAGATCGAGCGGTGAGCCTGTGAGAAAAATCTGGCGACAGCGAGGCGGATGGGTGACAGCGTGGAGGAGAGAGGAAGATCGGGCGGCGGGGTTATTTCCTTTTCTTTTATTTTTCCGAAATTCAAATAAACTTCTAAAAGCTCTAGAAAATAGCAAATAAATCCGGAAAATTCACCAAAATACTAGAAAATTCCTTGTGACACAAGGAACTCAAATAAAATATTTTCCACTTATGTTAATGTTTATTTTAACCACATTAAATCATTTAAAACTTTGAAAATTCATTTGAAGCTTCAATTAATTTGAGAAAATTCCAGAAAATTCATTTTTGAAATCCAGCTTTAAAAATCTCGAGAAAAAGCAGGATGTTACAAACCTTACCCTTAAGCGAGATCTCGACCAGAGATCTGGGCCAACTAAGAGAATAGGTTGAAACTCGCTCTGAGATCCTCCTCGCGCTCCAGTGGCTTCCTCCTCGGAATGGTTGCTCCACCGAACTTTGCAAAAGCGGACCGCTTTATTCCGGGTGACTCGCTCGACACTTCAAGATTTTGGTAGGTGCTCTTTGTATGACAGATCCTCCTGCAGTCAACGGCCTCAATGGCACAACCTCCTGCAGTCGCATGCAGCACTTCTTGATTGGGACACATGAAAGGCGTCATGTACCCCAGAAGGGCGCAGTAACTCAAGCGATAAGCAACCTCTCCCTGCGTTTGAGAATCGAGCGGACCAACATATCGGTGCAAGCTTCCTTTTAGCTGAAATCTCTTCACACCTTTGAATGGTGTGATCCTCGAATACACAAAATCATCGGCTCAAAACTCAGACTCTCGCGTCGTCGGTATCTGCATAGCTTTTGCATTCGGCACAGGCAGCTTTTCAACCTTTCATGAATCAAGCGGACCTTATCCTCGAGCTTCTTTTAAACAATGCGGGCCAAAAACGACCTTCTCCGTCTCTTTCCAATTGAGAGGGTCCTACATTTCTGCCATACAATGCCTCAAGCGGTGACATCGCAACCGGCTCGATAAGCGTTGTTGTATGAGAACTCGCAAAGGTAAACAGTGTCCCACTTAGACCCATGATCGAGCACACGGGCTCTCAACATGTCCTCGAGTCTGATTAACTCGCTGCATCGACCATGCATGCTGGGGGTGATATGTCAGATCTTGAAATTCAGGTGAGTTCCCATAGCCTTATGGAAACTACCCCAAAACCGAGAGGTGAAGCTGCGATCCACGATCCGACACAATCTTCTTGGGCACACCATGCAACCGACTATCTCGGACATATATAGTTCGCCAATTTGTCACCATGTAAGTCGTCTTAAGCTGGAATGAAATGAGCAACCTTGGTCAAGCGGTCCACAATGACCCAAATCGAATCATGACCCTCTTTGGTTTTAGGCAAACCGACTATAAAGTCCATACCAATTTCTTCCCACTTCCACTCAGGGACTTTTAATGGCTGTAGCAAACCTGCAGGTCTCTGGTGCTCTGCCTTTACTCTCTGACAAACATCGCAAAGGGCTACATACTCAGCAATCTCACGCTTCATGTTTGGCCACCAATACTTATCCTTAATATCCTGGTACATCTTAGTACTGCCTGGATGAATCGAATCTGATGACTCATGAGCCTCTTTTAATAACACATCCTTTATTTCTTGTTTGTTGGGTACACACAAACGCTGCTTGAACCACAAGGTTCCCTGGTCATCCACTGAAAATCCTGACTCTTTACCTTCACTTAAATTCTTTCTGATCCGCTGAAATGCCTCATCATCCGATTGAGCTCGCGAATCGACCATCAAAGTAATTTTGCATCTCCATAGTGCCAAAATCACAGCTCAACCAACTCAAGGTTAAGCTTCGAATTCCTCATGCAAAGTGGTGACTCTCTCGAACCATCAACCGAATTGCGGTATACCTTTACGCTCAAGGCATCTGCAACCACATTAGCTTTCGGGATGATAATGTATGCCCACATTATAGTCCTTTATCAGCTCTAACCACCTCCTCTGCTCGAGGTTAAGCTCGATTGGGTAAAGATGTATTTGAGACTCTTATGATCCGTGTAAACCTCACATCTGCTACCCATCGGATAATGACGCCAAATCTTTAAAGCATGCACTACGGTGCCAACTCTAAATCATGGGTAGGGTAGTTCTCCTCATGCGGTCTCAGCGGCGTGAGGCATAGGCTACCACTCTCTTGTCTTGCATCAAGACACAACCCAAACCTTTGCGCCAAGCATCATAAAATATCTCAAAATCCTTGTTAATATCAGAACAACACAAGCACTGGGGCTGTGGTCAAACTCTCCTTAAGTTTAAAAACTCTTCTCGCACTCTGGCGTCCAAGTGAATTTCTTTTCCTTTTGAGCAAGCTGCGTGAGGTGCAGCCACCTTTGGAAAATCCCTCAATAAAGCGACGGTAGTATCTGCCATACCAGAAAACTCGACACAGGTAAGCTGAAGTGGTGTTTGCCAATCCAAAACATCACTTACTTTCCCCAGGTCAACTGCAACTCCTTACTGCTGTCAACACATGCCCTAGAAAGCGACTTTCTTCATCCAAAACTCACATTTGCTGAACTTTGCATACAGGCGATTATCCCTCAATTTACGCAATGCTAATCTCAAGTGCTCTGATGTTCCTCCTCAGTCTTGGAATATATCAATATGTCGTCAATGAACACAACGACAAACTTGTCCAAATATTCCATAAACACCTTATTCATCAAATACATGAAATATCTTTGGAGCATTAGTCAAACCAAATGACATCACTTTGTGAACTCGTATAGACCATAACGAGTCGAGAAGGCTGTCTTGGGTATGTCCTCCTTACGTATCCTCATCTGATGATATCCTGATCTCAAATCAATCTTGGAGAATACTCCTGCTCCCTTAAGCTGGTCAAACAGGTCATCGATCCTGGGCAGAGGGTACTTATTTTTGATGGTGACCTCATTAAGTGCTCTGTAGTCCACACACATGCGCTGACTACCATCCTTCTTCTTGACAAATAACACTGGCGCTCCCCACGGGGATGAACTCGGTCTGATGTAACCCTTATCCAAAAGCTCCGAATTTGCTTCTTCAATTGCTAAATCATTGGCTGGCATCCGGTAGGGTCTCTTGGAAATCGGAGCGGTACCTGGCACAAGCTCAATCAGAAACTCAACCTCCCTCTCTGGTGGCATGCCTGGAAGATCATCTGGAAACACGTCGGGGTACTCTCCGACAACTGGTACACCCTCCAACTGGATTACCTTACTCTGGCAAATCATGACTGGCTCTGGCTGGCACTCACTGGCTGCGAATCGCACCTTAACTCCGTCTGAATTGGTTAAGGTCACTGCTCTGCTCCCCAGATCTAACACACTGCTTCGAAGCCAATCCATTCCCAAGATTACATCTAGGGACTGCATATCCAACAAAATCAGGTCGGCCCTGAACTCAACTCCCTGAATGGTTATCCTAACTCCTGGACAACCTAGGTTGGATCTCAACTTCGGATCAGGGATTGGATTAAAAGAAGCAGATCCAAGAGCAACAGTTTTCAATTGTTGCTTTAAAGCAAAACTCAGAAACAAGCGAATCGTAAGCTCGAATCAAATAAAGCGGTGCAGCGAGGCCAGATATGCGAAGCGTCACCGATCACAACGTCTGCGCTGCTGGGCATCCTCTGCGGTGGCGTGGTTCACGACCTCTCACCACCGTCCTGCTGGCCTCGTCTGGCCGGGGTGCTCCTCGTCTGCTCCGGGGTAGGGGTGCGGCCGGTGTGGCTCCCAAGTCAGCGAACCGGTGTCGGGGCTCGCCTCGAGGGCACTTGCTAGCATAGTGTCCTACTTCGTGACACTTGAAGCAAGTGATGGGCGCTGGATTATTACTCTTCTGCTGCTGCTGCTGTCCACCCTGGAACCACTAGGACGCCGCCCCATCTGGTGGCGGCGCGAGTCTCAGCCGGGTCCAAACTCAAGATCGCTGCTGCTGCTGCCGCCTCTTGGGCTTTGTGGCTCGTGCGGTGGTAGGTACCAAAGCGAGGCCTCTCGAGGCGGTGTGGTGTGATCCTCTTTGGATCAACCTCCTCTTGCGAGACTCCTCGAGCTCGCGCGACTCTCCTCGATGAGTATGGCCTTATCCACCAAGCTGCTGAAAGCGGCATAGTCGTTGCCTCGACTTGCACCTTCAAAGCTGGGTTCAAGCCTTTCTTGAACCTCTTCTCGCGAGCTGCATGCATGCCGCTACATCCTCTGCGCGCGTAGCGAGCCAAGCTGTGTGAATTTATTGAGATATTCACTCACCGGCGAGTTCCTCTGCTGGAGCTCCCGAAACTCATCCTTCTTCATCTCAACCACTCCCTCCATGACATGAGCGGTGTGGAAAGCCTTGGCGAATTCCTTCCAGTGATGTTATCTTTGGTCCTCATGGCGGCACGATGGTTCTCCCACCACTCTGCCTTTGGTCCCTCAAGCCGATGTCTTGCATCTGACACCTTCTCCTGTCGGTGCAGAGCCAAGTTCAGTTTCTTCTCAAGCGAGCGGACCCGATCGTCGGCCTCCAAAACTCGATGAACTCGAGAAAGCAGCGGTCTCGTCCTCATAAACTCTGCATAGCTGGTCTGGCGACGATGTCTTGGCGGTGGTGCGGCTCTGGTGCTTTGTCGGCTGCATCATAGTCCGCATACCACGCATCATGGTTCGCATCATCGTATGCGGGCCATCAAGAAGCGGCGAGGCGGGGTCCAAGGCAGTGGCAGGCTGCGCGGCACGCTTTCTCCGTCAGGTCTGGTTCCCGGTTTGCGGTGGAGGAGTTCTGGTGTCAACCATCTTGCTCAAAAGAAAACAACTCACGGTCGACCAAAGGCGAAAGGCGAGAGGAAAAGCATAGATAAGAGGTAAATCGTCTAAGGGGTTTTGCTTAATGGAAACCTAACTAAACAAACACTTAGCCGAAGGCAATCGAGAAACTGAACAAAATAGACTCCAATAAAAGATTTGACATGATCGCAATATAATGCTTTTAGGGCAATATTTGCAGCTCACATCACACTCAACTGCAAATAAAATCCAACGTGTCTACTCGTACTATCTACTCTGAAGGCTCCCACTCGGGTCCTGACAAATAGGGTACTCGCTATCGTCCTCGGAATCGTTGTAGACAACCCACGAGTTGCGGATCGGTTGCTCTGTTGTCGGGCTGGAGTGAACCGATCGAGGTAGGCGCGGCGATCTCGGTGATACGACGTCTCTCCTCTGGGCTCGGCGGTGTAGGCGACGGTAGAGGTACTGGCGACTGCGGTCGGGGCTCCTCCCAGACTGGCTCTGGTAGTCTCGGGGTGGCTCCGTACTGCTCCTTGAACTTCCGGACGAGTCTGGCCATGTTGATCTTGTATAGCTTGCAAAGTCGGCGGATGGCTTTGTGCGCAACTCCACTGTCTTGACATCTCCCCACCGCACCGGTGTTCTTGAAAGCGTGATGTAGCACACCTTGCCAACTCGGGTAGTGAAGTATAGCACGAGATGCTCCGATCGTTGACCTTTCGCTTCTCATCCTTAGTGAGGTAGGCGGCGATCTCTTAAATCCGAGGCTCTGCAGCGAGCGCGTAGAAGTGACCTCCATCCTCTGTCGGGTGTAAGAAGCTTGGGACATCTAATGCATTTATAAAGGAAAGATCGGTTTATAACTTTAGGAAAACCAATTTTGCAAGAGTTGGGCAAGAGACAAGAATCCTTAAGAATGAGGTAAGAAGATAGAGATATTACTAAATATCAAGTTTAGTTGGTTTGATTTAGAAAATAAATTTTTGGGTTACGACCAATTTAACTAGGGCTTCGTTCTCTGATCGATATGGCTCACGATACCATCTCTGTCGAGACCGAATATGCAAATTCGTCTCTCTGTAAACTGCACTAGTCGAGGATCACGCTAGTGCACGATCAAACATAGATGCCATCATAGTCATACACACGATAATAGTAAAGGTAAACTCGAATATCGATAAAATATCAAAGTGCGACCTTATGGCCAAGCTTACAATATCTCTAGCGGAAGGGCTTAACAAAATAGCGGAAATCCAAAATAAAGCGTGGCGACCAATCGACAAACCACGGGCTATCGAGTGGAGAACGAAGCCTAATCCGTGAAGTCGTCGTAGTACTCCCTACGGCACCTCCTGGCGATAGTACTCCTCTCCCTCAAGCGAGCAACATAGGCGCAAAGCCGTGAGTACATTGGTACTCAGCAAGTCGTTTGTAACAATTTAATGCAATATAATATGCAAGGCTTACCAAGGAAGGCTGAAAGGTTAATTTGCATAAAGGCATTTATTGATGAAATACAGTAAATAATTTGAAAGCGAAAGTTAGCGAAAGCATAATAATAGATAATCAAAGGATAAACATGAACCACTTGTGAACACCAATTCACAAGTTAAACCAACAAATGAACTACTGTCCACTCCCAACATAAACCACCAAGTTATAAATGAAACACTAACCCTCGTGTGAAATCCCCGAGCACTGTCCATGACCGAGGACGCGGCTATTCGAATAGTTTTACACTCTGCAGAGGTTGCACAACTGTACCCACACGATGTGATTAGCCTAGGCCTAAGGAAATCACAACAAGGCCTTTACAATGCTCTACCTCAACCCAATCGCCCGCTAGGGTTCATCATCACACCCTCTTGCCACATGGAAATCGGCAACCATGTTCATCACAATGGCAGAATTGAATTGAAATATTACAAATTAATCAGCGAGGTCCATCCCATAATAGACATGTGGTTTGCACGATTAAGCTCAGATCAATGGCGCACAAAGTTAAGTCCTTAGCATTACCCGGGCGAGACTACCACATCCCCAAAGTACAATCAGTACTTCCCCTTTCTTGCACGATCACTCGCCGAGTGCAAAACCAATTTGTATAACCAAGCCAACGTCACACCAATGACATGGCACAAATTTTAATACACGTGGCACCAACCACAATTCCATATATCATTAAGTCAAATTAATATTTTAATGTGTGCGATGAGACCGAACGTAATTATACATCGGCTAAGCAATCTAATCGTACCAACCCATGTGATAAATAAACTAGTATCACTAATAATTTCCCAACCTATGGTGACAAAGGTATCATGGTATTTCAAAGTGTCAAAGAGGTGTAATTGCAATTGGGACAATAACTACGTGCAAGCGGTTTGAATAAAAATAGCAATGCAACGTAATTTGAAACAAAATAATTAAATAATAGTTTGTAAAATTGGGTTCAACATGATCAAGGGACACGACTTGCCTTCGTTATGCTCGTGAGGTACTCTGGTCTTCAGCGCGAAACTGCTCCTCAGGAATCCGAATCTAACGAGAGAAAGCGACCAGGAAACAAAGAAACACATAAAATGACAAGCAAAAGAACTCAAAAATTTCACAAAAACAGAACCAACAGCTAGAGCTCGATTTTAGATGAATTTAGAAAAAGAAACGGGTCAATCGGAGCTAGGAGCGGAGGAGAACGGGCTCGGAAAATTAATTCAAAATTAATTCAGGAAAATTAAAAAGTTCTTGTCTTTGTGAACCGGTGCACCAAATTCCGAGTTCACCGTGGACCCGGTCCACGTAATGCTGCACGGCGGCGGCGACGCGGCGGGGACGCGGCGGCGTGGCGGCGGCATATCGCCACGTGGCGCGTCGGCGTGGCGGTGGCGTGGCTGCCGCGTGGCTCGGGAAGGCGGCTAGGGCGGCGTGGCGGCGTGGCATGCCACGAGGTGCCACGTCGGCTAGGCTGACGTGGCCCGGTGGCCGACGCGGCGCGCGGCGACGCGACGGCGGGATCCGGCGGCGGAGAGTTGCCCGCGCGCGTCGCGCCGTGGATCGTGATCTGATCTGCGGTCGGGATCGGCGGCGGTGTCGGTGGTGCGCGGATTGCCGCGCGTGGCGGCTCGGCAGCGCGGCGTCGCCGTGCGGGCGGGCGCGGATGGAGCGGCGCGGGCGGCGGTAGCGATGCGCGGCAGCGTGGCGGCGGCGGCGCGAGGCGTCGCGCGGCCTGGCGCAGCCTGGTGCGCGAGCGTAGCGCGAGCTCGAGACCGAGGCGGAGCGGGTGCGGCGAGGGCGGCGAGCGGCGAGGCGGCGAGCGAGGAGAGGCGGCGAGGCTCACCGGCGACGCCCCCGCAGCGGCGACGAGCTCGCGCGCGGAGGAGTGCACGGCGGCGGCAGCGCGACGGCGGAGCGGCTCCGGCGGCAGCGCGAGGGCGGCGGCGAGGGCGGCGCGACGAGCTCGAGCGACGCACGCGAACCGAGGGATGAGCGCGGTTTTATCACGCGAACCGAGGCAATCCCGATCGGTTACGCGACGGGCGAACGCGATTAGGTTAGACGGCTAGGATTGGGCCACGCGGCGGATCGGACGGCTGGGATGGTTAGGGTTAGGTTTACGCGCGCGCGGGCGAAGCGGGTGGGATCGCCGGGCGCGCGATCAGCGCCGAGGCGACGCGGGGCGGGTTGGCGTGCCGTTGGCCGCGCGGTAGCGGATCATGATGACGCGACGCGTGGCGCGGGGTCGATCGGCGCGGAGCGGGCGTATGGAGAAAGGTACGAGCTGGCACGGCGCAGGCGGCGGGATGGGTGACGCGGAGGAGAGAGGAAGATCGGGCGCGGGGTTATTTCCTTTTCTTTTCTTTTTCCGAAATTCAAATAAACTTCTAAAAGCTCTAGAAAATAGCAAATAAATCCGGAAAATTCACCAAAAATACTAGAAAATTCCTTGTGACACAAGGAACTCAAATAAAATATTTTCCACTTATGTTAATGTTTATTTTAACCACATTAAATCATTTAAAACTTTGAAAATTCATTTGAAGCTTCAATTAATTTCAGAAAATTCCAGAAAATTCATTTTTGAAATCCAGGCTTTAAAAATCTCAGAAAAACAGGATGTTACATCACCCTTCTCCACATGGTCTCTAAGAAAGTGATATCTGATATCGATGTGCTTGGTCCGAAAGTGTTGCACTGGGTTCTTAGCAATGTTAATAGCAGAAGTGTTATCACAAAAGAGTGAAACACTGTCTATAACTAACCCAAAGTCTCGCAAGGTCGAAGCCATCCAGAGTATCTCGTCTGCAAGAATCGGCGGCAAAGAACGCATTTCGGCCTCTGCGGTAGATCATGTAACACCGATCGCTTCCTAGAAGACCAAGAAACAAAAGAAGTGCCGATGAATTGGCAGGTGCCAGATGTGCTCTTTCTGTCTATCCTACAGCTAGCAAAATCTGCATCGGAGTAGGCTCTAAGGGAAAGACAAGAAGATGAAGAGTACCAGATACTATAGTCTATGGTAGCTCGAAGGTACCGAAAGATGCGTTTCACCGCCTGACGGTGAGATACGCGAGGAGAAGCCTGAAATCGAGCACATAGACATACGGAGAAGTGTATGTCTGGTCTCGAGGCAGCGAGGTACAAGTGGGAACCGATCATGCTTTTGAACTCCTTCTGATCAATTAGCTCGCCATCCTCATCTGGATCAAGTGAAGTCGTTGACGCCATCGGAGTTGACACCGGCTTGCCATCACTCATGTCGAAGCGCTTCAGGAGGTCTCGAGTGTACTTACCTTGATGCAGGAATGTACCCTCCTGAGTCTGTTTAATTTGAAAGCCAAGAAAGAAACTCAACTCGCCCATCATGCTCATCTCAAACTCCGAGCTCATGACATCGGAAAACTGAGAAACGAGAGCATATGAGGAGCCGCCAAAGATGATGTCATCCACATAAATCTAGACGAGCAGAAGATCAGTGCCATGCCGGCGAATGAACAAGGTCTTGTCTACTTTACCCATCTCAAAACCATGACTCAACAGGTAGAACTTATGCCTCTCATACCAAGCTCTAGGGGCCTGCTTAAATCCATACAATGCTTTGGAAAGCTTGTAGACATGGTTAGGGTATTTGGGGTTTTGAAACCTGGAGGCTGTCTCACATAGACTTCTTCCTCAATGAAGCCATTAAGGAAGGCACTCTTGACATCCATCTAGTACAGCTTGAACCCCTTAGAAGCTGCAAAGGCAAGCAGAATTCTAATGGCCTCAAGTCTAGCTATAGGGGCAAAGGTCTCCTCAAAATCCAGACCCTCAACCTGGGAGAAGCCCTGAGCTACCAGTCTATCCTTGTTTCGAATAACCACTCCATCTTCGCTCTGCTTGTTCTTGAACACCCACTTAGTCCCAATGACATTTTGACCTCGCGGGGGCTTGACAAGCGACCAGACCTTGTTTCTCTCGAAATTTTCTAGCTCCTTATGCATGGCGTTGATCCAAGACTCGTCGGATAGAGCATGACAAACATTCTTGGGCTCAAAGGAGGCAACAAAGGCAAAATGGAGACAGAAATGTGACATATCAGACTTTGAGCGTGTGACTCGCTCAAAGAGGTCTCCAATCATCTGCTCTGAATGATGATCTTTCTGGATATGACGGGGAGGTCCTGAATGAGAAGAGGTAGTGGCCTCTACCTCATGAGCTGATGAGGTAGGAACAGAGCCACTAGCTCTTGAGGATGCAGAAGGAATGGGCTGATCTCCTTGAGGTGCGGTGGAAGAAGCAGGCACCTTAAGGGGAGGAGAAACTGGATTGGGTAGACAACCCTCATCTTCGTCCTCCTCATCATCCACAAAGATGGGCTTGGACTGCTCTACTGAACCTGAGATATCGGGCCTAGTCCCCGGACTGGCCTCATCGAAGGTTACCTCGTAGGTCTCTACCATTTTGCTAGACTCGTAGTTCCAGACCCTATACGCCCGCGAAGAAGTCGAGTAACTCAGAAAAATCCCATCACAAGATCATGACTCGAACTTATCTAGGTTCCCAGACTTTCGAATAAAACACTTGCAACCAAACACGCGAAAATGCGAGACGCTGGGCTTTCGCCCGTATCTCAACTCATAAGAAGTGCGATGCAAGTGTGCCCTCAGAAAAACTCTGTTTGAAACATGGCACGCGGTGGCTATTGCCTCAGCCCAAAACTTTCTAGGTGTAGAGTATTCATTGAACATCGTCCTGGCCATCTCAACCAAGGTACGGTTCTTCCTCTCTACAACGCCATTTTGCTGAGGGACGTATGGAGAAGAGAACTGGTGCTCTACACCTGTCTCATCGCAAAACCTCTCAAAGTAGGAATTCTTGAACTCCGTTCCATTGTCACTGCGGATCGCTTGTAAGGCACCTGGAAGCTCAACAGAAAGCCTACTAAAAAGACCCCAAAAGTGGGTAAATGTCTCATCCTTCGAGCCTAAGAAAAACACCCAAGAGTACCTCAAGTAGTCATCGACCACGACAGGAACATACCACTTCCCTCCTACTGACTGCACTCTAGCTGGTCCAACTGTGTCCATGTGGAGCAGCTGTCCCAGTGCATCGGTCATAGTCACTGTGACCGGAGGGTGAGAAGCAGCAACCATCTTGCCGTGTCGGCAAGGAGCGCAAACAATATCTTTGACCAACTTGAGATTGTGGCCGTTAACTCGGGTCAAATGGTCAAATTCAATATGAACAAGTCTCCTATGCCAAAAAGTGAGATCACGGGATTCTGAAGCAACTAAACACCTGATAGGATCGTCAGAAGTCTCAACAAAATCAGAACGAAAGATCCTCCCATAACGAGAAATCCCGCAAACCAGACTACTCGAAGAATCAAGAATTTTGCAATTGTTTTTCTTAAAGCTCATCTCAAAATCGTCATCGGTAAGCTGGGAAACTGAAAGCAAATTGTACTTCAGCTTACTCACTAAGGCAACATCTTTTAAAACAAAAGAGTCATTAAAGCGCACTGTACCTTTAGCGATGACGCGACTGGATGAGGCGTCTCCGAAGGTGATCGTCTCATCACCTGGAGCTCGGGCTAGGGAAGAGAACCAACAGGAGTCTCCGGTCATGTGTCAAGAACACCCAGAGTCTACGAGCCAAACCTCTCTTCCTACCGGCGAACCTCGCCAATGAGAGAGAAATGGCTCGATCGATCGATAAATCAAAAGAGATTTTGGAACCCAATACTGAGTCACACGAGCAGAAGAAGTAGTCACACACGACTGACCTCTAACTACCGTACGCTCTCTGTCGCTCAGAAAGCCAAAAGGTCAATGAGGAGACCTGAAGCTGTTGTTGGGCTTGACTGCTATGGAAGAGCGAGTCGGAGCACTAGCAACATGCTGATCTCGCCGCGGGTGGCTATCTCGATGGGAAAAACGAGATCTACCCTCAGGACGACGGATATCACGAACTGAGGCAAATCGAGGACGAAAATCAGAAGAACCAGAAAAACCAAGTCCTCGACCCTGCCTAAACACCTCAGACTGAACAACTCTAGACCTCGTGTCGGTCTTAGGTGCACTCAAGGTCTGGGGCTGACCCTGAATACGCCTAAGAGCCTAAGCACGGTCTCTCTGCGCGCCTGAAGCATCGATCGATCGTATGTCCATCCTTCTGACAGAAGGTGCAATGATACTTCGCCTTCTGAGAGGCTGAAGTAGCACGAGATGACTTCGCCTTCTGAGAGGCTGAAGTTGCAGGTGGAATCACCTTGTTGTCAGAAATCCCTTGGACAAAGCTGCAGACTTAAATTGGACTTTCTCAGTCCTGGGCTCAGTCTCGATCACACCTGGTGCTATGGGTCTGAGCACGGCAGGTGGATGCTTCCTCATGTCCTCATAGAAATCATATCCTAGACCCTGATTAAATCTGCAGATCTTAGATTGGTCTAGAATAAGATTGAGCTTCTTCTTGCCTCCTACAAATCTCTCGAGAGTGTTCATAAGATACTGACACTCCCGAAAGAGAGAGGTGCAACAAGAGCAGGGAGAAGGAGAGACAATAGAAGGTAAGGAAGTAGAAAAAGAACCAACAGCAGAGGAACGAATGGCATGTGTACGCACAGCCGCCTCAGAAGGGACAGTCCTACTGCTAGCCATTTGGTTCACGTCGCCAGGCGTCTCTACCTTACCCTTCGGCTTCTCCCCAATACCAGCACACACATTACAACATAATTGTGGCTTCTCTAGTAGATCCTTAGTTAGCTTCACACATTTATCATTCAAAGTAACGAGTTCAAATTTTAGTTTTTCACAACTATTGCATGGTGAGCTAACAGGGTCCTTAGACGCATAATGAGCCATTTTCTTGTTATGGTCAACTATTTCTTGAAATTGTTTTGAGACAGATTCAAGTTCAGTAGTTAATTTGGGATAGTTCAAACATGAAGCAATCGGCTCAAGCAAAGAAGCATGCAATTCAGCAATTTTATGATCTGCTCTTTTTAAGTTCATTTTCAAGTTATTGCAATTTTCACAAGTTTCAGGCAGATCAATAAGCATAGTGTAAAGACTTCTAAAAGTATTGTCCTTATCCTCATATGAGGTGCAAGAAGTAGTCTGAACAGTAGAGGAAATAGAAGCAACCCTACTCATCTCTAGTTCAACAAGCAAACTATCATTCTTCACCTTAAGCAAATCAAGCTCAGAAGTCAAACTATCATAAGAGGTTCTTAACTTCTCCATATCTCCAAGCAAAGAAGAACATACATCACATTCGTCACGGGAGGGAGCAGATATAAGTGAAGTATGCTCCCGTGACAATCTCTCTACTTCCTTCTCAAGATCTACAACCCTAGCTCTAGTTCTAGCAACAAACTTTTCTAGCTTCAGAAATGCATCATAGAGCTAGTCGTAGGAGGGACCTACCTCATCAGAGTCGCTGTGGAGCTCGCTGTCGCTGACGTCGTTGTCGTTGGCCATGAAGCACATGCCGATGAAGTCGTCGCCGTCCTTGGGATCTTGATCATCCTTGCCGTCGTCGTCGCTCCACCCCTCCACGTCGCTGAAGTCAATGTCGTCGAAGGCAGTGAGGACGCGTGGAAGAGCTTCTTGACTTTACCAAAGTTGTAGAACTTCTTCTTGCCTTGAGCGTGAGCTGGGGGCTTCTTGTTGCGGTTCTTGTCGATGTAGTCGTTCTTGCTCACACCGCCGTAGTCGTTCTTGCCCTTCTTCAGCTTGGGGCAATTTGCCCGAATGTGGTTGGGGCCACCACACTCGAAACAAATTATCGGCCCACTCCTCTTTCTGTCCCTCACTCTCTTGTAGGCATGCGAAAACTTTCTGGCTAAAAGGGCTAGCTGGTCCTCTGGTAGCTGCTCTAATTGATCATCGGTTACTTCACAGAGAGCAGTTAGGGAAAAATCAGTAGCACTATCCGAGAAAATACCAGAAGCAGGACTGGGATCGGTAACCAAAGCCATCGACTGAGACTTCGACTTGCGAGAGACAATGTCAATCTCATGAGTCTTGAGGTGTGAGTATAACGCATCAAGAGTCAATGTCGAAAGGTCAGTGGTGTCCTTGATGGTGGTCACCTTCATCTCCCAAACTCGCAAATCCAAAGCCAAGAGCATCTGACGAGCGTTGTCCGAGTCGGAGTATGTGAGACCAACGGCTCAGAGGTTGCTCAGAATCTTGTGAAATCTCGCAAAACACTCATCCAAGGACTCACCAGCGAGCATTTGAAACTTGTTGTAATCTCGCTTGAACTGGCCTTGTCGTAAGGTCTTAATCTGGGTGTTGCCCTCATGGTATGCATCGAGAGTCACCCAGATGTCGTAGGCCGACGAGTGATGAGAAATGCGATCGAACTCGTTCCGGCTCAGATCCTGGATTATGATGTTCTTTGCCTTAGCATTTACCTCAACATCAGGCATGTTATTAACAGTGATGTTTTCATCGGCATGAACAACAAAACGAGTCTTTACTTTTTGCCAAATCGTATAGCCCTGAGCCTGTATGTAAGACTCCATCCTACTCTTCCAAAAGGGATAGTCGACCCCATCGAAGATAGGAGGCTTGGTGGAATACCTGTCTGTCGCCATGGCTCGTAGACCGGTTAAGATCTATAGACGAGAACTAACCGGCTCTGATACCAATTGAAGGACGGGAAATGGCAACAGAGAGGGGGGGTGAATGGTGCCTCTATAATTCTCCCCAAGTAATCATACTAATTTCTTCTCTGATAACTATTAGAAGCTACGAAGCAAGAAATTATTTTACCAAAAATATAACTAAGATCAGGCCAACAAGAAGGTGAAATAATAAAAAGAGGCTCTAAGGATTTTCAAAACCTTCTCTTAACAACTAAAAAGCATACTAATAGATAACACAAAAGAAATCAATAAGGACTAACTATACTCCAACAAATGCTGCTGCTGAAAAGAACCTTCTGCAGAACAGAAAAATCAACCCGCTGGGATTAACCGAAATGAAGCAATGCTGGCCGAAAATACACAGGAACAGCTACCAAAGAGCACTGCGTGCTACTGTCCAAAACTGCTGAAAATAGGAGACCAAATGCTGTCCAACTTGCAGGAAAACAGATCGCAGCCTAAAGCAAAACAGCAACTAAAACTATGCCCAACAGCTGGCTGAAACCTCCAGGGAACAGCAGTACTTGCAGCAGCAGAAAACTAAGGAACACCAGCCGAACAGGCACTGCACATACCAAGAAAAGTGAGAACCTTCAGGCCAAAACTGCAGTCCAAAAACAGCAATAAACCTGCTGTCCAAAGAGCATAACCTGACCACGAAACAACCTGAGAAACTAAAGAACTTCTTGGATAGCTCCTGGCCGAAATACAATCAGCAAGCAGGCTGAAACTGGCAGAGGTTGGACTGCTGCTCCTCAAAAGAAAAGATTGAAACTGAAACTACTTGAGGAAGCCGAAACCTGAGAAATGAAGCAGCTGAAAACACACTGGACAGCTGCACCGAAAAAGAAAAAGCAAGCAGGCTGGCCGAACAACAATTCTGCAGTCACAGCAACAGAAAATCACAAACTAAAAGCATCACAAGAAGGAAAAGAACTGATCAAAATTTTCTGCCCAAGAGAGAGTGCTGCTGCTGTCCAAAACTAAGGATTGCACACACGCACTGACTGAGGATGAACTGATAATAGAACCATTTAATGCTACATAAAACCGAACACAAATATTACCTACAACCAAGATGATATAGATCAATATATGTTGGCTGCTCCTTACAAGAACTTGACTAAGACTAGAAATCAAATAACACAAACCAAGACATAACTTAAAAGCTTGCTCTTGAGAGTTAACTGGTCAAACAACCTTGAGATAATTTCCCATCACAAAGCAAAACAAGTCAGATAAGGATAAGATAAACAAGAAACAAAACTAAATAGAGAACAACCTGAACAACTCAAACACAAGAAATTTTGAGACGAAGAGAGATGAATGATTAAAAGATGAATATTTACATCTACTCTTCCATGTCTCATCCACGAACACACACAAGGAGAGAAACAAATAGAACCCTAAATCCAACTCTCTCCTAGAGAACAAGCATTATGAAACCCTAACACTCACACCCCTCTCTCTCTCTTACTTGAAGTGCACTTCTCCCACTAGAGAGCACCTCTATTCATAGCCTCCACTAATGGGTTTACAAACACTTTACCCATTAGGTCACAACAACTCTCCACTAATGGGTTTACACACCATTTTACCCATTAGGTCACACCAACTCTCTATTAATGGGTTTACACATCATTTTACCCATTAGGTCATAACACCTCTCCACTAATGGATCATTCCTAAACTAAATCCACTTCCTTTTGTGCAGCCCTACGCCTTTACCAAAATGCCACTCCTGCATCTTCCGGGAAGCTTCATCGTTTCTTGCCACGCACGCCTCGCAACCACTTCGAGTCCTCGCCGTCTTCGACACATCCCGACCGCTCTGACCTCAGCACCGCCTGTGCCTAGTCCGGTCACCCGTGTCTCACCACGACTCCGTCTCAATGGCCTGCAGTCATCACCGATAAGAAAACACATTACATAGCACCGCACAAAATATTATAATCAAATCGTTAGCACCCATAAATAGCACAAAATGCTCGAAACAAACTCATACTATCCAGAACACGTGTCAATTACTCATCACACACACGGGGTTACCTCCACATGGTCTCTCACTAGCCTCTGAAGCAGCAGGTGGTGAAGTCAAAGCTAAGGGGGCACTTTTCTGAGGAGTGTTCTGCATGCTGCTGCTTGCACCTTGAGAGAGCATGTACGACGATGACTGTGATCCTGCAGGTGTCATTGGAAGAAGAGCATTGCTAGCATCTATTTCCCTAATGACTGCGTTGACCTGGAAACAGACGTTGCCAGAACCTATTGTGTTCTCAGTGAAACTGACATTCCATATGTAAATCTTCTCTAGGAGCCTCGTGATTTCATCAGGAATGAAACCATGCGGATTATCAGCGATGAGAGTATCAACTGTCTTCTTTGTGAGGCGTTGAGCTGTTTGTCCGAAGAGAATAAATTCAGTATCACCCGTTTCATCTCCAGCAACAATACATAGTTTGTACCTGCGATAGATGAAGAGTAGATTAGAAAGCCTGTTAGTACAGAGTAAGGTGCCCAGTGCCAAATAGTAAGAGAAGGTAGTAAACATTATCTGACCTTAGGGTAGGTGCACCAATGATACCACAGTCAGGACTAGTGCATCTGTATGAGTCACCATGAGGCTTGGTTGTTCTGAGACACTTGTTGTAGGAGTTGTACCATCATGAATTGTCGATCTTTCGTATCGTCACTGTGACAAGAAACTCTCTTTTCTATAAAAGATTTAGTGAAAGTGAGTAACCATCGACATTCATGGACATGGTAGAGGTATGAAATACTGTAATAAAAGCATACCTTATTTTTGAAAGGGTGAAGATACTTGATATCAGAGACCTTTTTTGGTTCAAGAAGAACTTTGGGTTCATTTGAAGTCATGTGTTCATCCCATTTAATTGGCTCATGCATGCTTCTCACTCTAATTAGGTCAGCGAGCAGAGAAATCATTTGTTAAAATGCAGAAAAAGATGGCTGGCATTTGCAGGTATTAAATATTCAGACCAATATATAACTTGGCGATAAGACTATTTGCTTTAGGGACCTTAGGATTTATGTACCATTTGCACGCTGAACTGCCTGTCAGTGATACGTTGGTTGAAACACCAGGCATTAAGTCTAGGCTTCTGGTAGTAGTCGATGCACAATAGCATAACAGACATACCTGCAAAGTGCTTGACAAGAGTACCAACAAATATCACAACTTGTGGAGAAGCCTGCCCATCCTTGTGCACTTGTTCGCCTGGGAATGACGTAGCCCGCTCACCCCAAAGCACAACATCAACTTTAGCATTGCTGCTGTTCCAGTGAAATCAAATGCAAGTTAGAACAGTCCTCAAAGAGCACTACCATAGATAAGCTGTTAAACAGACACTACTATTGTACAGGCAAACAAAAAACATGTCATGAACTGTTGGATCGTAAGGGCCTTCTCACCCTAAAAGCTAGCCAATGAGATGAGGGACTCCCCCACTTTTAAACTAGGTCACCTGCCCTTCCACAACCAATGTGGGACTATTCCAACAATCTCCCCCTTCACACATTGGTGTCTCCCAGCCGTTCACTGCCCCTTCACCGTACACCGACAGTCCCTCAGGTTCACAGTCCATCAGGCATTCACACCCTAGTGTCCATTGGGCCAGAGATGTTAGAACCGGGCTCTGATACCACTTGTTGGATCGTAAGGGCCTTCTCACCCCAAAAGCTAGCCAATGAGATGAGGGACTCCCCCACTTTTAAAATAGGTCCCCTGCCCTTCCACAACCAATGTGGGACTATTCTAACATGAACAATAGGATGCATAACTGACCCCGCGTCGCCTATGGTGATAGTTCTCTTCAAGTTGTCTGCTTGTCGTGACCTTGCCCGTAGCGTTGAAACATTTGAGATCATGGTGACTACTCCGATGACATCTAATTTGGGTAACGGTAATGCATAAGCAAGTGTTGAATGCTTTTTGGGATGCTAATTTTTTGTGTTCAGTGGTTTACCTGTGAAGTAATCATTGCAGTCAACACGTGACTGGAGCTGCTACATGGGAGCAAAGGAGTAGGTACACATGGGAAAAGCTGGTGGGATTTCAACAACCTCATCTACTAAAGTCCACCTTGTAAAGACGATCATGATGTCATTTGTCACTGGCTTGTACTTGTTGGATTTATTGACTCGAAAATATGAGATGTTGTAAACGCCACCTTCCTTTATCAGAGGCCTGAACTGCTCATCTAAACGCGGGTAAATCTACGCGTGTATGCTATTTCCCTGTCCAAAAAGCAGTGTTAGAACCAAAGATGTTTGATCTAAAACTTTATCATAGTTAGCAAGCATCACCACCTACTACTGCACCTAAGCTGGCATATTTAAGAATACAGTTGGGTGCATGGTTAATTCAGTGACATTATAAAAAATATTCCAACAAAGGAAAAAAACCATGATCTGTTCTTGAGGACAATAGATACCTCTTCATCAATCGGCACCAGATCAGTGTGTAGCAACTTTGCTTCATCATGAGGATAAAAAAAGTCCCAAAACCTAGAGATACGCACACATATGTGCTCACTGCAGTCTCCAATCATAAGGGTAGGAATCAGTACGTCTCCCATCTGCAGGTATAGAAAAAACATGGAATCATTAGAACAGACATTAATGAAAGGTTAGATCAGTTAAGGGGCTGTAAAGGGCTTAGATAAAAAATGGAAACACCTTAGATCAGAAGATATCACATGCATCAAGTAGGTTCAGCAGTTCAAATGAAAAAGCGTACAAAAGTGATCAACCAATGACTTCTGAAGTCATATATATAAGCAAGGTTATGTACAGAGCAAAATGCATCGTATGGCAAGAGTCCTAGGCTGATGTTTCGTCCGTGGCATCAAGGACCTCTCTGTAAACTACGTTCCGAGTCTACGAGCCACACGAGCCATCATCATTTTCAATTAAAATCCTAAGGCCACCTCTAGACGTCGATCTTGAAACAGCAACATAAAGTTGTCCATGTGTAAAGACAGGTTTCTTGAGGTAAGTCCAACCCTTGATAGGGTCTGTCCTTGGCTCTTGCTTATTGTCATCGCATAGCATATTCATACTGGAAATTGTTTTCTCTGAAGTGTGAAGGGCCATTTGACATCTGTAGTGTTAAGGGCAATCCTTGGTATAAAAACTTTCTCACCAACATTAGAGCCTGTTAGCATTATGCATTGCAGCAAACTCTGCCCAAGTTCAATAACAATTAGCCTTGTGCCATTACAAAGACCCATATTTTGATTGAGGTTTCGCAAGAGAATTACTACAACACCTTTTTTTAGCACAAGCCTATAACAAGGGAAATTCTTTACATCAATGGAATTTAGGAACTCTGTAGGGTAAAGCAAATCAAAATCTGGTATGTGTTCAGACGATTTTGATATTGTGTCACAGCTTAGGTAGTGTACACTGTCTCCAGGAAGCATCGAGACAATATATGCATTTAGCTCGTCAACAGTCGCATTATTTGGGCAGACAATGGCACGTGAGGCTAAATATACAGGATTTTGGTAATTTTCCAAGTTTGGGTACACCTCAGACACAAGAGCAGCAATTTTATCACCAGTAGTACAAATCAACAAATCTTCAGGAATTGTCACCCAGGAAGGCTCACGCTCCTCCCCCTTTTTTATAGCAGGGATAGTACCATCACCAATGGCTAAGACCCATTTGCTAAATTTCTCAAGTTCGTCACACTCGTTTCCTTCTAAGGACGGGTTAAGAAGTCGCATGTTTGTGCGCAATTTCAGAAGGGCAACATGCTGCCACAACTTAGAGTTCGTAATAGACGCACCAACTATGGAGGACTGTGAGCCTTTGCGTACAATAGGTAAAATCTGTCAGAAATCGCCTATGAGAACAACGGGCTTTCCACCAAATGGGAGTTTCGCATTCCTAGGATCATGTTCAGAAAGAATATCTTGCATAGTTCTATCTAAAGCTTCAAAGCAACGTCGATGTGTCATCGGTGCTTCATCCCATATAATTAGGGCAGCAACTTGTATAAGCTCAGCAAGCATTGTACCCCTTTTCACACTACATGTCCCAGCCTCTATTATGTCAAAAGGTATTTTAAATCTCGAGTGCGCGGTACGGCCTCTTGGCAATAGCAAAGACGCTACACCAGATGACGATACTGCAAGCACTATCCTCTTCTCGGACCTTAACCTCGCAATTATAGCATTCCATAAAAATGTTTTACCAGTACCACCGTGGCCACAGACAAAGAAAAAACCAGGAGATCCACGAAGAACACGACTTGCTATTATGTCAAATACATTTTTTTGGCAAACATTCAGCTGCGAGACTAAAGATGCGGCATACATGGACAACATCAAGGGTTCAGGGTCAAGTTCATCATTAATTAGCCTATTATCACCTATGTTAACGCACTGTGTTGTCAGCTTTGGCAGGTTGTAGTCATCTATGTTTCCACCGCTCCTCACAAAAACATTCGTGAGTTTCTGTATAAGCAAAGCCATCAGCTGTTCCTGTGGAACAGTATAGTATGGGTTCTGAAGTGCATCTCTAAGCCTACGGTGTATGTCATCTATAAAATAAAGCCAATATTTATCAAACAAAGCGTGAACATTACCAACAGAACAGAAAAGCACCATAGTGACAAATAATTGCCTCAACTGATATGTCGATGCAGATATTATTGCCTCATCAAACAGAAGACACCACTCGTTATCGCCTTAAGTAAACCACGTGCCTCACAAGTGTCTCGAAAAGTACTGTACACTTTATTGTTAAAGGTTCTCATGTCAGCATAATTCTTTGTGCCTTTAACTATCATTAGAAGCATGCGTAAGTAATATAGCTCCCCAGCAGCTGGATGAACATAGTACATACAACCAATCTTAGCGCAAGGTGTTCTCTTTCGCCAACATCTCTTAGAAGCATCCCAAGACCACTCTTTTGGGAAGTCACAATGTGTTAAGTGTCTAGCTGCCTCGTGTTTTGAATTAGCTTCGAACCATGCAGTCAACATTGTGCACTTTGCTGCAGGGCTAGCGAGCAACGCTTCTAGGTTAGCACCAGGTTCATATCACACATGGTTCATGCCAGGAAGATGCATGGCTAGTCGCTCCACCGGAGGCATACTAAAGTGAATGTCAAACTCAAAAGCACGCCATAGGGCTTCGCACGAAGAAAGAAATCTAGCACCAACGTATTCTTGGATTTCATTTTTTGGAGCCAACTGGGGCCAGGAGATGCATTGGATGTCTTTGCAGTAACTTCAAAATAGACCGTCGCTCGATCACTTCCTTTCGTAACATATTTAAACAGATATTTAATCATGTTTGATTTGTTACACCACTCGACATTGATATGTGCATTGTATTTCTTTAGCAAGCGCATATTGTATGGAACAACATTCTTGTTATCTAATGTGACGCCGTTTTTACATGGGCCATGTATCACGAACTCATCAACTAAAGCGTAGCCTAGTGGGTCGTTACTGATGTTAGGAATTTCTATGCAAATGAAACTATCGACAGCAGCAGCACTGAATCCTGAATTATTAGCAACCAGCCACACAAGGCAATGATGTGCAGTAGGCCACGTTTCTGGAACTCAACGGTGTATAAAATTGCACATGGAAGGCCTATTGTAAGACTCGTTAACAATAAATGTAAAAGCCAGTATGTATTAGCGACATATACTACGCCTTACCTGCAAGGACAGGACCGAATGTTCTGCCATCCTTAATATCGGCTACGAATTCATCGACTTTCATATGGAAAACACACACTATCAAGTCGAACGATCACATGGTTGCTGCCCAGTCTCAAAGCGTAGTGCATATGTTATTTCTTTCCATTTAGTGTTACATGTGAAAGTCACAAAAAGGTCAGGAGGGCCATAGACTCTGCATATGGCCATCGCGTCTTGGTAATTCATTAACAACTAGGTTTTCCTAAGTGCACCAATAATCTATACCTATGTCAAAGATTTGCAATCCTAGGGTGACAAGTAATCAATTTAATTATATGAATGTAAATTGCTTGAATGTAAATTAGGCACAAGTAAACAAACCACAATTGACACTCGATGTTTTACCGTGGTGTTCGGAGACTTACCGGTCTCCCCTAATCCACGTTGAGGTAAACCCAAATGAATTGAACCGGCTCCACGAATTAAGCTAAACACCTCAATTTCACTAATGGTAGCTCTTCCCCGCTCCGGGTAGGTGAGCTCCAACCTTCACAACACGTCGGACCTTCTCACAAGCTTCTTTGAGAAGATCACCGGATACGACGCCTCCAACGCCGTCTAGGAGTCGGCAAACTCCAAGAGTAATAAGCCAAGCCCCTTGCTTGACTCTCACCACGTGCAACGAATGCACAAGCTCAAGTGGATACAAAATCCACCTCTAGATGCAACACATGCAACTAGAGACCTCTCTCTTTTGCTCACAAGGTGCAACACATGCACAATGGAGTGGAGAGACTTACACTAGCCCAAGAAAGTGAAATGAGATGCCAAAGATTGCTCTCCAACCGATCTCACAACGGTACCTAAAAAAACAACAACAACAAGTGTGAGTCTAACGACTCAGCAAATATAACATTCACAAACATCACTTCACCCATTCAGCTATCAACCATATAAATAAGCCATGCTATGCTAGATGATCAACAATATCTTTATCTCTTTCTCTTTTGCATTTTACCGGTAATGCAAAGTGTGCATCCGTCGATGCACACCCACGCCTGTACCACCTGGTAAAGGGACCAATTACCCATACTCCACAAGTATGGGGACCTTTAGCCCGTTGTATCATCAACATGACAGGGACCTCGGCGCTTAGTCATCTCGTGATCAAGACTTCAATAGATCAACATGATGCATATGCATAATGTCTCAATAAAATAAATTTTGCATTCACATTATCTATGCACTAGAAATATTCATGAACACTGTAAATTGCAATAACCCATAAACAGAACCAATACATCCTTACCACAACCATGACACATATATATTCATATTATGGATCAAACATCGACGTTCCACACTATCACCTTTCAAACCATCATTATACTTGCCTTAACCGCGAGAAAACGACGGACGTGTAGAAAATGCCGCCTCTGGGATCCGTCCTCCACCTGAATAATAAATATAATAGTTGCTAAGATAATAGTAGCGAACCTTTGCCCAAATAAAAACAATCACGAACTAGTAAATTCGTCTAACTTGGTTCCCATTTCCAAATCCTATAGGTCATCCCGCTCCCCTCTGAGGACCGTCAACTTCAATAATTCATATCTATTGGTACAGGAGTCCGAATAGGGTGTTCTTAGACTTTCTGGAAAGATAATTAAATTATCTAACTAAATATAGTTGGTGAGCTTCCCTGATTCGGCCATCTTCTACCCGCACCATCCAATTTCTAAAACATCAATTTCACGTCGGGTCCTCTGGACAGAGCACTAAAAATGCTAAAACTTCCAGCCCGAGTGTCAGAATCATGATTTCTTTACCTTCCTGGAAAGCTAATACAATTATCTATGACTTTCATAATATGGAGATCCTTTGATTCTTCCGTTTTCTAATCGCCCAAACCAATCTACCAAAATCTGACAGAAATCTCCCGATCCGCAGAACAGTCTTACAAGAAAAATCATAACTTCTGCTACAAAGGTCCGATCGACGCGTTCTAGTGCTTCATGGAAAGATAAAGACATCCTCTACAACTCTCTAGGAGAAGTCCAGATCTAAATCTCCACGAAACTACCCCAAAACGACCGCCGAACCCATTGTCCCGGCAGTCCAGAATACCGATAATGCTACAACAATTATATATACATCTAACCGGGGGAAAAAGGGATTACTCTTGATGAACCACTGAGGAACACAAAGAACACCACGTGCTGCCGGACAAGGTGGACGCGCATGGGGCAGGGGAGGCGGCGGCCACAAGGAGAAAGAGGAGGGGAGTAGGGATGGGGGCTAGGGTTTGGGGGAGGGGCGCCTCCCCCCTTTTTGGCCGGCCACCACTTGGGCCACCGCCTAGGCCCAGGTTGCTGGGATTTTTCAGAAACCCCCCTCTAAAAATCCCTGTTTAACTCTCTTCTATAAGATTCTTCCCTCCAAATAATCGATTATCTCTCAAATCAATTTTTGGGGTATTACATTCTACCCACCTTAAACAGAATTCGACCCCGAATTCTACCCATGCAAACACCAAGGATTAATCACGACTAACTTAATCGTAAAAACACGCAGCTGTTGTGAATAATTCTGGATATTGTTTACGCAAGCGAGACTCCGATTCCCAAGTAGCCTCCCTTTCGGTCTGCTGCGACCAGAGCACCTTGACGTACTTTAAAATTTTATTCCTCAATAACTTTTCTGATCTTTCCAGAATTCGTGCTGGCATGGACTCAAAGGACAGATCTTGTTCAAGTATTAATGGTTCCAATGAAATATGAAGCTCCAGATCTTGCTGGTACTTCCTCAACATGGACACGTTAAACACGTTATGCACCCCGCGCATAGACTCGGGAAGATCCAAACGATATGCCAACTTCCCGATTCGAGCTAGGATCGTGAAAGGCCCAACGTACCTCGAGCTAAGCTTCCCTTTGGTACCGAACCTCACCACACCCTTGGTGGGAGATACTCTCAAGAGCACCTGATCCCCCACTTCAAATTCCAGATCCCTTCTACTCACATCCGCATAGCTTTTCTGCCAGCTCTGGGCGGCCAACAGATTCTGCCTCACCAAGGCCACTTGCTCAACTGTTTTTTGGACCCAATCTGGACCTAAGACAACCTTCTCACCCACCGCTTCCCAGCAAAGGGGTGACCTGCATTTACGGCCATACAACACTTCGAATGGTGCAACTTTGATACTTGAATGATAGCTGTTATTATAAGCAAACTCCGCTAAAGGCAGCTGATCTTCCCAGCTACCCTTCCAAGACAACACACAGGACCTCAACATGTCCTCCAGGGTCTGAATGGTGCGCTCCGACTGTCCATTTGTCTGTGGATGAAATGCCATACTCAGGCGGAGCTAGGTACCCAATGCACTCTGCAAACTCTCCCAGAACTTGGAGACAAACATGGCATCTCTGTTAGAAATTATAGTCTTGGCACTCCGTGAAGTCTCACAACCTCCCGCACATAAATAGGAGCCAAATTGCTTACTGAGTTGGTCGTGCAGATGGGAATAAAGTGTGCTGATTTGCTGAATTGATCCACTATCACCCAAACCGCATCCTTGCCTCGCGGTGACCGGGGCAACGCAATCACAAAATCCATAAAAATATCATCCCAAGGCCATTGAGGGATCTCTAATGGTTGCAACAACCCTGCTGGTCTTTTATGTTCTGCCTTTACTTGCTGACAGATACCACAAGAGGCCACATAATTAGCTATATCCACTTTCATTCTTTTCCACCAGAAATTCTGCTTCAAATCACGATACATCTTTGTTTCTCCTGGATGAACAGTATATGGAGTGCGATGTGCTTCTCTCAAAATATCACCCTTAACCTCCACTTTCTGTGGCACACAGAGGCGTCCCTTAAAACGCAATGCACCCGACTCATCCAAACTGAAATCCCCTTCTTTGCCCATCTCTATACGCTTGCTGACCCTCTGCAGTAACTGATCATGCTGTTGTGCTTCCCGCACACGCTCTGGAATGGTTGACTCTAAGATCAATTGTGTCTCCGCCCGTGCCATGCCCGCATAGCAATAAGATATCCCCATATGGTCGAAATCAGCAACAAGGCAATCCAGAGTACCAGGCGTCGCCTTGCAACTAAGAGCATCGGCCACCACATTGGCCTTGCCTGGATGGTACTGAATTGTGAGATCATAATCTTTGATCAGCTCCAGCCACCTGCGTTGCCTCAAATTCAGTTCCTTCTGAGTAAAAATATACTTAAGACTCTTGTGATCTATGAAGACATCACAAGTCTCACCATATAGGTAGTGTCTTCAAAGTTTCAATGCAAACACTACGGCGGCCAACTCTAAATTGTGGGTTGGATAATTCTGCTCATGTTTCTTTAGTTGTCTCGAAGCAAAAGCTATAACCTTACCATCCTGCATGAGAATACATCCTAGCCCAACTCGTGAAGTGTCGGAGAAAATCATGAAACGCTTTCCTGGTTTAGGAACAGTGAGAACAGGAGCGGTCACTAGCCTTTCCTTCAAAATTTGAAAACTGCGCTCACATTCATCATCCCACTAAAACCTCACATCCTTCTATGTGAGCCTTGATAAAGGCTTGGCAATGGTGGAGAAATCTTGTACAAATCGCCGATAGTAACCTGCCATCCCAAGGAAGCTTCTCACCTCTTTGACATTGGTCGGCCTTTCCCATTCTACCACCGTGGAAACTTTACTTGGATCAACTGATATCCCCTTATCATTGATGATATACCCCAAGAATCCCACTTGAGACACCCAGAACTCACATTTTTTTAACTTAGCAAAGAACTTATGCTCCCTTAACGTTTCCAATACAAGCCTCAGATGTTGCCCATGATCTGCTTCAGTCTTTGAGTAAATTAGAATGTCATCAATAAAGACTACTACAAAATCATCCAGATACTCATGCAACATCCTGTTCATTGTCTCCATGAAAATAGCAGGGGCGTTCGTTAGTCCAAAAGACATAACTTTAAATTCAAAATGCCCATACCTTGTGAAGAATGTCGTCTTTTCAATATCCTCCTCTCGGACAGGAATCTAATTGTACCCCGACTGGAGATCAATCTTCGAGAATACCTTAGCCCCTCTCAACTGATCAAGCAGATCTTCAATGCGGGGTAAAGGATACTTATTCTTGATGGTCAGCTGGTTGAGGGCACAGTAATCAATGCACATGCACCAACTCCCATCCTTCTTCCTAGTAAATAGCACAGGAGCTCCCCACAAGGACACATTGGGTCGAATAAGGTCCTTCGCTCTCAGATCATCCAACTGCTTCTTTAGTTCTTCCTGAAACGGATGAGCCAAACGGTACGGGGTCATAGAAACTGGTCGTGCACCTGGCACAAAATCAATCTTGAACTCCGCTGGACGCGGTGGTGGCATCCCTGGCAACTCTGCTGGAAATACATCCAAGAATTCCCGAACCACCAGGATATTTTCTGTAATCAATGAGGAATTTGGCTTTTCCACTAGAGATAAAAGAAACCCACTCTTTGCAGCTCCACTACCAGGATACAAACTAGCCAGCACACTTGGTGAAAAGGAGGGAGCACTACCCTGGAAAACTATTTCTTGGCTCGATAGCGCTTGCAGAGTTACTGTCTTCCAAAAACATGATATGACAACATGGTAACTATGCAACCAATCCATTCCTAAAATAACATCAAATGACTCCATCTTCATAACCAACAAATTAGCAACAAAGTCCTCCCCATCTATAGTGAGCACACAACCCGAACAGACTGTGGAACTGGAAAAAATTCCCCCAGGCGAATGGACTAAAACAGACTGAGCTAAAAACTGCAAACTCATCTTTGCCCGACTAGCAAACTCTAAAGATGCGAAGGAAAAGGTAGCCCCAGAGTCAAATAAAACAAAAGCCTCCATTGAACCCACCAAAAGTGTACCTGTCACCACGTCGGGACGACCTGCCGACTCGGCAGTCGGCAAGGCGTAGGAGACTGATGTTGGGGCGGCTGGTGTCCCAACACCTGGGTATGGCGGTGCCGCCGCTGCAGTAGGTGTTGAAAGTGCCACAGCTGGAAACAATGCCGCGGGGGAAGGCGGCC
The DNA here is from genome assembly GCA_036346265.1 of Melocanna baccifera. Lineage (NCBI taxonomy): Eukaryota > Viridiplantae > Streptophyta > Magnoliopsida > Poales > Poaceae > Melocanna > Melocanna baccifera. The sequence goes on from CM070710.1 coordinate 11,308,072, forward strand.
AAAAGTACCCTGGTGGCATCCCGCCAGGAGAAGGGTAGTGAGGCTGAGGCGGCACCCAAGGCCAAGTAGGAGCGGCTGCTAGCATCTGCACCGACCCTCGAGAAGAAGCCGCTGGCGCTGAAGATGATACTTGGACTGGTTCCCATTTAATAATGCTGGTGGGGTTCCGCTTACAAACCAATGCCTTGTGGCCCTCCTGACCACAATGGCGACAAGCTCCAATCCAAGAACACTCTGAAGCACGATGACCATCTCCACACTTGAAGCATTTCATTCCCTGTCCTGGGGCCGGACGCATCATAGGAGCATTTGCTGAAGATTGAAAGGTAGATGATGCTTGGGGCTTGGTGAACTTGGACTTGAATGACTTTTGTGGGCCTTTCAACCTCTTGGGAACTGGCTTCAGCGATGACCCACTACCTCCTTCAAAACTCTTCTTTGACTGCCCTTCGAACTCTCAGAAGCCACAGTACCTCCTGTACCCTGCAATCCTTCCCCAAGCTGCATCTCTAGCTCCATGCCCCTAGCTTGCTCCACCAAGGAGCCAAAATCACGGAGCTCCAAGGCCCCCAACACCTGGCAAAACTCCTGCCTGAGCCCTCTGCGAAATCTCTTGGCTTTCTCCACCTCATTGGTAGCCACAAATGGAACAAAGCGGATTAAGTTATTAAAACCCACTTCGTATTCTAACACTGACATCTGGCCCTACCTGTAACTGTTCAATGACACTTCCATTCTTTCCACAAATGAGGCAGAGTAAAACCTCCTCCTGGATTGCTCCACAAATTCTTCCCAAGTCGCTGGCCCATGGGCGACGGTTCTGGCTGACAGGACTCCCTCCCACCAAAGATTCGCTTGCCCCTTCAGCTGAAAGGCCACATATTGAACTCGCTGCTCTGATGTCAGTCCCAACACTCCCAAATGCCTCTCTATGTGCCGCAGCCAGTTAGCAGCATCAACTGGCATGCCCAAAGCATCGAAGGTATCCAACCTCAAAGCATTCCACTGGTGCAGTCCCATAACACCCATTGCCGGTACTGTCGCAGGTACCATCACGGGTGCGGCAACAGGTGCAGCTAGTAGAGTCTGGTTCCCTGAATCGCTGAAACAACTTCTTCCTCTGATCCCACCGAACTGGCCTCCCCAACTATAGAGTTCTGAACCTCAGGTGGGGGCACCGCCTAGCCTCGTCCAGCACCTTGCCAGCCACTACCACTACCATGGCCTCTACCCCTTGCTATCTCTATATCACAAACAAAATACAGATTCACACACTGTGTACACAATCAACTATAATAATCGACAAAAATATAAATGCAGTGCAAATCCCATTCCCACCTACAGTGCGTAGTGTGTCAAGTTTAATATTTCATTAACCACAGACCTACAACCTAGCTCTCATACCAACTGTAACACCCCAGTCAAACAAAGACCCGGAATGCTACCCAACTAGAAGTAAAACAATGTTAACTAATTACGTTATACAAAATTTTGGTAGAGCCTCCTTTGTTTATCTATCCAAATCAGAGATTTCACAATTAGTAACAATTATAATGGACAAACCTCGAGTAACAAATTCAATGCTAAGCAATTAGATTAAAGAGTACTAAATCATTCGTGGATATAATGCCTAGAGAAAGAGCATGAGTGTCATGAATATTCTAAACTCTTATTACAAATAAAATCCCACGGTAATAATCAAATGATACTAAAATAGTCCTTGTGTCCTATATTTAATTCTCTTCCTTTACTTCCATTATGGGTGGAACGTGCAAGTGCAACTAGTTTACTCTTTCCCTTTCCCCAAGCATGCCGATCTCATAACGGTACCTAAAAAAAACAACAACAAGTGTGAGTCCAACGACTTAGCAAATATAATAGAAAGTACCAAGAACATTCACAAACATCACTTCACCCTTTCGTCTATCAACCATATAAATAAGCCATGCTATGCAAGATGATCAACAATCTCTTTATCTCTTTCTTTTTTGCATTTTACCGGTAATGCAAAGTGTGCATCCGTCGATGCACACCCATGCCTGTACCACCTGGTACAGGGACCAATTGCCCATACTCCACAAGTATGGGGACCTTTAGCCCGTTATATCATCAACATGATGGGGACCTCGGCGCTTAGTCATCTCGTGACCAAGACTTCAATAGATTAACATGATGCATATGCATGAATGTCTCAATAAAATAAATTTTGCATTCACATTATCTATGCACCAAAAATATTCATGAACACTGTAAATTGCAATAACCCATAAACAGCACCAATACATCCTTACCACAACCATGACACATATATATTCATATTATGGATCAAACATCGACGTTCCACACTATCACCTTTCAAACCATCATTATACTTGCCTTAACCGCGAGAAAACGACGGACGTGCAGAAAGTGCCGCCTCTGGGATCCGTCCTCCACCTAAATAATAATTATAATAGTTACTAAGATAACAGTAGCGAACCTTTTCCAAATAAAAACAATCATGAACTAGTAAATTCATCTAACTTGGTTCCCATTTCCAAATCCTAAGGTCATCCCACTCCCCTCTGAGGATAGTCAACTTCAAAAATTCATATCTATTGGTACAGGAGTCCGAATAGGGTGTTCTTAGACTTTCTGGAAAGATAATTAAATTATCTAACTAAATATAGTTGGTGAGCTTCCCTGATTCGGCCATCTTCTACCCGCACCATCCAATTTTCTAAAACATCAATTTCACGTCGGGTCCTCTGGACAGAGCACTAAAAATGCTAAAACTTCCAGCCTGAGTGTCGGAATCATGATTTCTTTACCTTCCTGGAAAGCTAAGATAATTATCTACAACTTTTATAATATAGAGATCCTCTAATTCTTCCATTTTCTAATCGCCCAAACCAATCTACCAAAATCTGACAGAAATCTCCCGATCCGTAGAACAGTCTTACAAGAAAAATCATAACTTCTGCTACAAAGGTCCGATCGACGCGTTCTAGCACTTCATGTAAAGATAAAGACATCCTCTACAACTCTCTAGGAGAAGTCCAGATCTGAATCCCCACAAAACTACCCCAAGACGACTGCCTAACCCATTTTGTCCCGGCAGTCCAGAATACCGATAATGTTACAACAATTAAATATACATCTAACCGGGGGAAAAAGGGATTACTCTTGATGAACCACTGAAGAATACAAAGAACACCACGTGCTGCTGGACAAGGTGGATGCGCATGGGGCAGGGGAGGCGGTGGCCACAAGGAGAAAGAGAGGGGAGTAGGAATGGGGGCTAGGGTTTTGGGAGGGGCGCCTCCCCCCTTTTTGGCCGGCCACCACTTGGGCCACGGCCCAGGCCCAGGTTGCCGGGATTTTTAGAAATCCTCCTCTAAAAATCCCTGTGTAACTCTCTTCTATAAGATCCTTCCTTCCAAATAATCGATTATCTCTCAAATCAATTTTTGGGGTATTACAACCGCATTGCGGTAGTTCCGCAGTACCGTGCGGTACTATCGAAATCGGTAGTTCCGCAGTACCGTACGGTACTACCGTTTTTCAGCACCGACAGCACTTGGAAAAACGGTTATAACTTTTGACTCCGATGATGGAATTGAGTGATCTTGGACTCTATGAAAAGCTTATTCAGAGAGCTACACAACCCATCTATTTGCATGATCTCAAACACATTAGATCAATGCAGAAAACACAAGAGATCCAAGAAGTCACTATCACGGTCTAAGTTCGAGAAAACAATATTAGACCATGCCAAGGGATATTGTATGACCTCTAACAATTTGCAAACTTAGATGTACCACCAGGAAGAGGTACATGGACTTCAACCATTTGCAAAACACATTTGCAAAGTATAGTCACATGTTGTAAAGATTAGATACATGAGCCTCAACTATTCGCAAAACACATTCGTAAATAATAGCATCATGCTATGGAGAGCTAGCGTAAGCAAGATTGAGCTATCAACACATGATGAGACTCAAGCTACTAGACAAGACCCCTCTTAATAGTACGGCAAACCTATACTAGCAATCCGGTCACCGGTAAAAGAGTTGGGACACATCCTTAGCCCCTAGCTAGTCATACCTTTGCCTTGAGCATTTCCTTGAAGCTTAACGATGCTCATCTTCACTTCAAGTCTAGGTCATTGTCTTCTCTTGATTCGATGATCAACACATGATCATTCTCCTTTTCGAGATCTTGATATGCATCAACACATGATGCATTCTCTTTTGATGGCCTTCAACACATGAAGTCATTTTCATCTTGAATCTTTGCTTGATGATCTTTAACATATGAAGTCATCCAAAATCTTCATCATTTTGGAACATAACACATTCATCCAACTCATGAAAAATGTTAGTCCCATAATGTGATTATCATTAATTACCAAAGCATACTATTAATTCATAATGGTGTGTCTAGATTCTTCAATCTTCCCTTTGGTAATTGATGATAATCACCACAATTGCAAATAATTTAATATAAAACTTTAAACTCAAAGTGCGGTACTACAACCGTTATAAGGTCGGTATTACAGCTCTCCGGTAGTACCGCTCAGGATGCTGGTACTACCGAGCATCGGTAGTTCCGCTGATCGGTGCGGTACTACCGCACTATGGTAGTTCCGCCATGGAAAATCTGGTACTACCGATTTCGGTGAGTCCAAATCCCACCAAGGGTGCTATCTGGAAAAAACGTACCGCATAAAATCCTGGTACTACCGCACTGCGGTAATATCACTGTTTACACGCCGGTACTACCGCACTGCGGTAATACCGCAGGTGGGTGCTGTGCTACCGATTTTCCTGAGAGAGCACAATGAGTTTAGAATTCAAATTCAAATGCATGCTGACCTTTGTCTCGAGCCATATTGATCTTCTTATCAATCTTTGCATGCATCTCCAAATATTCAATCAACATCCGGGACTAAACCTTTCAAACACTTGATAATCACATTAGTCCATACATAAATAATTGAGTGTAAAGCAGTATGATTCAATGTCAGTATATATGAACTACACATGTTTTATATACTCAAATGATATATTTCAAAGTAGAGATCCAAATGTATGTGAAAAAGGAAACATGGAACAAAACTATGAAATCACAAAACATAGAGTGAACTCCCCCTAAATGTGTGCATACAAGAATATATAATAAAAGCATATGTACATATTCATCTTAGACTTTTGGTGGAGTTTAATCAATATTTTGGATCCAAGGAATGCACTAAGATGTAAATGAATGTAAGTGTCAAATGCATACCTCTTTGATTTCACCTTTTTATCCAAATGAGACTAAGCCATATCATAATCAATCAAACACATTAGTCTCATATAAGTATTTGTCATTATTACCAAAACCAACATAATGGAGCTTAAACTTACAATCTCCCCCGTTTTGGTGATGAATGACAAACTCATTAATAATAATAGCATTTGGATAAAAAAGAACATATTATAGCAAATTAAGGACTATTGGTGAAATCCCCATTTGGCATTGTTCAGGTTTGAAGCATATTTCTCCCTATTTCTCTATTTTAACAATGCTACTCTATTACTCTACATTATTCTCCCCCTTTTGGCATTATACCTTCAATAACAATGCTATACAATGCTATTATTCAATATTTCTCCCCCTTTTGGCATTTATCATCAAAAAGTAAGGAAAAGAGCAAATTTTAACAAAAAGAAGGTTTTCAACATATGGAGCTTGATATCAAATGATTTAACTTAATATATTGCATATTCTCCCTCATTTGGCATTTTATCCAACACATGGAGCTTGGCATCAATTAATTCATCTTAATTTGGTCATAAAAGTATGAAAATAAATACATATGACCAATTTTAGAGTTTGATTACCTACTTGAAAAGATATTTGAAACATATTCAAAAATCTTACTCTTGATAGCATCCTTGAAGGCTTGGAAATTCCAATAGAGGTTGCAGATTTTCAGACTTTGAAATTTCATTTCAGCTTCAAAAGTTAGCTGAAAATTTGACTTACAAAAGTCCAAACAATCTGAGAAAATTTGTCAGTATAGAACAATAACTGAGGATCAAAAGTCATAATTGTAGCTACCTCCGATTATGAGCACACTAAAAGATATGAAAATCACAAATATACTCAAAGGTATGCAAAGTTCTGAATTTTCAGCATTTTGTCAAAATGAGAAAAGTGCACAACTTTCTCAAATAAAGATGAAATGCTTTAAAATTTTGCAGAAACAAACTTTTCCAACAAGAATTTTCAAAAGTTATGCGAATTTGAGTTTTCTTTGCAATATTTTTGTAAAAAGAGAGGCGAAATACAAAATCATTTCAAATGAAGTCTAAATCTTTTGAAACTTTTCAGATTTTAACTTTGGACTAGTTAAAATATTTTTCAAAAAAATTTGATAAAGGAATTTTCTTCCAAAAGATATGGCAAAATGTGCATTGTATGCATGAGAATGAATTAATTTTGCTTCAAAAGCTTAAAATCTAAACAAATTGGATTTCCATGGAATATTTTGGTTTGTTAGCTTCATATGAGTTATAAATACTATTTCAAGTGAAGATACACAAAGAAATCTTGCTCAAATAGCTAAACTCATTATATGCAAGAATAGGTCATTTTGGGTCAATTATAGTTTTTGGATGAGATTCAAACGAATATAACTTTTCGACGGTTGGTCTTTTGTGAAAACTTTGAACTAGAGAAATGTTTAAAATAACCAACCATACGAGTTTGGTATAGACCACCTTTTCAAAAACTCAATAGATTTTGATATAAGGAAATGTGTCTTTTTATTTAAAAGGAAGATCATATAAGATCCATTTGAGGCCAAATTTGATATTTTGATTATAAAATAGAAGTTTTACTCCAAAAGCATTGGAAAACATTTGAAATACATACTTAAGTCCTTTTATTTAGTTTTTCATAGATTTCGGTATTTTAAACAAGAGTTTTGACTTTTGACCAAAGAGGCCTTTTGAAAAGAGCTAAACTTGCATATTATTGGATTTTCACTCCATGAATATCAAATCAAGCAAATGAGAATGAAACACATTCACTCTTAAGATCCATAAAATATTTTGGTAAAGTAGGTAAAATATATTTTCTAATAGTAATACTTTACCCCTTTTGCTTTAGTAAGCTAAAATACTATATATTTGCTTTTACAAAGAAAAACTCCCCTTTTTATACTCCCCCTTACACAAAGGGTCCACTTAGCACTTCTTTCTTTTCCCTTTGACACACAAAGGACTCTCCTCTATTTTCCTTTTCTTCTCTTTTTACATATCTCCGATTTTCATTCATACTTTCTCTCCTTATGTCATCTATCACCAAAAATCGAGAATACCACTTGTAAACATTTTGTCCATAATAGGTGTCTCTATCCTTTTTATGGTTATCTTGTCCTTTCCATGAAAACCATATACCACTTTGACTTTTATACCACTTGTGGTGACATAAGATACCACTTGTAAAATACTTGTGAATATAAATAATACCAAGTATAATTAATTCTAATTGTAGAAACTTGATACCATTTGCATAAAGATACCACTTATTGAAATATATCACTTGAAAGATTACTTGAAAAAAGGAGTATGATATCATTGGAAAATACACCACTTGTAAAGGTGGATACCACTTGTAAGATAGTATTATATGGAAATCAATGATATCATATATGTGAAGAGCTTGGTTAAGAGAGATTTGCTTGCCAAGATGAGAAGGATATCAATCCAAAAGATATCAATTTGAAGATTAAGGATACCACTTAATTTTCTCAACTAAGGGATACCACTTGAAGGAAATGGATGACGTCGCTTGAAAAAATAGGAATGGAGTACACGTCGATGTCAAGATGACTAAAAGTCTACCAATCTTTTAGGGATTGCCATTTTAAAGAATTAAGGTGCAAGCTAAATGGCATATGAAGTCAATAAATATTTGAGGGTAGCTAATAAGGATAAAATGGATCATCTTGACTTTGAGGAGCAAGACAGATGGCTGAGAGAATTGGAATCAACAAATTTTGGACAAATCAACCATTTTCCAGAAAATCCGGTAGTACCGCAGTTTGACTGCCAGTAGTTCTGATTTTTCTGGAAGCATGCAAAGCAATTGGGATTTTTGAGGAGAGTTTTGATATAGTGTTGTACCATGCTCCAAAGTTTTTCACAAAGAAACATAAACCTCTTATGGAGCATTTCCAACTATATGCCAAGACTAAAACTAATTTCAATATAGTTTTTAGCAAACTAAGCTTTCAATTTTCCAAAGCAAGTTCATTTTCAATAAATTTCTTCAAGATTGTAAAAATGAGCATTTCGGGGTAATTTAAGTATTCATTTTCATGTATAAGTTGTAAACGGAAGAAAACAAAACTTTTTATGAGCCAATATATTGTTATAGACCTCCTCACGTGGGCCTCGTGGACCGAGGCCCAATAGGAGTCTATTCGGATCTCTATCCGATTGAGCCCATATCCGAATCATATTCGAATTAGTGTTCCAACCTGTTAAGCGTGCAACCCTGTAGGTTCACGTATACTTGGTCGTGACCCGGAAACGCCTTTCCAGTTACCATGTTAATAGCGGCCTCTAGTAAGACATATTAACCCCAAAGTATATGTAAAGATCATATCATTTGAACTGTAATGTTCTCTCATGTACGAATCCCTTTGCCTCACGATATAGATTGAGCTCAAGGCGAGACCTGTGTCATCCTCTTAATAACTCAATCACTCTCTCGATTCCGTGATGGATTATAAACTCGTGATTGACTCCTCAATCACCTTGGCATGGCCATGCACTTTCATAATCCATTACATCGAGAGGCCCAGAGATATCTCTCCCATAAGGAGGGGCAAATTCTATCTTGATCATTCACATCCCACTACATGTTTCATGGCAAACCCAAAGACTACTTTTATGACTACCCAGTTACGGAGTAGTGTTTAGTAGTCCCAAAATAAGCTACTACTCATGTTGGAAACCATGATGATCTCAAGTCTAAGGATTCTACATAAACACTACTTGAGACCAACTGATGACACATAGAATCTCTGCAGTGTCTCATGGCAGGTCTATCCAACATATGTTCACTAACACATGTCCATATTATTGATTTGGTATCACCATACCATGATCCATGAGACGTGATCATCAATCAATACATATGCTGATCTTTGTCTTTGAATCATATTTGTTCCTCATATGATATACGATCAGGGATCATTTAGAAATAGCAACATTTTAGTATTTAAGAGTCTCATGAATAAGTCACATACTCATTGATCAATAATGATGATGTCTATTCCAAGGAACAAAGTAATGTATCATAAACATAGTATGTGATATACAACATCTCCATGTTGCCTCTAGGGCATATCACTAACATATACATCAACAATTTGGGCTCAAATGGCAAAACTCATTTAAGTGCTAGATTGTGAACACTTAGGTCAACTTAGAATTTTGGATGAGTTTCAAAACCAAATATCTTTTGATTGGTTGGCTTTTTAGAAAACTTTTGAATACCAATAATGTTTGAAATAGCCAACTCTAGGTTTTTGGTATTGAACACTTTTTCAAATTCCTTTTAGAATTGATTTTAGTCAAATTTTGAGTTTAAAGCCAAAACCAGATACTAATTTGATAGTTTTGGGTTGAAAACTCAATTTTGCTTGAAATAAGCTTTTCTAAAGCCAAAACCTTTAAAATACATTTGTATCCATTTTCCAATTAGTTTTTCAAAGATATACTAATAATTTCAAAGTTTTTAACTTTTGGCTAAATGGCTTACTTTTTCAAAATCAATACTAGCACTTAATTATTTTGGACACACTTAGGAATGTGATATACGTGAATATGATTTAGCACTCCCCCTTAATGTGCCACATACATCTTGCTCATAATTACAATAATGAACTTTGAGAACAAGAGCAAGTGCACTCTTTTTAAATAATTTTCATGCAATGCAATCTACACAAGGTAAGGGCTAAATATTTCAAATGTAGATACTTGTTACCGAGATGGCATTGATTCATAATGTGGCATGATCATCCTCAAACTTGGGGTGGAATTCACCTCTTTATGAATAAGCCAAGCCTCCAATGTCTCTCTAAGTACCTTTTAAGCTTTTAAACGCATTTTGGTACTCAAAACTTGGTTGGGTCCATGAATGTTAGCCACAATAGATTTGGACACCCAAATGGCCCTAACATTAAAATTTTGTGAACCAACATTTCTAGCAAACACATTGCCATATTTATCTTTCCTAAGCAAATAATATTCATTTACAAGAGATGGCTTAGGAATGATACCTTTGGGACAATCTTTACTTAAATGTCCCTTCTCCCAGCAATTGTAGCAAGTTCGGCATTTGTTACCCTTTCTTATATTTCTATCTTGCTTATTGCTGGTTTGCCTCTTCATTGATAGATTTTTCTTGTTTTCCACCTTGTTGGGGGCACTTAGAGGCAAAGTGACCCGTCTCATTGCAATCAAGACATTTGACATTCTTTGTGTATCTTGCATTATGTTTTGTCTTGCTATTCTCCTTCTTGGAGATGAAGCCAATACCTCTCTTGTCATTCAAGCTTCGTTGCTTACTCAAGATGTCATCAAGAGAGGCCTTCCCTTTATAACATTTCTCCAAGTTATTTTTTAATATTGTGACTTAGACCTTGATATCATTATTTTCCTCTACAAAGTTAGTATTGCAATGCATAGAGGAAGTAAAAGCATCTAATTGAGAGCAACAAGGTATATCAAGCAAATCATCACATGAAGTGGATATACTAACTTTAGATAACATAGAAGCTATATATGACATATCATCTAATAAATTGCATGCAATGCCTATATCCACCTTAGGCTTAGAATATTCCTTGAGAAGGAGAATTTCATGTTCTCCTTTTAGCTTGTTATAATCATTTTGAAGAGAAATACGCTCATTCTTCAAAATCTTATACTTGGCCTTTTCCTTCCCAACATATCCATCAACTCATCATATGAAGGTGCATCATCATCATTATCATTATTTACCTTCTCATTACCATTTGCCATGAAGCATAGAGTTGATGTAGAGGGAATTGTGGATTCTTGATTGTCGGAGCTAGAGATTGAGCATTCTTCTCCGACATCCACTCTTGTATGCAATCCTCATCGGTTGAAGTGGACGTTTCATATTTATCTTGAATTTTCATCCACATATCATGAGCGCTAGTAAGATTGCATATTGTTTTGAACACCTCTACACTCAAAGCACTAAATAGAGCGTTAGTTGCTTGAGCGTTGAGATGTGAGTATTTCTCATCCTCAATTGTTGGAGCAAGAGGATCTAATGGAGGAGAAAAGCCCACATCTACAATCCGCCATATTTTCGAGCTCATGGCCTTAAAATAACAAGTTATGCGGATTTTTCAGTTATCATAATTGATTCCATCAAATAGAGGTGTGTCATCTAGGTGCACTATATTACTAGTCGTCATCCTTTAACTCTCTAGGCGGTGAAGCCTAATAAATGAGAGACCAAGCTCTGATACCACTTGTAAGATCGAGGAGGCCAACTAGAGGGGGTGAATAGACGGTCTTAAAAATTATCTTACAATTTAAAGGCAACATCTATTTGTCTAAACTAAGTATATAATACGGAAGCTTAACTTAATTTGGTTTAGCACAAATATTGCTTAAAACAACTAGATTTGCCTAAGTGCACCAACAATCTATACCTATGTCAAAGGTTTACAATCTTATGGTGACAAGCAATCAATTTAATTCTATGAATGTAAATTGCTTGAATGTAAATTAAGCACAAGTAAACAAACCACAATTGACACTCGATGTTTTACCGTGGTTTCGGAGACTTGCCGATCTCCCCTAATCCACGTTGAGGTAAGCCCAAATGAATTGGACCGGTTCCACGAATTAAGCCAAACACCTCAATTCCACTAATGGTAGCTCTTCCCCGCTCCGGGTAGGTGAGCTCCAATCTTCACAACACGTCGGGCCTTCTCACAAGCTTCTTTGAGAAGATCACCGGATACGACGCCTCCAACGCCGTCTAGGAGTCGGCAAACTCCAAGAGTAATAAGCCAAGCCCCTTGCTTGACTCTCACCACGCAACGAATGCACAAGCTCAAGTGGATACAAAATCCACCTCTAGATGCAACACATGCAACTAGAGACCTCTCTCTTTTGCTCACAAGGTGCAACACATGCACAATGGACTGGAGAGACTTACACTAGCTCAAAGAAGTGAAATGAGGTGCCAAAGATTGCTCTCCAACTGGCCACAAATGGGTATTTATACCCTACATACAAAAACTAGCCGTTGGAACCAAACTCCTGAAAAAATCAGGGAAATCGGAACTACCACCGTTATAAGTGCGGTATTACCGCACTCCACTTTAACGGCTAGAAAAATAGCCGTTACTCAGCATTTGCGGTATTATCGCCGTTATAAGTGCGGTACTACCGCACTGCGGTAGTTCCGCAGTACCGCGTGGTACTACCGCACTGCGCTACTACCGTTTTTCAGCACAAACAGCACTTCGAAAAACGGTCATAAGTTTTGACTCCGATGTTGGAATTGAGTGATCTTGGACTCTATGGAAAGCTTATTCAGAGGGCTACACAACCCCTCTTAATAGTACGGCAAACCTATACTAGTAATCCGGTCTTTCAACCAAACACCAAGATCGGTAAAAGACTAGAAACACATCCTTAGCCCCTAGCTAGTCATACCTTTGCCTTGAGTATTTTTTTGAAGCTTAATGATGCTCATCTTCACTTCAAGTCTAGGTCATTGTCTTCTCTTGATTTGATTATCAACTCATGATCATTCTCCTTTTCGACATATTGATATGCATCATCATATGATGCATCCTCTTTTGATGGCCTTCAACATATGAAGCCATTTTTATCTCGAATCTTTGCTTGATGATCTTCAACATATGAAGTCATCCAAAGTCTTCATCATTTTGGAACGTAACCTATTCATCCAACTCATGAAAAATGTTAGTCTCATAATGTGATTATCATTTATTACCAAAGCATACTATTAACTCATAATGGTATGTCTATATTCTTCAATCTTCCCTTTGGTAATTAATAATAACCACCACAATTGCAAATAATTGAATATAAAACTTTAAACACAAAGTGCGGTACTACTACCGTTATAAGGCCGGTATTACCGCTCTTCGGTAGTATCGCTCAGGATGCCGGTACTACCGAGCATCGGTAGTTCCGCTGATCGGTGCGGTATTACCGCACTATGGTAGTTCCACCGTGGAAAATCCGGTACTACCGATTTCGGTGAGTCCAAGTCCCACCAAGGGTTATCTCTGAAAAACGTACCGTATAAAATCCCGGTACTACCGCACTGCGGTAATACCACTGTTTACACGCCGGTACTACCACACTGCGGTAATACGTAGGTAGGTGTGGTGCTACCGATTTTCCTGAGTGAGCACAATGAGTTTAGAATTCAAATTCAAATGCATGCTGACCTTTGTCTCGAGCCATATTGATCTTCTCATCAATCTCTGCATGCATCTTCAAATATTTAATGAACATCCGGGACTAAACCTTTCAAACACTTGATAATCACATTAGTCCCATACACAAATAATTGAGTGTAAAGCAATATGATTCAATGTCAGTATATATGAACTACACAAGTTTTATATACTCAAATGATATATTTCAAAGTAGAGATCCCAATGTATGTGGAAAAGGAAACATGGAACAATACTATGAAATCACAAAGTTTGAGTACTGTAGGAGCCACACCTTGCGAGAGACGCCGCGCGATACGATACGGTAGGCTCGACAAGCTTCGGCCAAACGCGCCTACGCGAGCGCACGCCACCCGTGCGCGACCAGGCCAAACCCCGCTGGCCCACTTCCCGTTTAAAAACGCCCGCACGCGCTCGTGATTTCCCGCGCGTCCAGTTGGGCCGACCCAGTACTCTATACGAGCAGTGTCTTTTATTGTTTTTCCAGTGACCAAAAAATATCAAAAATATGTTGTTTGAATCATTTCGTCATCCCGATTTCATTTCCGCTGTCCATTAACCCTAACTCCACTGCCAAAAAAATCCAATCCAAGCCTTTTGATTATTTTTGCATTTATTTCCTTTTCTTTTTCATAGTTTATTTCATTTATTTTCTTTCTAACTTGTTTAGGAGCAGGCTCAGAAATTGATTTATTTTGTGTTTGTTTTCGTTAGTCCGTGAGGATTTCGAGACGACGGTGTAGGACCCTGTGCCAGCTCCAGCATTTTACGAGATCGTCGGAATCCCGGATCATCAAGGCAAGTTACAAGTTTTTGAGCATATTGAACCTTCCGATTGTTGGTTATCTATTTATTTAAGCTATTTACAATATGTTAATTTCTCGAATTATTTGATTAAAATGAAATGGTTAGAATGACGTGTTATATTTTAGTTAGGCCCTACCACATATAAATGTCCTATTTAACTTTGCGGCCACTTTCACCTTGACAAACTTAGCATCAATAAATTAGTGTATAAATTAATGATCATGGGCGAAATCATTAGAGAATTTCTTTTGCTTTCGCCTATGGCATTGCATCTTTTTCTTTTTCTTTTTCATAGATTATTTCTTTTTATTTTCTTTTCTAGCTTGTTTAGAAGCAAGCTCAGAACCTAATGTTATTTTATGCTTGTTTTTTGCGTTAGTTCGCGAGGTTTCCAAGACGGCTGTTCGAGGTTCAGAGTAGACTTCTGCGAGGTTTCCAAGAGATTTCAGCTCCACAAGGCAAGTTACAGATTTTTGAGCATGTCGAGCCTACCGATTCCTGGTTATATATTTATTTAAGCTATTTGCATTATGTTAGTTGCTCAAGTTATTTGAATAAAATAAAGTGGTTATAATGACGTGTTATATTTTAGTTATGCCCTACCATATATAGATGCCCTGTTTAGCTTTGCGACCACTTTCACCTTGACGAACTTAGCATAAATAAATTAGTGTATAAATTAATGATCATGGGCGAAGTCATTATAGAATTTCTTTTGCTTTCGCCTGTGGCACTATAGTTCTCAGTGTGGTTGACTTACCTATTCTCACTAGGTGCTTGCCTATTCTACTAAACTCTCTAGGTGCTTCTTCTTCCCTTACCATCTAATTCCCCACTCATAGGTAGTGGCCATAGGCTGTAGGATGTACTCTCTAGGTGCTTCTTCTTCCCTTACCATCTAATTCCCCACTCCTAAGTAGTGGCCATAGGCTATAGGATCTTTTCTTCTAGGCTGTATAGGTGCATCTTCTTCACTTACATGTTCTGGCAATTGTAGATAGTCTCAACCCTTTTCTTCTACCCTTCTAGGGCCTGTCCTCGTACATGGATGTTGTTGATTCTAACTCCGCGGTGTTTGGTTTAGTGCACTTGAGGTTTGCATGTCATTTGCGTTGTTGTGCTTGTGAATCATGTTGCGACAACTTTTTTTTGTTCATGTGCTGATCTATTCTTGATATTGGTTGTGATTTATTGGCGTTGTGCAGTCTGGGTTTTGATGGCTGGTCCTCCATGTGAAATAGTTGCGCGATGTCGTGAAAAAGGAAAAGAAGGCACCTTGCACTTTCCCAAGGTCTATAAAGTTGTCATACATAGCTTACTTAGCATAGAACGGCTACCTTGTCCTTAGCTAATTTGTGCTATTTCTGGAAACTGTGATAAAACACTTAGGTTCCCTTAGGTGGCCTTTCTTTGCCACTAGCAGTGAGCACATGTGCATGGCTGGTCAGCCAGAACCATCTGAACAGCCAAGAACATCTAACCAGTCGCCGGATGCTCCAGGAGTAACAAGTGAGTATACATTAGACAATCACGTCTTGCTATAGGGGAAAAAAGGCGTGCATTATTTATTAATGGGTCCAACTTCACATCAAACAAGGAATAGGTCCTTAATGGACTTTTCTACTGAGGTTGCTACCTCCAACAGGCGGCGTCGGCTTGCTAGGATACGCAGTAGGAGACCATACAGCCATTCGTCATGCGTTACTGATGGTGATTACCTACAACCTTTAGTTTTTCCCCTCTCACCTTTCGCTGTGGTGATGATATGACAGTCTACCCTTCCTTTGTTTTTTTTTGGTGCATGGCTGCCTGCAATGATCCAGTAGATGTCATGATTCCTCTTGATAGGGCGTATGTCGAGGCGCTGAAAGGTGTGTGCATGCCATTTTTTGGAACTTTATGTGGGTTGTATGGTCTACTATGGTTCATACAACACTATATTTTTCTGTTGTTGCACTGTAGATACCTACCCAGACCGGTCGTACTATGGCGGACCATCACACGAGTGTCCTTACTGTGGTGCTTTCTTCTGGTTCCAGGAGCATTTCAAGAGTACCTCTGTTGTCACCAACCGAAAAATAGTGTACAACCTTTGCTGTAAAGGAGGCAAAATCAATTTGAAAACCTACAGGAAACCACCTGCCCCCTTAGCTCACTTGCTGCGTTTTGATGGTGATGCGTGTTCAAAGAGGTTTCTAAGGCAAATTCGATCTTCCATTTGTCTGTTTGCGTTCACCTCTTTAGGTGCCGCTATCGACATGACGATAAACAATGGCGCTGCACCTTATGTATTCAAGATTAATGGGGTAGTGCATCATCGTATTGGTACCTTGCTGCCTCATCATGGTTCGCGACCCAAATTTGCACAGCTTTACATATACGACACTGAAAATGAGATACAAAATAGACTGGACATGTTTGAGGGTGATGATAACGCTCCTGATCAGCCTAACCCAGCGGTAGCAATGTCTCTGTTAATCATGTTAGATGAGCACAATCAACTTGTTAAGGCATTTCGCTATGCTAGAGAACGTCTAGAACAAGAGGGTGATCAAAAAATAACACTACGATTACTAGGCTGCGATACAAGAGACGATGTTCAGTACAGTTTACCCTCGAGTGGTGAGATTGCTGCTATAATTGTCGGTGAGTACTCAGCCGATGAGTACACTTATGATGTCCTTGTGCAAGACAGAGAGTGCGGACTAAGACATGTTTCTTGCTTGCACCCATCTTATATGGCCTTGCAGTACCCATTACTATTTCCTTATGGTGAACATGGCTACCATCTTGGTATTAGATATTCGGACGTTGAAGATAGTGACGGGACAAGCCGTAAATGTGTCACGATGCTTGAATTTATTAGACATCACATGCACTACAGATTAAATGAGGCAAATCCATTCACTTGCTATGGCAGATTAAGTGACCAAATAGACGTCGATGCGTATTCAACGATCGAAGGGTCGAGACTAAAGTTTATAGCAGACCACCAGAAAGAACTACGATCTGAGACGGTACAAGGAATAGCTGATGCCATTGATAAGGGTCTTATAAATGCCGATTCAGTTGGTGGTAGGGTAATCGTGCCAGCCAGTTTTACTGGCGGCAGGAGGTACCATGTAATGAATTACCAAGATACGATGGCCATATGCAGAGTCTATGGCCCTCCTGACCTTTTTGTGACTTTCACATGTAACACTAAATGGAAAGAAATAACATATGCACTACGCTTTGAGCATGGGCAGCAACCGTGTGATTGTTCTGACTTGATAGTGCGCGTTTTCCATATGAAAGTCGATGAATTCATAGCCGATATTAAGGATGGCAGAACATTCGGTCCTGTCCTTGAAGGTAAGGCGTAGTATATGTTGCTGATACATACTGGCTTTTACATTTATTGTTAGTGAGTCTTACAGTAGGCCTTCCATGTGTAGTTTTATACACCGTTGAGTTCCAGAAATGTGGCCTACTGCACATACATTGCCTTGTGTGGCTGGTTGCTAATAATTCAGGATTCAGTGCTGCTGCTGTCGATAGTTTCATTTGCGCAGAAATTCCTGACATCAGCAACGACCCACTAGGCTACGCTTTAGTTGATGAGTTCATGATACATGGCCCATGCAGTGACTATAATAAGAAGTGTCCATGGATGAAAGATAACAAATGCTCGAAAAATTTTCCTAAGTCGTTTCAGGATGAAACTATCATGGATGACTTTGGGTTTACTATTTACAAACGAAGGGATGATGGTAGACATGTTTGTAAAAATGGTGTCACATTAGATAACAAGAATGTTGTTCCACACAATATACGCTTGCTAAAGAAATACAATGAACATATCAATGTCGAGTGGTGTAACAAATCAAACATGATTAAATATCTGTTTAAATATGTTACAAAAGAAAGTGATCGAGCGAGGGTCTATTTTGAAGTTACTGCAAAGACATCCAATGCATCTCCTGGCCCCAGTTGGCTCCAAAAAATGAAATCCAAGAATACGTTGGTGCTAGATTTCTTTCTTCGTGCGAAGCCCTATGGCGTGCTTTTGAGTTTGACATTCACTTTAGGATGCCTCCGGTGGAGCGACTAGCCGTGCATCTTCCTGGCATGAACCATGTGCGATATGAACCTGGTGCTAACCTAGAAGTGTTGCTCGCTAGCCCTGCAGCAAAGTGCACAATGTTGACTGCGTGGTTCAAAGCTAATTCAAAACACGAGGCAGCTAGACACTTAACACATTGTGACTTCCCAAAAGAGTGGTCTTGGGATGCTTCTAAGAGATGTTAGCGAAAGAGAACACCTTGCGCTAAGATTGGTCGTATGTACTATGTTCATCCAGCTGCTGGGGAGCTATATTACTTACGCATGCTTCTAATGATAGTTAAAGGCGCAAAGAATTATGCTGACATGAGAACCTTTAACAATAAAGTGTACACTACTTTTTGAGACACTTGTGAGGCACATGGTTTAGTTGAGGGCGATAACGAGTGGTGACTTCTGTTTGATGAGGCAATAATATCTGCATCGGCATATCAGTTGAGGCAATTATTTGTCACTGTGGTGCTTTTCTGTTCTGTTGGTAATGTTCGCGCTTTGTTTGATAAATATTGGCTCTATTTACAGATGACATACACCGTAGGCTTAGAGATGCACTTCAGAACCCACACTATACTGTTCCACAGGAACAGCTGATGGCTTTGCTTATACAGAAACTCACGAATGTTTTTGCGAGCAGCGGTGGAAACATAGATGACTACAACCTGCCAAATCTGACAATACAGTGCGTTAACATAGGCGATAATAGGCTAATTAATGATGAACTTGACCATGAACCCTTGATGTTGTCCATGTATGCCGCATCTTTAGTCTCGTAGCTGAATGTTGACCAAAAAAATGTATTTGACATAATAGCAAGCCGTGTTCTTCGTGGATCTCCTGGCTTTTTCTTTGTCTGTGGCCACGGTGGTACTGGTAAAACATTTTAATGGAATTCTATAATTGTGAGGTTAAGGTCCAAGAAGAGGATAGTGCTTGCAGTAGCGTCATCTGGTGTAGCGTCTTTGCTATTGCCAAGAGACCGAACCGCGCACTCGAGATTTAAAATACCTTTTGACATAACAGAGGCTGGGACATGTAGTGTGAAAAGGGGTACTATGCTTGCTGAGCTTATACAAGTTGCTGCCCTAATTATATGGGATGAAGCACCGATGACACATCGATGCTGCTTTGAAGCTTTTGATAGAACTATGCGAGATATTCTTTCTAAACATGATCCTAGGAATGCGATACTCCCATCTGGTGGAAAGCCCGTTGTTCTCGGAGGCGATTTCTGACAGATTTTACCTGTTGTACGCAAAGGCTCACGGTCCTCCATAGTTGGTGCGTCTATTACGAACTCTAAGTTGTGGCAGCATGTTGCCCTTCTGAAATTGCGCACAAACATGCGACTTCTTAACCCGTCCTTAGAAGGAAACGAGCGTAACTAACTTGAGAAATTCAGCAAATGGGTCTTAGCCATTGGTGACAGTACTATCCCTACTATAAAAGGGGAGGAGCGTGAGCCTTCCTGGGTGACAATTCCTGACGATTTGTTGATTTGTACTACTGGTGATAAAATTGCTGCTCTTGTGTCTGAGGTGTACCCAAACTTCTAGGAAAATTACCAAAATCCTGTATATTTAGCCTCACGTGCCATTGTTTGCCCAAATAATGTGACTGTTGACGAGCTAAATGCATATATTGTCTCGATGCTTCCTGGAGATGTACACAACCTAAGTTGTGACACAATATCGAAATCGTCTGAACACATACCAGATTTTGATTTGCTTTACCCTATAGAGTTCCTAAATTCCATTGATGCAAACAATTTCCCTTGTCATAGGCTTGTGCTAAAAAAAAGGTGTTGTCGTAATGCTCTTGCGAAACCTCAATCAAAATATGGGTCTTTGTAATGGCACAAGGCTAATTGTTATTGAACTTGGGCAGCGTTTGCTACAATGCATAATGCTAACAGGCTCTAATGTTGGTGAGAAAGTCTTTATACCAAGGATTGCCCTTAACACTATAGATGTCAAATGGCCCTTCACACTGCAGAGAAAACAATTTCCAGTATGAATATGCTATGCAATGACAATAGACAAGAGCTAAGGACAGACCCTATCAAGGGTTGGACTTTACCTCAAGATACCTGTCTTTACACATGGACAACTTTATGTTACTGTTTCGAGATCGACGTCTAGAGGTGGCCTTAGGATTTTAATTGAAAATGATGATGGCTCGTGTGGCTCGCAGACTCGAAACGTAGTTTACAGAGAGGTCCTTGATGTTGCGGATGCAGCATCAGCCTAGGACTCTTGCCATATGATGCATTTTGCTCTGTACATAACCTTGCTTATATATATGACTTCAGAAGTCATTGGTTGATCACTTTTGTACGCATTTTTCATTTGAACTGCTGAACCTACTTGATGTATGTGATATCTTCTGATCTAAGGTGTTTCCATTTTTTATCTATGCCATTACAGCCCCTTAACTGATCTAACCTTTCATTAATGTCTGTTCTAATGATTCCATGTTTTTAGTATACCTGCAGATGGGAGACGTACTGATTCCCACCCTTATGATTGGAGACTGCAGTGAGCACATATGTGTGCGTATCTCTAGGTTTTGGGACTTTTTTATCCTCATGATGAAGCAAAGTTGCTACACTTATCTGGTGCTGATTGATGAAGAGGTATCTATTGTCCTCAAGAACAGATCATGGTTTTTTTTCCTTTGTTGGAATATTTTTTATAATATCACTGAATTAACCATGCACCCAACTATATTCTTAAATATGCCAGCTTAGGTGCAGTAGTAGGTGGTGATGATTGCTAACTATGATAAAGTTTTAGATCAAACGTCTTTGGTTCTAACACTGCTTTTTGGACAGGGAAATAGCGTACACACGCAGATTTACCCGCGTTTAGATGAGCAGTTCAGGCCTCTGATAAAGGAAGGTGGCATTTACAACATCTCATATTTTCGAGTCAAGAAATCCAACAAGTACAAGCCAGTGACAAATGACATCATGATCGTCTTTACAAGGTGGACTTTAGTAGAGGAGGTTGTTGAAATCCCACCTGCTTTTCCCGTGTGTACCTACTCCCTTGCTCCCATGGAGCTGCTCCAGTCACGTGTTAACTGCAATGATTACTTCACAGGTAAACCACTGAACACAAAAAATTAGCATCCCAAAAAGCATTCAACACTTGCTTATGCATTACCGTTACCCAAATTAGATGTCATCGGAGTAGTCACCATGATCTCAAATGTTTCAACGCTACGGGCAAGGTCGCGACAAGCAGATAACTTGAATAGAACTATCACCATAGGCGACGCGGGGTCAGTTATGCATGCCTATTGTTCATGACATGTTTTTGTTTACCTATACAATAGTAGTGTCTGTTTAACAGCTTATCTATGGTAGTGCTCTTTGAGGACTGTTCTAACTTGCATTTGAATTCATTGGAACAGCAGCAATGCTAAAGTTGATGTTGTGCTTTGGGGTGAGCGGGCTACATCATTCCCAGGCGAATAAGTGCACAAGGATGGGCAGGCTTCTCCACAAGTTGTGATATTTGTTGGTACACTTGTCGAGCACTTTGCAGGTATGTCTGTTATGCTATTGTGCATCGACAACTACCAGAAGCCTAGACCTAATGCCTGGTGTTTCAGACAAGGTATCACTGACAGGCAATTCAGCGTGCAAATGGTACATAAATCCTGAGGTCCCTGAAGCAAAGAGTCTTATCGCCAGGTTATATATTGGTCTGAATATTTAATACCTGCAGATGCCAGCCATCTTTCTCTGCATTTTAACAAATGATTTCTCTGCTCGCTGACCTAATTAGAGTGAGAAGCATGCATGAGCCAATTAAATGGGATGAAGACATGACTTCAAATGAACCCAAAGCTGCTGCTGAACCAAAAAAGGTCTCTGATATCAAGTACATTCACCCTTTTAAAAATAAGGTATGCTTTTATTACCGTATTTCATACCTCTACCATGTCCAAGAATGTCGATGGTTACTCACTTTCGCTAAATCTTTTATAGAAAGGGAGTTTCTTGTCACAGTGATGATACGAAAGATCGACAATTCATGGTGGTACAACTCCTGCAACAAGTGTCTCAGAACAACCAAGCCTCATGGTGACTCATACAGATGCACTGGTCCTGACTGTGGTATCATTGGTGCACCTACCCTAAGGTCAGATAATGTTTACTACCTTCTCTTACTATCTGGCACTGGGCACCTTGCTCTGTACAAACAGGCTTTCTAATCTACTCTTCATGTACCGTAGGTACAAACTATGTATTGTTGCTGGAGATGAAACGGGTGATACTGAATTTATTCTCTTCAGACGAACAGCTCAACGCCTCACAAAGACAGTTGATACTCTCATCGCTGATAATCCGCGTGGTTTCATTCCTGACAAAATCACGAGGCTCCTAGAGAAGATTTACATATGGAATGTCAGCTTCACTGAGAACACAATAGGTTCTGGCAACGTCTGTTTCCAGGTCAACGCAGTCTTTAGGGAAATAGATGCTAGCAATGCTCTTCTTCCAATGACACCTACAAGATCACAATCATCGTCGTACATGCTCTCTCAAGGTGTATGCAGCAGCATGCAGAACACTCCTCAGAAAAGTGCCCCCTTAGCTTTGACTTCACCACCTGTTGCTTCAGAGGCTAGCCACACTTCAAACACTACGCCAAGCAAAGCAGCTCTTCTCACCCATGAACCACTAGTGACACCATAGAGTGCCAAACTCACTACTAGGGATGAGGTAAACTGTTTCTAAAAAAAATCAGCAATTTACACATTCATTTTCAAACAGAAATATAGTTTATCCATATGTATGGCATATGTCTTGACTTCCTCTAACACTACTATACGATGTGTATAACACTCCACACAAAGGTCGAGACCTGTACTCCAAACAGAGACAATTTCAAAGCCTATTAGTGCTGTGGCAGCACTTGCAGAGTCACCAGCAACGCCACATGACAGTGGTGATGCAAATGTGCTCAAGGTAAGGTTTACTCTTGGCCTTTTGCTATAACAAGGCCACAGGATAGCAACACCACTACGACTACTATCTAATGAGTTGTTGTAACAAGGCTTGTTGGCCTTTTGCCCAGGTTTTGATTAGATTAATTATGTTGTAGCAAGGCTTGGACTGACATGGTCCTTTTTCTTGCCCTGCTTCACCATAGACTGCTTCTGATGTTGGTTTTGGTGATTCAACGAAGACTCAAGGGAGCATGATAGGAAAGAGGTTAGCCCCACTAACAATGCATTCCTTTACTTTGTTTTCTACCACAAATTAGGATCCACCCTTACATATACATACATGACATAACGACTCGCTTATAGATCTCACTCGCCTAAGTTCATCGCGCAGAAGCTCTTCAAAGATGATATCGCTAGAGATGGCGATGGTGATGCTTGTAGATGACCTTTGCCAAGTCTAGGTGCTTTCTTGCTCTAATATATCTGTTGCCTCATGCTTGATATAGAATAATATCGTGTGTATTTCCTTACTCCACTTAGCCCACTTTCTAAAGCCCTTTTTTCTTTTGACTCAACAAAAGATGCTTAGCACAAGAGGGCTCATTACTTCATCTACCGGTGCGACAAGATGTGTGTGTATAATCAGCGATCAATGTTGCTTGGCATCGACATAGTGTCATGAACTTGCCGCTATGCTAATCGGATGGATGTTATTTTTGGAACCGTGGTGCAAGTGTCTATTTGCTAATGATTTAGTCTTTAACGTCATGCAACTACTTTAGTATTTTCGATGGTCATTTGGATCGTTATTCTAAACTTCGGCTCTATGTTTGGTAGTAAATCTCATCGTAACATGTAATGTATGCCTTCGACGAGAATCTTATGGGCTGCGAGGGCTATACAATTCGCCCAGCTATATAATATTATAATATAGCACAAAGTATGAAGCAGCTACATAGCTGGACAGTGTTTGCATAGCCCTCGCAGCCCATAAAATTCTGTCTAAGGCATACATTACATGTTACGATCAGAATTCGCTACTACCAAACATAGAGCCGGTAGTTTAGAATACTGATCCAAATGACCATCGAAAATACTAAAGTAGTTGCATGACGTTAAAGACTAAATCAGTAGCAAATAGCACAGCTTGCAGCCACAAAGTTCCAAAAAATAACATCCATCCGATTAGCATAGCAGGCAAGTTCATGACACTATGTCAGATGCCAAGCAACAGCTGATCAGTGATTATACACACACATCTTGCTGCGGCTGGTAGATGCAAAAGTAGTGAGCCCTCTTGTGCCTAAGCATCTTTTGTTGAGCTGTAAAGGAAAAAAGGGCTTTAGAAAGTAGGCTAAGTGGAGTAAGGAAATACACACGATATTATTCTATATCAAGCATGAGAGTTTAGGCAACGGATATATTAGAGCAAGAAAGCACCTAGACTTGGCAGTGTCATCTGCACAAGCATCACCATCGCCATCTCTAGCGATATCATCTTTGAAGAGCTTCTTTGCAGTATTTTTCTTAGGCGCTGAGTGAGATCTATAAGCGAGTCGTTATGTCATGTATGTATATGTAAGGGTGGATCCTAATTTGTGGTAGAAAACAAAGTAAAGGAATGCATTGTCAGTGGGGCTAACCTCTTTCCTATCACGCTCCCTTGAGTCTTCGCTGAATCACCAAAACCAACATCAGAAGCAGTCTATGGTGAAGCAGGGCAAGAAAAAGGACAATGTCAGTTCAAGCCTTGCTACAACATAATTAATCTAATCAAAACCTGGGCAAAAGGCCAACAAGCCTTGTTAAAACAACTCATTAGATAGTAGTCGTAGTGGCATTGCTATCCTGTGGCCTTGTTATAGCAAAAGGCCAGGAGTAAACCTTACCTTGAGCACATTTGCATCACCACTGCCCCGTGGCGTTGTTGGTGACTCGCAAGTGCCGCCACAGCACTAATAGGCTTTGAAATTGTCTCTGTTTGGAGTACAGGTCTCGACCTTTGTGTGGAGTGTTATACACATCGTATAGTAGTGTTAGAGGAAGTCAAGACATATGGCATACATATGGATAAACTATATTTCTGTTTGAAAATGAATGTGTAAATTGCTGATTTTTTTAGAAATAGTTTACCTCATCCCTAGTAGTGAGTATGGCACTCTGTGGCGTCACTAGTGGTTCATGGGGAGAAGAATTGCTTTGCTTGGCGTAGTGTTTGAAGCGTGGCTAGCCTCTGAAGCAACAGGTGGTGAAGTCAAAGCTAAGGGGGCACTTTTCTGAGGAGTGTTCTGCATGCTGCTGCATACACCTTGAGAGAGCATGTACGACGATGACTGTGATCCTGTAGGTGTCATTGGAAGAAGAGCATTGCTAGCATCTATTTCCCTAATGACTGCGTTGACCTGGAAACAGACGTTGCCAGAACCTATTATCTTCTCAGTGAAGCTGACATTCCATATGTAAATCTTCTCTAGGATCCTCGTGATTTCATCAGGAATGAAACCACGCGGATTATTAGCGATGAGAGTATCAACTGTCTTCTTTGTGAGGCGTTGAGCTATTCGTCCGAAGAGAATAAATTCAGTATCACCCGTTGCATCTCCAGCAACAATACATAGTTTGTACCTACGGTAGATGAAGAGTAGATTAGAAAGCCTGTTAATACAGGGCAAGGTGCCCAGTGCCAGATAGTAAGAGAATGTAGTAAACATTATCTGACCTTAGGGTAGGTGCACCAATGATACCACAGTCAGGACCAGTGCATCTGTATGAGTCACCATGAGGCTTGGTTGTTCTGAGACACTTGTTGCAGGAGTTGTACCACCATGAATTGTCGATCTTTCGTATCATCACTGTGACAAGAAACTCTCTTTTCTATAAAAGATTTAGCGAAAGTGAGTAACCATCGACATTCATGGACATGGTAGAGGTATGAAATACGGTAATAAAAGCATACCTTATTTTTGAAAGGGTGAAGGTACTTGATATCAGAGACCTTTTTTGGTTCAGCAGTAGCTTTGGGTTCATTTGAAGTCATGTGTTCATCCCATTTAATTGGCTCATGCATGCTTCTCACTCTAATTAGGTCAGCGAGCAGAGAAATCATTTGTTAAAATGCAGAGAAAGATGGCTGGCATCTGCAGGTATTAAATATTCAGACCAATATATAACCTGGCGATAAGACTCTTTGCTTCAGGGACCTTAGGATTTATGTACCATTTGCACGCTGAACCGCTTGTCAGTGATACCTTGTCTGAAACACCAGGCATTAGGTCTAGGCTTCTGGTAGTAGTCGATGCACAATAGCATAACAGACATACCTGCAAAGCGCTTGACAAGAGTACTAACAAATATCGCAACTTGTGGAGAAGCCTGCCCATCCTTATGCACTTGTTCGCCTGGGAATGACGTAGCCCACTCACCCCAAAGCACAACATCAACTTTAGCATTGCTGCTGTTCCAGTGAAATCGAATTCAAGTTAGAACAGTCCTCAAAGAGCACTACCATAGATAAGCTGTTAAACAGACACTACTATTGTACAGGCAAACAAAAAACATGTCATGAACAATAGGCATGCATAACTGGCCCCGCGTCGCCTATGGTGATTGTTCTCTTTAAGTTGTCTGCTTGTCGCGACCTTGCCCGTAGCGTTGAAACATTTGAGATCATGGTGACTACTCCGATGACATCTAATTTGGGTAACGGTAATGCATAAGCAAGTGTTGAATGCTCTTTGGGATGCTAATTTGTTTTGTTGAGTGGTTTACCTGTGAAGTAATCATTGCAGTCAACACGTGACTGGAGCTGCTCCATGGGAGCAAGGGAGTAGGTACACACGGGAAAAGCAGGTGGGATTTCAACAACCTCCTCTACTAAAGTCCACCTTGTAAAGACGATCATGATGTCATTTTGTCACTGGCTTGTACTTGTTGGATTTATTGACTCGGAAATATGAGATGTTGTAAACGCCACCTTCCTTTATCAGAGGCCTAGACTATTCATCTAAACGCGGGTAAATCTGCGCGTGTACGCTATTTCCCTGTCCAAAAAGCAGTGTTAGAACCAAAGACGTTTGATCTAAAACTTTATCATAGTTAGCAAGCATCACCACCTACTACTGCACCTAAGCCTGGCATATTTAAGAATATAGTTGGGTGCATGGTTAATTCAGTGACATTATAAAATATATTCCAACAAAGGAAAAAAAACCATGATCTGTTCTTGAGGACAATAGATACCTCTTCATCAATCAGCACCAGATCAGTGTGTAGCAACTTTGCTTCATCATGAGGATCAAAAAAGTCCCAAAACCTAGAGATACGCACACATATGTGCTCACTGCAGTCTCCAATCATAAGGGTGGGAATCAGTACGTCTCCCATCTGCAGGTATAGAAAAAACATGGAATCGTTAGAACAGACATTAATGAAAGGTCAGATTAGTTAAGGGGTTGTAAAGGGCTTAGATAAAAAAAATGGAAACACCTTAGATCAGAAGATATCACATGCATCAAGTAGGTTCAGCAGTTCAAATGAAAAAGCGTACAAAAGTGATCAACCAATGACTTCTGAAGTCATATATATAAGCAAGGTTATGTACAGAGCAAAATTTATCGTATGGCAAGAGTCCTAGGCTGATGCTGTGTCCACGGCATCAAGGACCTCTCTGTAAACTATGTTCCGAGTTTGCGAGCCACACGAGCCATCATCATTTTCAATTAAAATCCTAAGGCCACCTCTAGACGTCGATCTCGAAACAGCAACATAAAGTTGTCCATGTGTAAAGACAGGTTTCTTGAGGTAAAGTCCAACCCTTGATAGGGTCTGTCCTTGGCTCTTGTTTATTGTCATCGCATAGCATATTCGTACTAGAAATTGTTTTCTCTGCAGTGTGAAGGGCCATTTGACATCTGTAGTGTTAAGGGCAATCCTTGGTATAAAGACTTGCTCACCAACATTAGAGCCTGTTAGCATTATGCATTGAAACAAAAGCTGCCCAAGTTCAATAACAATTAGCCTTGTGCCATTACAAAGACCCATATTTTGATTGAGGTTTCGCAAGAGCATTACGACAACACCTTTTTTTTAGCACAAGCCTATGACAAGGGAAATTGTTTGCATCAATGGAATTTAGGAACTCTGTAGGGTAAAGCAAATCAAAATCTGGTATGTGTTCAGACGATTTCGATATTGTGTCATAGCTTAGGTAGTGTACACTGTCTCCAGGAAGCATCGAGACAATATATGCATTTAACTCGTCAACAGTCACATTATTTGGGATAGTACCGTCACCAATGGCTAAGACCCATTTGCTAAATTTCTCAAGTTTGTCACGCTCGTTTCCTTCTAAGGACGGGTTAAGAAGTCGCATGTTTGTGCGCAATTTCAGAAGGGCAACATGCTGCCACAACTTAGAAGGACCGTGAGCCCTTGCATACAACAGGTAAAATCTGTCGAAAATCGCCTCCGAGAACAACAGGCTTTCCACCAAATGGGAGTATCGCATTCCTAGGATCATGTTTAGAAAGAATATCTCACATAGTTCTATCTAAAGCTTCAAAGCAGCGTCGATGTGTCATCGGTGCTTCATCCCATATAAGCAGGATCATGACGCTACTGCAAGCACTATCCTCTTCTCGGACCTTAACCTCGCAATTATAGAATTCCATAAAAATGTTTTACCAGTACCACCGTGGCCACAGACAAAGAAAAAGCCAGGAGATCCACGAAGAACACGGCTTGCTATTATGTCAGATACATTTTTTTGGTCAACATTCAGTTGCGAGACTAAAGATGCGGCATACACGGACAACATCAAGGGTTCAGCGTCAAGTTCATCATTAATTAGCCTATTATCGCCTATGTTAACGCACTGTGTTGTCAGCTTTGGCAGGTTGTAGTCATCTATGTTTCCACCGCTACTAGCAAAAACATTCGTGAGTTTCTGTATAAGCAAAGCCATCAGCTGTTCCTGTGGAACAGTATAGTGTGGGTTCTAAAGTGCATCTCTAAGCCAACGGTGTATGTCATCTGTAAAATAGAGCCAATATTTATCAAACAAAGCGCGAACATTACCAACAGAACAGAAAAGCACCACAGTGACAAATAATTGCCTCAATTGATATGCCGATGCAGATATTATTGCCTCATCAAACAGAAGACACCACTCGTTATCGCCCTCAAGTAAACCATGTGCCTCACAAGTGTCTCGAAAAGTAGTGTACACTTTATTGTTAAAGGTTCTCATGTCAGCATAATTCTTTGCGCCTTTAACTATCATTAGAAGCATGCATAAGTAATATAGCTCCCCAGCAGCTGGATGAACATAGTACATACGACCAATCTTAGCGCAAGGTGTTCTCTTTCGCCAACCTCTCTTAGAAGCATCCCAAGACCACTCTTTTGGGAAGTCACAATGTGTAAAGTGTCTAGCTGCCTCGTGTTTTGAATTAGCTTCGAACCACGCAGTCAACAGTGTGCACTTTGCTGCAGGGCTAGCGAGCAACACTTCTAGGTTAGCACTAGGTTCATATCGCACATGGTTCATGCCAGGAAGATGCACGGCTAGTCGCTCCACTGGAGGCATCCTAAAGTGAATGTCAAACTCAAAAGCACGCCATAGGGCTTCGCACGAAGAAAGAAATCTAGCACCAACGTATTCTTGGATTTCATTTTTTGGAGCCAACTGGGGGCTAGGAGATGCATTGGATGTCTTTGCAGTAACTTCAAAATAGACCCTCGCTCGATCACTTCCTTTCGTAACATATTTAAATAGATATTTAATCATGTTTGATTTGTTACACCACTCGACATTGATATGTGCATTGTATTTCTTTAGCAAGCGTATATTGTATGGAACAACATTCTTGTTATCTAATGTGACGCCGTTTTTACAAACATGTCTATCATCATCCCTTCGTCTGTAAATAGTAAACCCAAAGTCATCCATGATAGTTTCATCCTGAAACGACTTAGGAAATTTTTTCAAGCATTTGTTATCTTTCATACATGGACACTTCTTATTATAGTCACCGCATGGGCCATGTATCATGAACTCATCAACTAAAGCGTAGCCTAGCGGGTCGTTGCTGATGTCAGGAATTTCTGCGCAAATGAAACTATCGACAGTAGCAGCACTGAATCCTGAATTATTAGCAACCAGCCACACAAGGCAATGTATGTGCGGTAGGCCACGTTTCTGGAACTCAACGGTGTATAAAACTGCACATGGAAGGCCTACTGTAAGACTCATTAACAATAAATATAAAAGCCAGTATGTATCAGCAACATATACTACGCCCTACCTGCAAGGACAGGACCGAATGTTCTGCCATCCTTAATATCGGCTATGAATTCATCGACTTTCATATGGAAAACGCGCACTATCAAGTCAGAACGATCACACGGTTGCTGCCCAGGCTCAAAGCGTAGTGCATATGTTATTTCTTTCCATTTAGTGTTACATGTGAAAGTCACAAAAAGGTCAGGAGGGCCATAGACTCTGCATATGGCCATCGTGTCTTGGTAATTCATTACATGGTACCTCCTGCCGCTAGTAAAACTAGCTGGCACGATTACCCTACCACCAACTGAATCGGCATTTATAAGACCCTTATCAATGGCATCATGATGGGGACGGGGTTCCGATCTTCCAACAGGTTCTGGATATGTTCGATTTGGTGGAGGCGCGACACAAATCGATCCGGCTTCCGAACCCCACAATCGCAGCACCACGTCTCCTCGGGTTATCAACCGTGCGCTGCCCGGTTGACCTCGCCAAGAAGGCTAATCCTCGCCTGCGAATCGAAGAACACAAGCAAGAACAAGGAAGAACGCAACGGAATTGCAGATGTATTGGTTTAGCACTCAAAATTGGGGTCTCACAAACCATTTGAACAATAAACTGTTCAAGACAGAATTAATCTAAGCAAAACCCAACCCTAATGGTGGGGGTGGCAGCTATATATAAAGGAGTGAGGGGCATGCAAAACCCCTGGACGCACCCTAATGGGCTCCAACACAATACAAAGCCGAACGGCCCAAAAATACGGTGGCGTAGCACCCTGATAGATTCTGAACGTCCACTTGTTTCGATGATTCCCGTTGACTCAGAAAGAATTTTGATATGGGACCAGAGCCATTGGAAAGGTCTCCTTTTTAGCTTTCCATACATATGTGGAACGTCCAAAACGGAGTCCGTATGCGTCCTGGGCGTCCGTTTTACTGCAGGCTGGTCCTGAAGGCCGAGGCAGACGTGAACTCGAGTTGGTGCTGCTGTCGCAATGTACATATTCATCATCAACATCACTAGCACTTATATATCCACCGTCTTCTGTCGCAATGTACGCTCGCTGACTTGGGCAATTTTTCATGACATGTCCCATCCCTTTACAACGGTGGCATATAATCCCCATCGTACGACCCGTGGAAGCAATCGATGAAGAGCTCTGTGGCGTGTACGCACACTAGTGGATTTCCTCGCCTCAGGCACGCGTGACGGTGGTGGAGGTGCTGCTGAACGCGCCCTACTCACGGAGGGGGCAGCAGACCGGAAAGCAGGAGGTGGGATTGACTTGTTTTGCCCCGGTGTCGACCTCGATGCAGAAGCACTTCCATAGCTGCTCCTATTCCATTGTTGTCTTCCCTGCAATTCTTTTTCTGCCAAACAAGCAAGCTGAAACAATCTATTGATATCATTATACTCCTTGTAATCAATTATGTCCTGAATTTCACGCCTTAAGCCCTCATAAAAATGAGCCATCTTATCCTCCTCATCCTCTACAACATTACAATGCAGCATGCCTATTTGTAGTTCTTGATAATATTCTTCAACAGATTTTTTACCTTGGTCTAAGCGCTGTAATTTCTTACGCATATCACGTTTAAAAGCAGGAGTAATAAATCTAGCACACATAGCTACCTTCAATCTATCCCATGTATCAGGTGCTAAACCGGAATTAACTACTTGACTCCACCAAAGGATAGCAAAATCTTTAAATTCACTTGTAGCTTGTCTGACTCTATGCACTTCAGGAACTAGATGAGCATTAAATTTTTGTTCAACTATCATTTCCCAATCTAGATAAACTTCAGCATCATAAACAGCTGCAAAAGATGGTATGGTAAATTTAACTTTAACAAATGGGTCATCATTAGCACGAGCATTGTGGTGTTGAAAATCATTACCTCCCATACCATGACGGTTGCGTTGTAGGCGGTGTCGTAGACGTACATCTTGAGCATCACAATTTCGCCTCTCATTATCATCTCCCACCTCAAGGTCTTAGGGTGCATCATGTTCATTCTCGCGTCCGTTGTTTGGTGGCCGATTCACCATTCTTTCAAGGCGTGTGGTGAGTGCTGCAATACTCTCATTGATTGATTGCTGCAATATATCCGTCGTAGCTTGAAGCTTCCTACCGATGTTCTCATTAATGGTAATGCGTTGTTCACCCAGAGTGTAACACCCTAGAATCCACATTACCCTGAGATGCCACGAAACCACTCTACAGCTAGCCAATTTACAAGATAACATAAACTGGCAATAATTTCTGAATCATGATAAGTTAAGCGGAAGCATACTAAAGCAAGGCATTGGAACACTATTAAATAAAGAATAACTGCTAAAAAGTTTAACCAATTAAAATGAACCATTGTCTAGCATTATTACTTTGAAACAAACATCAATAAGGAAAATAAATCCATGATTAAGACTACACAACTATTACAATATTAATCATGATATGATGTGTGACAGTGATGTGCCGCTCTACCCTTCCCATGCATACTCAAGAATCACCTAGAGAGGGGGGAAAAGCAAGAATGAGATAAAAATCTCAGCAAGCAAACTGTTTAAGAAGCTAATTAAACTACAATGTTGTTAAGCATCATTATTCATTTTCCACAATAACCACAATTATTGTCTTAACCACATTTACTACCATCAATAATAAATCATTAGCAAATAAATCTTAAATGTCTACTTCACATCCTCAACCACCACCGATTTTGCTATCCTTTGGTGGATATGTACATTGCGACAGCAGCACCAACTCGAGTTCACGTCTGCCTCGGCCTTCAGGACCAGCCTGCAGTAAAACGGACACCCAGGACGCATACGGACTCCGTTTTGGACGTTCCACATATGTATGGAAAGCTAAGAAGGAGACCTTTCCAATGGCTCTGGTCCCATATCAAAATTCCTTCTGAGTCAATGGGAATCATCGAAATAAGTGGATATTCAGAATCTATCAGGGTGCTGCGCCACCGTATTTTGGGCCGTTTGGCTTTGTATCGTGTTGGAGCCCATTAGGGCGCGTCCAGGGGTTTTGCACGCCCCTCACTCCTTTATATACAGCCGCCACCCCCACCATTAGGGTTGAGTTTTGCTTAGATTAATTCTGTCTTGAACAGTTTCGCCGTTCATCGGTTTGTGAGACCCCAATTTTCGAGTGCTAAACCAATACATCTGCAATTGCGTTGTGTTCTTCCTTGTTCTTACTTGTGTTCTTTGATTCGCAGGCGAAGATTAGCCTTCTTGGCGAGGTCAACCGGCTGCGCACGGTTGATAACCTGAGGAGACGTGGTGCTGCGATTGCGGGGTTCGGGACGTGTTGTTCGGAAGCCGGATCGATTTGTGTCGCGCCTCCACCAAATCGAACTTATCCAGAACCTGTTGGAAGGTCGGGACCCCGTCCCCATCAAGTGGTATCGAGCTTCGTATTCCTTCAGTTCGAGTTTACCCTACCTTTGTTGTTTTGGTTTCATCCTAGAGTCCAAGAAAAGCCCTACAAAAAATTGTAGTCATAGGTTGTTCCTGTCCCGCATCTCGCTTAGCCTTTTGCACACTTTAATTTCAGAGTCCGTAGTATTGAGTTTGTGTCCTTAGTCGAGTTGTGTTGCTGGTTTAGATCGTGTTTTATTTCGAGTTATCTTGCTTCCGCTACCTCTCATACAAACCCTAGCCGACTTTTGTTTTCCCACCCATATCCCACCCTCTGTTTTTGTCTCGTGATCACCCACCTTCCCACCCATATCCCACCCTCTGCTTTTGTCTCGTGATCACCCACCACCATCCCCACCCTTTTCCGAGCTTCGCCCCAATTTCCACCAATTTCTCCACCGATCTCGTTTTGGCCTCCACCGAAACCATAACTCGGAGGTCCATCTTCAAACGGCCGTAACTTTTGCATACGGACTCGAAATCAGGCGATTTTTTTTTTGAAATTGGGTGAAATTAAATTTTACATCCGATCGGCCTCCACCGAAACCATAACTCGGAGGTCCATCTTCAATCGGGTTCGCGAATTTATTTTGCCCAAATTCGGCCTGCAAAGTGCAGTACTCGCGCTCCGAACTTTCGTCACCGAATTTACAGCACATTCATCATTTTCTGTAGGCCACACCTTACATCAGATTGAGGTGAAACTTTGTGTGATTCCTATTTCTGTGCTCTGCTTTGTGAAAAAAAAATAAAAAAAGAAGCAAAAATAAAAAAAATTTGCTTATAGTAGAGAGGAGAGAGACAAACACACAAAAAGTGCTCTCCGTGGCTAAAGAAAAAGAAAAACAGAGAGAGCACGTTTTAGGTGATGAGAGATTCATTCGCTTTGTGTTGTCTTTACAGCCATCTTTGTTGTCGTCTTTGCTTTACTATTCTGGGTCGATTCCTTGTTCATCATATCATACCTGTTATAGGACACATTTTAGGCCAAAGAACTAGGACCGATGCTTTGGATATTTATTCAGCATTACTATCTGTTATTGATTTGTGTTCCACTCACATATTTGGCCTTCCAAACTCCATATACATACTTCCGACAGCACGCTTTTGACCCTTGCAATCGCCAAGTCACACTCTCGAGGTATCACGAACCACCACCGGTTGTACCACCCATCGCTTGCGATGGTAAGAACACTTGTAAGAGCTTGGTAAGCCACTTCCTTTGCGGTTTCCACCGTCCTCCTTTGTAGTTGATAGGGATAATCTTTTGTTTTCCTGTGTTTCCACTAACCATGGCAGGATACGAAGGGGACGGACACGGTCGACTTCAACGAGTGTGTTAGTCGCGCCGGCTACAAGCTGCACTCGACAAACAAAATGCTTCATTCATCGATCTCGCGCGAATGGACACCATCGTCGCCGCCATTGCCCGCTTGAACACCACGAAGGCATTGAGCGGTGGAGCGGCGAATGGTGACCTCACCGGTCGGATGGACACATTGAGACACGCCGCCACCTATCAATGACGGCCATCGCCATGACGATGACACAATGTCTCGATGCGGATGGCAACATTGCTCGGCCAAGCGACACAAGATGCACGACTATGTCGGGCGTCTTCAAAAAAACCGACATGGTATGGGAGGTAATAACGAGAACCGCCATGGTAACGACGATCCTTTTGCTAAAGTCAAATTTACCATTCCATCTTTTCTCGGTCTTTATGATGCTGAAAAATATCTTGATTGGGAGATGACGGAGAGCGAGGTTTAATTCTCACTTGGTTCTGAACAACATAGAGTTAGACAAGCTACTAGTGAGTTTAAGGACTTTGCTATTATCCGTGGAATTGGGTACCATGGTCTTACAACCCGATACATGGGAGCGATTAAAAGAAGCTATGCGTAATCATTTTGTTCCTCCTTTATATAAACGTGATTTGAGAAAAAATTACAGCGCTTAGAACAAGGTGATAGTTACATTCAGACTATTATGCCGAGCTTCAAAAGGGTATGGTGCGTTGTGGGGTTGTTGAGGAAACAGAGGATAAGATTTGTCGTTTCTACGGGGGGTTACGGCGTGAAATTCAGGACATTGTTGATTATAAAGAATTTACTACTATCAACCAGTTGTTCCAGCTTGCTATGCTTGTAGAAAAAGAATTGCAGGGATGCAAGGAATCAGCAAAGGCAAACACCGACGACCCTCCTACACGCCGCAAACGACTACATCGACGGATCGCCCAAGTCTTCTTTCGTTTTCGTTCTCCTCCACCACCGCGACCAAGTTTGCAGCAGCATACACCGGCCACCATCCACAACACGCCTTGCGATTCTACAAAAACTCCTTTGCGTGGTCCACCAAGAGCTCTTCTTCCGTGTCTTCACGGGCCGCTCCTCCGACATTCGGTGCCATCGCGCCATGGGCTTGGTCATGTCCAGAAGAATTGCCTAGCCAACGGCATACATCGCCACGTAAGATGGAGGCTACATCAAGACTTCGGATGTCGAGGAGGATGATGACGATGTTGCCGCTACCTCGACGACAATGGCGGTGGTGATGACGACTTGGTCCTTGGTGGGCGCCCACAATGACGCCTACGGAGCATTATTGTGCAGCAAGTCCTCAAGACACGTGTACAACAATCTGATAAGCTTCAACACCATAATTTGTTTCAAACTTTCTTCGCAATCAAGAATCGGCGTGCACGTGTCATCATTGATGGAGGAAGTTGGAACAACTTGGTGAGTTCTGATTTGGTCAAGAAGCTTGGCTTGACCACGCGACCGCATCCACATCCATACCATATTCAGTGGTTAAATGACTCTGGAAAAGCTAAGGTAACACAAACATGCCGAGTCCATTTTTCTATTGGTGGTTATTCTGATCATGTTGATTGTGATGTGGTTCCCATGCAAGCATGCTCTCTTTTATTGGGTCGACCTTGGGAATTTGATAATGATGCTTTACACCATGGTAGTAGTAACAAATACACTTTTATGCATAAGGGAAAGAAAGTTACTTTACTGCCTTTGTCCCCAGCTAAGATTATAGAGGCCGATAGGGAGAGAGCTGCTGCTGCTAATGATCCAAAGGTAAAGGAATACGCGTAGGCTACGGAAGCAGAAAACAAAACTTTTCTACCGCGCACCCAAGAACATCATGCTAAGGAAGGATCATAGATCGTTACCACTTAGACGCCGCAGCGCAATGCGTGAAGAAGAATTGAAACCGATCCAATCTCGCGCGCCGAGGTAGTAGTGGAAGTAGCCGATCGTCCCGAACAGATCGCTCTCCTCCACGCACGCCGATCAAGATCGCAACGAGCAGCGCCTCCACCGTATCCACACGCCGGGCCGAACGCCGATCGCGAGTGTACTAGCACTCGTGGAGCGCTAGGGTTTGGCTCGGGAGGTGGCGGCTAGGGTTTTGCTAGATGTTAATCGCACACGCCCCTCCGCCTCGCCTCCATATATAGACCTCCTCACGTGGGCCTCGTGGACCGAGGCCCAATAGGAGTCTATTCGGATCTCTATCCGAATTGAGCCCATATCCGAATCATATTCGAATTAGTGTTCCAACCCGTTAAGCGTGCGACCAGAGGTTCACGATACTTGGTCGTGACCGAAACGCCTTTCCGTTACCATGTTAATAGCGGTCTCTAGTAAGACATATTAACCCCAAAGTATATGTAAAGATCATATCGGCTGAACTCGTAATGTTCTCTCATGTACGAATCCCTTTGCCTCACGATATAGATTGAGCTCAAGGCGAGACTCGTGTCATCCTCTTAATAGCTCAATCACTCTCTCGATTCCGTGATGGATTATAAACTCGTGATTGACTCCTCAATCACCTTGGCATGGCCATGCACTTTCATAATCCATTACATCGAGGGCCAGAGATATCTCTCCCATAAGGAGGGGCAAATTCTATCTTGATCATTCACATCCCACTACATGTTTCATGGCAAACCCAAGACTACTTTTATGACTACCCGATTACGGAGTAGTGTTTAGTAGTCCCAAAATAAGCTACTACTCATGTTGGGAACCATGATGATCTCAAGTCTAAGGACTCTACATAAACACTACTTGAGACCAACTGATGACACATGGAATCTCTGCAGTTGTCTCATGGCAGTCTATCCAACATATGTTCACTAACACATGTCCATATTATTGATTTGGTATCACCATACCATGATCCATGAGACATGATCATCAATCAATACATATGTCGATCTTTGTCTTTGAATCATATTTGTTCCTCATATGATATACGATCGAGGATCATTTAGAAATAGCAACATCTTAGTATTTAAGAGTCTCATGAATAAGTCACATACTCATTGATCAATAATGATGATGTCTATTCCAAGGAACAAAGTAATGTATCATAAACATAGTATGTGATATATACAACATCTCCATGTTGCCTCTAGGGCATATCACTAATGATCTCCCACTTGCACTAGAGTCAACCATGTAGGTATCTAATACCCATTGCCCTAGTGTGAGCCTCATGCTTTGGTGGGAAGCGGCTTTGTCAACGGATCTGCAATGTTCAAACCGCTTGTACTTTGCATATCTTCACATCGCCTCTCTCCACTATCTCGCGGATGAGATGAAATCGCCGTAAAATGTGCTTGGACTTCAGTGCGATCTAGGCTCCTTGGCTTGTGCAATGGCCCCACTATTGTCACAAGAGAGGTCCATTGGGGTGGAGGCACTAGCCATCACACCAAGCTCGAAATAAATTTCTTGATCCAAACAGCCTCTTTGGCGCCTTCGTGGTCGCTATGTACTCGGCTTCTGTTGTAGAATCAAGAACCGTCACGCTTGGAACTCTTCCACTACCGCACCGCCATTCAGCAGCGAACACAAATCCAGATTGCGATCTAAAATCATCTTTGTCGGTTTGGAAGCTAGCATCGGTGTAACCATTTACAACGAGCTCTTCCTCACCTCCATAGACAAGGAACACATCTTTAGTTCTTCTCAAGTACTTCAAGATGTTCTTTACGGCAATCCGGTGACTTTCACCGATCTCGATCGTATCTACTCGTAGCACTTAAAGCATACTGAAACATCCGACGTGTACAAAGCATGGCATACATAATGGACCCAATAGCCAAGCATATGGAATCGCATTCATTTTATCCCGCTCATCGGTGTACTAGGACACCGATTCTTGCTAAGATTTATACCATGTGACATAGGTAGAAAACCTTTCTTGGAATCATGCATGTTGAACCTTTTCAACACCTTGTCAATGTACATATCTTGGCTTAATCCAATTAGCCTTTTGATCTATCTCTATAGATCTTGATGCCTGAATATATCTGCCTCTCCTAAGTCTTTCATAGAGAAACTATTTTTAATGAAGACTTAATGATTCGAAGCAAAGGAATGTCATTTCCGATCGTAATATGTCATCCACATATAAGACCGAGAAATACGAGTGCGCTCCCACTAGCCTTTTGTAAACACAAGGCTCTTCTTCGTTCTTGATGAAACCAAACCCTTTGATTACTTCATCAAAACGAATGTTCCAACTCCGAGATGCTCGCTTTAATCCATAAATGGATCTTTGGAGCTTGCATATCTTTCCAACGATTGCGGATCGACAAAACCGTGGGCTGTGTCATGTACACATCCTCACTCAGATTTCCATTAAGGAAAGCTGTTTTGACATCCATTTGCCATATTTCATAGTCGAAATATGCAGCAATCGCTAGAATGATCCGAATAGACTTTAGCATTGCGACGAGGCGAAAAAGTTTCATCATAATCAATACCTTGAATTTGTTTGAAACCTTTGGCCACCAATCGCGCTTTATAGATGTGAACATTTCCATCTATGTCTATCTTTTTCTTGAAAACCCATTTGCATTCAATGGTTTTAACACCATCAGGTGGATCAACCAAGTTCCAAACTTGATTACTATGCATGGATTCAATTTCGATCTCATGGCTTCAAGCCATTTCGTAGTCCGGTCCCACCATTGCTTCTTCATAGGTCTTAGGCTCATCGTTGTCTAACAACAATATGTCCCGTTGTTGAGTAGTCAAGAACATGTACCTCTCAGGTGCACGACGTGACCTTTCTGACCTACGTGGTGCTGGTGTGTCCACAACAAAGTTCTTCAACGCTTGTTCATCCTGCTGTGGTTACAGAGGAGCTGAAACGTTATCAGTGTTTCTTGAATTTCTTCAAGTTGCACTGTGCTCCCACTATCCCTTCTTGAGAGAAACTCTTTCTCTAAGAAGACACCATGCCAGCGACAAACACTTTGCCTTCTCCTCGATTATAAAAGTAATATCCTTTTGTTTCCTTAGGATACCCGATAAAGAAGCATTTATCGATTTAGGAGTGAGCTTATCGATTGTAAACGTTTTACATAAGCCTCACATCCCAAATCTTAAGAAAAGACAAGCTAGGACGTTGTCCTGTCCACATCTCATATGGTGTCTTTTCTCGATTTTGATGGAACCCTGTTTAGTGTGAACGCGGTGGTGTTTCAAGAGCGCACTTCAAAAAGACAACGGAAGATCACTTTGGCTCATCATGGAGCGCACCATATCTAATAAGGTGCGATTTCTCCGCTCAGATACCCCATTCCATTGAGGTGTTCTGGCGGAGTCAATTGTGGAACAATTCCACAATCCTTTAGATGATTGCCAAACTCATGGCTCAAATACTCGCCTCCACGATCGATCGTAGAAACTTGATTGTCTTGCCTAAATGATTTTGCACTTCATTTTGGAATTCTTTGAACTTTTCAAAGGATTCGGACTTATGCTTCATCGTAGATATACCCATATCTACTAAAGTCATCGATAAAAGTTATGAAGCATCAAAACCACCTCTGGTCGTTAAGCTCATTGGTCCACATACATCGGTATGTACGAGTGCCAATAAGTCATTTGCCCGCTCACCTTGACCGGTGAAAGGTGCCTTTGTCATCTTGCCAAGTAAACAAGATTCGCATGTCTCTAATGATTCAAAATCAAATGAGTGCGAATACCATCTCTATGGAGCTTCGCATGCGCTTCTCATTTATATGACCTAAGCGATAAAGTGCCAAATAAACGTGGGATTCAAATCATTCGACGCTGCCTCTTTGCATTAATGTTATAGACCGTGACCCTTCAAGAGTAAGAACGTATAACCCATTCACCAATGGAGTATGACAATAGAACATATCTTTGAAATAAAGAGAACAACCATTGTCCATAGATTTAAAGTCATAACCTTCGCTTGCAAACATGAAGCGTAAATAATGTTCTTTGAAAGAGATGGAACACAATAACAATTATTCAATTCCAAAACTAATCTCGAAGGTAAAGACAATGGCATGGTGCCAACAACTACCGCAGCAACTTTTGCTCCATTGCCAACGCGAAGATCCACTTCGCTCCTCCTCAAACTTCTACTTCTTATTAGCCCCGCAACGATTTGCAAATGTGAGCAACCGATCCGGTATCAAATACCCAAGAATTAGTGGAAGAAGTAGCAAGATTGATTTCTATAACATTTATACCGAGTGGAAGTCATACTTCCCTTCTTCTTCTCAAGATCCTCCAAGTACTTTGGGCGTTCCTTTTCCAATGTCCCGATTGCTTACATGAGTAACAATCTGCATCGAGATGAGCATCGCCTTTCTTGTCTTTCTTGGCCTTAGAACCGCCGCGATCGCATCAGAGCTTTCTTTCTTTTGACCGCGATTCTCTTGACATAGGGCTTGCCTCTGCCTTTCTCGCATCATCATCACATGATTGCTGCTTTTCTTAATGCTTTCCTCAGATTTTAGCATCCCATGCAACTCACCAGGTCTTGTCAAGATTGTTCATGTGAAAGTTCATTATGAATGGCTCAAAGCTCGGGAGCGATCGAGAATCACATCGATAGCCAACTCTTGGCTAAGGGGAAACCAAGCTTTTCCGCACTCTCAATGTAACCAATCATCTTAATCACATGAGGGTCGACGGATTCCTTCTCGCAAGCCTCGCACGCAAATAAGGACTTTGAAGTATTGAACCTCTCACCCTTGCTTGGTTCTCAAACATACCACGAGCCCCACAATGATATTGTAGGCATCTGTGTTCTCATATTGCTTCAAGCTCAGAGGACATTGTGGCAAGCATGAGACAGCTCACATCAAGGCAATCATTCGTTTGCTTCTCATAAGCTCTCCGTGCAGCCACAGTAGCATTATCGTGCAAGTCTTCGGGTAAGGAGACTCAAGGACATACTCCTTGCGCTCTTGCTTGAGAACAATTCTCAAGTTGCGATACCAATCCAAAAAGTTTGTTCCATTGAGTTTTCTTTCTCAAGAACAGATCGCAAATTAAAAGTATCTTGGATGCGTTAGTGACATGATCTACAACACAAGAATATGCAAAGTTTAGCACTATGTTTATGTTCATCTTTTATTAAACTATTTAGCAAAAGACTCCACTATGAGTTTTGCAACAAAACTCCTCTAAGTTACATAGTGGGTAAAGATCCTCATTTCACTAATTCCTAGTGAGCTTTGGCATCACGGCTAGAAAACTAGTGACATGGGTAAGCAACACTTTGCTAATCACATCCCTATGTGACTCTACTTTGGGTGACATCAGTATGCCTCGGCCCCAATCTATGCCCCAAGGTCCAAAACTATTTTGATAACCTTGTTAAGTAAACCAAATGCTTCCGCATGTAGATGTCCGACATCTACCCCAAATGATGATGATAACCGATGGCACTCTACTTTGGTAGACCTACCATGCGGTGATCATTATCTTTGGTGCAACATATGGAAGGGCATTAACACCTAATTTTAAGAGGGATTCTATCCTACCAAAGCAACATATCACATATATCATTGCATAAGAATAAGATAGATAACATCATAGATAAACACATTTAACTGTGAAGTAGTATGGCCCAAAAATGGTGATATCCATCTCCAAGTAGGTGTAGACGATCTCCATCCTCCACATCACTCCTTTAGGCCACCATGCTTAAAAGCTTGTAACCTCAAAACTAGGCTACTACCTATAATAGCTAGAAATCGAAGATTACAAAGATAGATTCAAGCATTAAGGTCGACACGCAGGTCGTTAAATACAATATATACAGCTAACAATAGCTGAAATAATCATGACACGCAGGCCATGAACGAATGTTACATGCATCACATACATCTCATACATTCAAATAAGCTATAGGGCCATACTATTCACATCATTCTCTGCAAAAACAAGTTAGACGTAGAATCGCATTCTACCTAACGATGTGAACCCAAGACGCTATACAAGGGGGGGATACACACGGCGGTC
This sequence comes from Melocanna baccifera, assembly GCA_036346265.1. Taxonomy (NCBI): domain Eukaryota; kingdom Viridiplantae; phylum Streptophyta; class Magnoliopsida; order Poales; family Poaceae; genus Melocanna; species Melocanna baccifera. The sequence continues at coordinate 11,351,519 of CM070710.1, forward strand.
CCGATTATCGCAGAATTACATAGATCGCATCTATGAAATCGCTATGAAATCGCATTCTACCTCACAGAATTACATAGATCGCATCTATGAAATCGCTATGAAAATCTTATCGAGCCGATCAAATCAACCCAAATCCGAGCCATTCAAAATGTCTCAATTTTCATTAGATCAATCATATTGATCATCGCGATCGGTATACTTGAGGAGACCACAACACAAGACCTCGATCCGTTGGCTCGATCCATCGACAGCGCGCAGCTAGCCCCGATGGTGATTCCACCGGTAGGGGCAAGTCGCAGACATCAAAGAAGGAGCACGAACTAATCTTTTTGGCCTTATGATGCTATCAACTCATACCTATTTCAACCCCTTATGACCGATTGATCTCATCAACCCGTGCTACCGATTTAGATCGTAATAGATCCAATCTACTACTATCGCATATCAACATATGCGCGATCCAGATTGCAAACTAAGCAAGATGGCTCGATACCACTAAAGGAATACGCGAGGCTACGGAAGCGTAAAACAAAACTTTTCTACCGCGCACTCCAAGAACATCATGCTAAGGAAGGATCATGGATCGTTACCACTTAGACGCGCAGTGCAAATGAAGAAGAATTGAAACCGATCCAATCTCGCGCCGAGGTAGTAGTGGAAGTAGCCGATCGTCCCGAACAGATCGCTCTCCACGCACGCCGATCAAGATCGCAACGAGCAGCGCCCACCGTATCCACACGTCCGGGTGGAACGCCGATCGCGAGTGTACTAGCACTCGTGAGCAGCTAGGGTTTGGCTCGGGAGGTGGCGGCTAGGGTTTTGCTAGATGTTAACCGGCACACGCCCTCCGCCCCTCGCCTCCATATATAGACCTTCACGTGGGCCTCGTGGACCGAGGCCCAATAGGAGTCTATTCGATCTCTATCCGAATTGAGCCCATATCCGAATCATATTCGAATTAGTGTTCCAACCCGTTAAGCGTGCGACCTCAGAGGTTCACGATACTTGGTCGTGACCGAAACGCCTTTCCGGTTACCATGTTAATAGCGGCCTCTAGTAAGACATATTAACCCCAAAGTATATGTAAAGATCATATCACTGAACTCGTAATGTCCTCTCATGTACGAATCCCTTTGCCTCACGATATAGATTGAGCTCAAGGCGAGACTCGTGTCATCCTCTTAATAGCTCAATCACTCTCTCGATTCCGTGATGGATTATAAACTCGTGATTGACTCTCAATCACCTTGGCATGGCCATGCACTTTCATAATCCATTACATCGAGGCCCAGAGATATCTCTCCCATAAGAAGGGCAAATTCTATCTTGATCATTCACATCCCACTACATGTTTCATGGCAAACCCAAGACTACTTTTATGACTACCCAGCACGGAGTAGTGTTTAGTAGTCCCAAAATAAGCTACTACTCATGTTGGGAACCATGATGATCTCAAGTCTAAGGACTCTACATAAACACTACTTGAGACCAATCGATGACACATGGAATCTCCGCAGTTGTCTCATGGCAGTCTATCCAACATATGTTCACTAACACATGTCCATATTATTGATTTGGTATCACCATACCATGATCCATGAGACATGATCATCAATCAATACATATGCTGATCTTTGTCTTTGAATCATATTTGTTCCTCATATGATATACGACCAGGGATCATTTAGAAATAGCAACATCTTAGTATTTAAGAGTCTCATGAATAAGTCACATACTCATTGATCAATAATGATGATGTCTATTCCAAGGAACAAAGTAATGTATCATAAACATAGTATGTGATATATACAACATCTCCATGTTGCCTCTAGGGCATATCACTAACAAAAGGAACATGTTAAATCTGAAAAACAGCAAGTAATCAATTTAAAAAATTCTGTTATGCTTGCCACAAAATCAGACCTTGCTGAAATTGATGATGTTAATGATACATGCTATGTTTTTGTGTGCAAAGATGGTTTATTTTCTCTTGATAATATGCCTTGCACTTTGCCTGCTCCTGTCACTAACCTTTTGCAGGAGTTTACAGATGTTTTTCCTGATGAGATACCTCCAGGACTTCCACCCATTCGAGGGATTGAGCACCAGATTGACTTGATCCCTGGAGCGAGTTTGCCAAACCGTGCGGCATACAGGACCAATCCCGAAGAGACTAAGGAGATTCAGCGACAAGTCCAAGACCTTTTGGACCGTGGGTACGTACGTGAGAGCCTTAGTCCTTGTGCTGTTCCTGTTCTTTTGGTTCCAAAAAAAGATGGTTCTTGGCGTATGTGTGTAGATTGTAGAGCCATTACAACATTACTATAAGGTATCGTCATCCTATTCCTAGGCTAGACGACATGCTTGATGAGTTGTGTGGTGCTATAATTTTCACAAAGATTGACTTGCGTAGTGGATACCACCAAATAAGAATAAAACTTGGCGATGAATGGAAAACTACTTTTAAAACTAAGTTCGGCTTGTATGAGTGGTTAGTCATGTCTTTTGGTTTAACTAATGCACCTAACACTTTCATGAGATTAATGAACGAGGTTTTACGTCCTTTCATTGGCAAATTTGTGGTCGTTTACTTTGATGACATCTTGATTTATAGCAAGTCTATGGATGAACATTTGAATCACTTACGTGCTGTTTTTAATGCTTTGAGAGATGCACGTTTGTTTGGTAACCTTGAGAAGTGCACCTTTTGCACGGATCGAGTTTCTTTTCTTGGCTATGTTGTGACTCCACAGGGAATTGAGGTTTATAGAGCCAAGGTGGAGGCGATATGGAGTTGGCCCACGCCCACGACGGTCTCCCAAGTGCGGAGTTTTCTTGGCCTTGTAGGATTTTATCGCCGCTTTGTGAGGGAATTCAGCACAATTGCGACACCGTTGATTGAGTTGACAAAGAAGGGAGTCGTGTTCCATTGGGGCCATCACAAGAGGAGTCCTTTAATCTTTTGAAGGACAAGCTTACACACGCACCATTGCTCCAACTTCCGGATTTTGGTAAGACTTTTGAGCTGGAATGTGATGCTAGCGGAATTGGTATTGGTGGTGTTTTGATGCAAGAAGGCAAACCTGTTGCCTACTTTAGTGAAAAATTGAATGGTCCTACTCTTAATTATTCCACGTATGATAAAGAATTGTATGCTCTTGTTCGTTCTTTAGAGACGTGGCAACACTATTTATGGCCTAAAGAATTTGTCATTCATTCCGATCATGAATCACTTAAGCTTATTTGTAGTCAAACCAATTTGAATCGTAGACATGCTAAGTGGGTTGAATTTATTGAATCTTTTCCTTATGTCATTAAACACAAGAAAGGGAAGGATAATGTGATTGCTGATGCTTTGTCTCGACGCTATACCATGTTGTCTCAACTTGATTTTCGCATTTTTGGTCTTGATTTTCGCTTTTGATTGTGGTACGAGAATCTTTTCTCTTGTGGTAATTGTTGATATCAGTTGTGGATGTGAGAAACAATAAAAATAGTGAGGAAAAACATGTTAATGCTTTACTCTGATTGGTTACGGTGGTGGTTGAGGATGTGAAGTAGACATTTAAGATTTATTTGCTAATGATTTATTATTGATGGTAGTAAATGTGGTTAAGACAATAATTGTGGTTATTGTGGAAAATGAATAATGATGCTTAACAACATTGTAGTTTAATTAGCTTCTTAAACAGTTTGCTTGCTGAGATTTTTATCTCACTCTTGCTTTTCCCCCCTCTCTAGGTAATTCTCGAGTATGCATGGGAAGGGTAGAGCGGCACATCACTGTCACACATCATATCATGATTAATATTGTAATAGTTGTGTAGTCTTAATCATAGATTTATTTTCCTTATTAATGTTTGTTTCAAAGTAATAATGCTAGACAGTGGTTCATTTTAATTGGTTAAACTTTTTAGCAGTTATTCTTTATTTAATAGTGTTCCAATGCCTTGCTTTAGTATGCTTCCGCTTAACTTATCATGATTCAGAAATTATTGCCAGTTTATGTTATCTTGTAAATTGGCTAGCTGTAGAGTGGTTTGGTGGCATCTCAGGGTAATGTGGATTCTAGGGTGTTACACTCTGGGTGAACAACGCACTACCATTAATGAGAACATCGGTAGGAAGCTTCAAGCTACGACGGATATATTGCAACAATCCATCAATGAGAGTATTGCAGCACTCACCACACGCCTTGAAAGAATGGTGAATCGGCCACCAAACAACGGACGCGAGAATGAACATGATGCACCCTAAGACCTTGAGGTGGGAGATGATAATGAGAGGCGAAATCGTGATGCTCAAGATGTACGTCTACGACACCGCCTACAACGCAACCGTCATGGTATGGGAGGTAATGATTTTCAGCACCACAATGCTCGTGCTAATGATGACCCATTTGTTAAAGTTAAATTTACCATACCATCTTTTGCAGGTGTTTATGATGCTGAAGTTTATCTAGATTGGGAAATGATAGTTGAACAAAAATTTAATGCCCATCTAGTTCCTGAAGTGCATAGAGTCAGACAAGCTACAAGTGAATTTAAAGATTTTGCTATCCTTTGGTGGAGTCAAGTAGTTAATTCCGGTTTAGCACCTGATACATGGGATAGATTGAAGGTAGCTATGTGTGCTAGATTTCTTACTCCTGCTTTTAAACGTGATATGCGTAAGAAATTACAGCGCTTAGACCAAGGTAAAAAATCTGTTGAAGAATATTATCAAGAACTACAAATAGGCATGATGCATTGTAATGTTGTAGAGGATGAGGAGGATAAGATGGCTCATTTTTATGGGGGCTTAAGGCGTGAAATTCAGGACATAATTGATTACAAGGAGTATAATGATATCAATAGATTGTTCCAGCTTGCTTGTTTGGCAGAAAAAGAATTGCAGGGAAGACAACAATGGAATAGGAGCAGCTATGGAAGTGCTTCTGCATCGAGGTCGACACCGGGGCAAAACAAGTCAATCCCACCTCCTGCTTTCCGGTCTGCTGCCCCCTCCGTGAGTAGGGCGCGTTCAGCAGCACCGCCACCACCGTCACGCGCGCCTGAGGCGAGCAAATCCACTAGTGTGCGGACACCCACATGAGCTCTTCATCGCTTGTTTCCACGGTCGCGACGACGGGATTATATGCCACCGTTGTAAAGGGATGGGACATGTCATGAAAATTGCCCAAGTCACGAGCGTACATTGCGCATGTAAGACGGTGGATATGTAAGTGCTAGTGATGTTGATGATGAATATGCTCTTGCAGCTAACCTTGCAGGTAATGATGATGATCCAGAAGAACATAGCGAAGAGGAGGAAATTTTAGGTACCGCTGATACGGAGAATTATAGGACCATAGTTGTGCAGCGAGTGTTGAGCACTCAAAAGGAGCAAGCGGAGAAGCTACAGCGCCATAATTTGTTTCAGATGTTCCTCATCGTCAAGGATTGCCGTGTTCGTGTCATAGTTGATGGCGGGAGTTGTAATAACTTGGTGAGTTTAGATTTGGTCAAGAAGCTTGGCTTGACCACATGTGCACATCCTCATCCATACCACATTCAGTGGTTCAACAACAGCGGTAAGGTGAAGGTAACACAATCTGCGAGAGTGCATTTTTCTATTGGTTCCTATCATGATGTAGCTGATTTCGACGTAGTACCTATGCAAGCTTGCTCACTTTTATTAGGTCATCTATGGGAATTTGATACCGACGCAACTCATCATGGTAGAAGTAATAAGTACTCTCTTATGCACAAAGGAAAGAAAATAATTTTGCTAGCTTTGACACCTGCTGAAATTGTGCAATGTGAAAAAGAGATAGCTGCAAATGAGAGGAAAGAACATGAACATGAATCTGAAAATCAGCAAGTAGTGAAGAACATTTTCCCACCTAAGAAAGAGAAATTGGCATCTAATTCTAGGACTGAGGGAATTAAATTAAAGGGATGTGTCATGCTTGCAACCAAATCTGATCTTACTGAAATTGTCGACAATGATATGTCATGCTATGCTTTGATATGCAAAGACGCTTTATTTTTACTTGATGATATATCTAGTTCTTTGCCGTCTGCTGTCACTAATCTTTTGCAGGAATATGAGGATATGTTTTCAGCTGAACTACCCCCGGGACTGCCACCTATTAGAGGGATTGAACACCAAATTGACTTAATTCCGGGAGCGACTTTGCCAAATCGTGCGGCGTATAGAACCAATCCGGAGGAGACTAAGGAAATTCAACGACAAGTCCAAGATCTTTTGGACCGAGGGTATGTACGAGAAAGCCTGAATCCTTGTGCTGTTCCTATTCTTTTGGTTCCTAAGAAAGATGGTAGTTGGCGTACGTGTGTTGATTGTAGGGCCATTAATAATATCACAATACGGTATCGTCATCCTATTCCTAGGTTGGACGACATGCTAGATGAGTTGAGTGGTTCTATTATTTTCACAAAGATTGACTTGCGTAGCGGGTACCACCAGATTAGAATGAAATTAGGAGATGAATGGAAAACGGCTTTTAAAACTAAATTCGGACCATATGAGTGGTTGGTGATGCCTTTTGATTTAACTAATGCACCTAACACTTTCATACGTTTGATGAACGAAGTTTTACGTGCCTTCATTGGAAAATTTGTGGTGGTTTATTTTGATGATATTCTGATATATAGCAAGTCATATGAAGAACACCTGAATCGTTTACGTGTTGTTTTTAATACTTTGCGAGATGCACGTTCGTTTGGTAACCTTGAGAAGTGCACCTTTTGCACCGATCGAGTATCGTTTCTTGGCTATGTTGTTACTCCACAGGGCATTGAAGTTGATCAAGCCAAGATCGTCGCTATCCAGAGTTGGCCGCCTCCTAAAACGGTCACACAAGTGCGGAGTTTTCTCGAGCTCACTGGCTTCTACCGATGTTTTGTTCGAGATTTCAGCACCATCGCTGCACCGCTGAATGAGCTTACAAAGAAGGGTGTTCCTTTTACTTGGGGCACCATGCAACAACATGCTTTCGACGTTCTCAAAGATAAGTTGATACACACTCCTTTGCTTCAACTCCCTGATTTTTGCAAGACTTTTGAATTAGAATGTGATGCTAGTGGCATAGGTCTTGGTGGCGTGTTAATTCAAGAAGGAAAACCCGTTGCTTACTTTAGTGAAAAATTGAGTGGGCCTAGTTTGAACTATTCTACCTATGATAAAGAATTATATGCTCTAGTTCGAACTTTAGAAACATGGTAACATTATTTATGGCCCAAAGAGTTCGTAATACATTCTGATCATGAATCTTTGAAGCATATTCGAAGTCAAACCAATCTGAACCGTAGACATGCTAAGTGGGTTGAGTTTATTGAGTCCTTCCCTTATGTCATTAAACATAAAAAGGGAAAAGAAAATGTAATAGCCGATGCATTGTCTAGGAGATATACCATGCTTTCACAACTTTACTTCAAAATCTTTGGATTAGAGACAATAAAGGAGCAATATGTACATGATGCTGATTTTAAAGATGTGTTGCTCAATTGTAAGGAGGGAAAGGGTTGAAATAAATTTGTGGTGCATGATGGGTTCTTGTACCGTGCTAACAAGCTATGTATTCCAGCTAACTCCATTCGTCTTTTGTTGTTACAGGAGGCGCATGGAGGAGAATTAATGGGTCACTTCGGTGTGAAGAAGACTGAGGACATTCTGACCCATCACTTTTATTGGCCAAAGATGAGGCGCGACGTCGAACGTTTCAATGCACGCTGCACCACGTGCCAAAAAGCTAAATTACGACTTAATCCTCATGGTTTATACATGCCTCTCCCTGTACCAAGCACACCTTCGGAAGATATTTCTATGGACTTTGTTTTAGGTCTGGCTAGGACAAAAAAGGGGAGGGATATTATTTTTGTTGTCGTGGAAATATTTTCTAAGATGGCTCATTTTATACCATGTCATAAAAGTGATGATACTACAAATGTTGCTGATTTGTTCTTTAAGGAAATTGTTCGCTTACATGGTATTCCGAATACGATAGTTTCAGATCGTGATGCTAAATTTCTTAGTCATTTTTGGAGAATCTTGTGGGCTAAATTGGGGACTAAGCTATTATTTTCTACTACTTATCATCCCTAAACTGATGGACAAACTGAGGTAGTCAATAGAACATTGTCTACTATGCTTAGGGCTGTGCTTAAAAAGAACTTAAAAATGTGGGAAGAATGTTTGCCTCATGTGGAATTTGGTTATAATCGCTCACTGCATTCTACCACAAAGGCATGCCCTTTTGAGATTGTTTATGGTTTCATCCCTCGTGCACCTATTGACTTATTGCTCCTTCCCGCTTCGGAGAAGGTAAATCTTGATGCTCAACAACGTGCTGATTTGATACTTAAGATGCATGAGACAACTAAAGAAAACATTAAGCTCATGAATGTTAAATATAAAGTTGCTGGTAGTCAGGGACGCAAGCATATTACTTTTGAGCCGGGTGATCTTGTGTGGTTACACTTGCGTAAAGAGCGATTCCCTGAATTGAGAAAGTCTAAACTCATGCCTCGTGCAGATGGTCCTTTTAAAGTTCTTGAACGTATTAATGATAATGCATATAAGTTAGACTTGCCTGCAGATTTTGGGGTTAGCCCCACCTTTAACATTGCAGATCTACGACTATTCTTCGGTGCGGAAGATGAGCTTGAGTCGAGGACGACTCCAATTCAAGAAGGGGAGGATGATGAGGACATCACTTCTACTGATATGAACACTCCTCTTACTGCTTCCATGAATGATGGGCAAGGTCCAATCACTTGGGCACGTGCTCGTCAACTCAACTATAAGGTAAACTCGTTTTTAGGAGTTAATAATATTTTCGATGAGAATTCGATACTTCCTAAGACTTGTGATTTTCTTGTTCTTAGGAACCATGGAGAAGAACCACGCAAGCTCAAGTGTAGAAGTGGAACCATCGAGCGCAATCCAACTCGTATTCGCGAGTTCGACTCAGATTCAAACTGCTTGACAGCACCTACTTCAAACGGCCATAACTTTTGATCTAGAAGGTTTCTCGGGGCTCGTGAGTACTCGTTGGAAAGATATTGGAGTCTACTTTCAGATGAATCTGGTCTCACCTCGAAATTCCACCTGAGCCGATCAGAAACTACAAAACAAGTGGCATCACTTTTCCAGTCCGAGTCAAAGTGGGCCTTGGGCCTTGTAATCACGCTTAGACTATTTGGACTGGCACTAATCATGGATGTACTGTTCATGTGAACAGTAATCATGAATAGTATCACACCCCCTTTTGTTAGATAAGTGCGGCCTCCCCCACTCCTATTTAAGGAGGTCGCCCCCTTTAGTTTTCCTTGGGTTTTTCTTAAGAGTTTATTCTGCTTAGCAGTCTCACCGCACGTCCGGTTGAGGAACCCCAACTTGTGAACTTAATCTTTATTCACAATACAAATTCAGATTGCATCTTTTAGTCTCTTACTTGTGTTCTCGATTCGCTTGCAGGAGATAGCCTTCTTGGCGAGGTCAACCGCGTTTGGCACGGTTGATAACCATCGGAGCAGTGATGTAGTGATTGCGAGGGGATCGATCTGTTTTGGTCTGAGCCTTTGGATCATCAACGTCGAGTTCTCCACAATCGACTTATCACTACCTCTCGGAAGATCGGGCCATCGTCACATCATCAACCACACTGAGAACTATAGTGCCACAGGCGAAAGCAAAAGAAATTCTATAATGACTTCGCCCATGATCATTAATTTATACACTAATTTATTTATGCTAAATTCGTCAAGGTTAAAGTGGCCGCAAAGCTAAACAGGGCATCTATATGTGGTAGGGCATAACTAAAATATAACCACTTTATTTTATTCAAATAACTTGAGCAACTAACTTAATGCAAATAGCTTAAATAAATAAATAACCAGGAATCGGTAGGCTCGACATGCTCAAAAATCTGTAACTTACCTTGTGGAGCTGAAATCTCTTGGAAACCTCGCAGAAGTCTACTCTGAACCTTGAACGGCCGTCTTGGAAACCTCGCAAACTAACGCAAAAAGCAGGCATAAAATAACATTAGGTTCCGAACTTGCTTCAAAACAAGCTAGAAAAAAAATAAAAAGAAATAATCTATGAAAAAGAAAAAGAAATAGATGCAATGCCATAGGCGAAAGCAAAAGAAATTCTCTAATGATTTCGCCCATGATCATTAATTTATACACTAATTTATTGATGCTAAGTTTGTCAAGGTGAAAGTGGCCGCAAATTTAAACAGGGCATTTATATGTGGTAGGGCCTAACTAAAATATAACACGTCATTCTAACCATTTCATTTTAATCAAATAATTCAAGAAATTAACATAATGCAAATAGCTTAAATAAATAGATAACCAACAATCGGTAGGTTCAATATGCTCAAAAACTTGTGACTTACCTTGATGATCCGGGATTCCGACGATCTCGTAGAAATGCCGAGCCGGCACAGGTCTCTGCACCGCCGTCTCTAATCCTCGCAGACTAACGAAAACAAACACAAAATAAATCAATTTCTGAGCTTGCACCTAAACAAGTTAGAAAGAAAATAAATGAAATAAACTATGAAAAAGAAAAGGAAATAAATGCAAAAATAATCAAAAGGCTTGGATTGGATTTTTTTTGCCAGTGGAGTTAGGGTTAATGGACAGCGAAAATGAAATCGGGATGACGAAATGATTCAAACAACACATTTTTAATATTTTTTTGTCACTGGAAAAACAATAAAAGACACTGTTCATATACAGTACTGGGTCGGCCCAACTGGACGCGCGGGAAATCACGAGCGCGCGTGGGCGTTTTTAAACGGGAAGTGGGCCGGCGGGATTTGGCCTGGTTGCGCGCGGAGGCGTGCGCTCGGCGGGCGCTGTTGGTCGGGGTGGGCCGTCGGCTCGCCCACTCCATGCGCGCACGCTGCTGAGCGGTTGGAAACGGCTGCCACTCAGCAGTTGCCATCGGATCCAGCGCGGAGGGCGGATAGGCGGCCACGTCGTCCAAGGGGGAAAATAAGGGGGCTTCTTCCTCCCTCAGCCGGCTGCGATGACTGGAAAAAAACAGAGAGGCTTTTCCGCCGTGATTTGGCCTCGACGGTGGCTCTCGCAAGGTGGCTCTCGCAAGGTGTGGCCAGCACCGACGGACTCGCGGGGGCAAGGAGAACCCATTTGTGGGGTCAAACAGAGGTGAGGGTTTAAGGAGGGGGTCACCGGCCGAAGGGAAGGTGGCGGCGGAGTTTGCGGCTAGAAGTGGTTAGGGGGTTGCTCAAGCGGGGAGGGGGCCAGTTTCACCATCTATGGGATGCGGGGAGCGGGGAAGTGGTTATACAGAGGACTGCATGGTGCAATGGAAAACGGAGACACAAGAACTGAACAAGATGGTCAAAGAATCATCCTACCTTCATCTTATGCTGGCAGTCCTAGAAATAAGCAGCAGAACTATCAAGATTCGATGGCGATTTGCTGTTGGGCTGGACATCCTGATCTCTTCGTAACTTTTACATGCAACCTGAAATGGCTGGAGATACAACACTTGTTGGATCATATACGGAGCCAAAAACCAAAAGATTGCCCTAACATTGTTGACAGAGTTACTGAAGGAACTTATGAATGATATAAAGAACAAAAAATGGTTTGGACGAACAATTGCAAGCATCTACCAATTGTTTTGTATTTAATATGAACTCTGGGTTATGGTTTTCTTACACACACCATTCATTGTGGAACTTTCAAACTTCTACATACTTTAAATGCAAATCATAAATTCAAAACTGTTTCACTATAGAGTTCCAGAAAAGAGGCCTCCCTCATGCACACATACCGGTCTTTCTACATAATGACGACAAAGACCCGAGTCTCTCCCATATTGACGAAATCTTATCAGCAGAAATCCCAGACAAGAATAATGACCTGGATGTGTATGCTGCCGTTCAAAATTACATGATGCATGGTCCGTGTGGAGAAGCAAACCCAAAATCATCATGCATGATGGATAAAAGTTAGCATTTCCCTAAGTCTTTTGCAATCAGACTACCATACATGAAGATAACTATGCTGTATACAAACAGAGAGAACAGACATATTGTAGACAAAAATGGAGTGAAGCTGGACAACAGATTTTTCATGCCATACAATACGAATTTATTGGTCAAGTACCAAGCTGTTAGGAATTCCTATTGGGGCAAGCATTACAGCAGAAGCGCCCCAAATCTGCTAGCAAATTCGAGTAGCACTCCTGTTCGGATTCTTAAGACCTATTCTACATAAGAGTCATGAAATTAGGAAGGTCTAGAGAAGGAAGTTGTAACCAACCAGGACTCAACCAATCAGCAGTTGATATATATAAACCTCCTGCGGTTTAGCAAAGGGTAAGAAAAGAAATAAAGAGTTCTATCCTCCCAAACCCTAATCCCCTTAAGCCAATTTCAGTCACAGCGAGGCAAGGATTGCCGAGCCAGGAAATTGAAGACCAACCCCATCCTAACCACTCATACAACCTTAGATCCAGATCTAAGAAACATAACAGTTTGGTATCATAGTTCTTGTCGACTGCAGTTTGGACCGACATTCAAATCAAATCCAATCTCAGAACTTGCACTTCTTCATCAGCCAGGCTCAGTGGAGGAGTATGCTCAAGATTTCCATCGAGTGCTATGTCGCACCGAGAATCCATCTCCTGAGCATGAAGTTGGGTTATTTCTGTCCGGGTTGGGAGAGCTAATCAAATTTGATGTGGAGATGCAGAATCCTACTTCCCTGGACTCAGCAGTTAGTTCAACTAAAGCAGCTGAACGCCATTATAAACTATTGTACAGTTTGGGCCTACTTTTCCGACAACCACAGCTTCGGTCAACCATAGTTCTTAAAACCGGATCGGACCGGCGATTTGACCGAAAAAAATCAGAACCGAAGCCTAGACCAGTCTGGTTTTATTGTTAGACCGTCTATGAGTTGAACTAGGCTGAACCGGAAAAGTCCCGGTTGAACCGGCCAATTCTGCACAAAACCGGAGAAAAACTAGCACGGTTGGACTGGAGGTGTGCTCAGTGGGAAAATTTTTGGAAAAATATGCACATGAGATAGGGCTCGAACCGACAACCTCCTGTGACACCCACCTCATGCGCTAGCTCTGGTGACCAAGTGAGCAAATTGAATGTTATGATATATAAGAAACTTACTGTATTGTTAAGTTATATTGAACCATCGGTTGGACCGAAGAACCGGTGAATTGGACGGTCGACCGAGTCATTGACCGGTTTGACTTTAATAACTATGCAGTCAACAACGGTTACTGCAAACCTAGCTCCTTTACAATGCACTACACCCCTTCTCTCCAAACCTCCGGAGGCTCCAGCATTACCAACTCCTGCTACCTGTTGTCCACACCAGCTTAGTGCTCCCTTCCGACGTCTCACTCCCTCCGAGATGGCTGATAGACGGTAGAAAGGACTTTGTTTTAACTGTGACGAATGGTTTGTTTTAACTGTGACGATTGGTTCGTCCACGGGCATCGCTGCAAAAGATTATATTGGGTTGAAATTTATGATGAAGATGACTTGCCTGATGCACCCTAGGAGGAGGCCATGCCCTAGATCTCTCTTCATGCCCTCACTAGTATAACTTCAGGAGACACAATGCAACTCACAGTCATCATTAATCAGAAGAAGTTCATGGCCCTAGTAGATTTTCGATCCGCACATAACTTCATAAGTATTGAGGCCACTAAGTTGGTAGCTATTCCTCTTCATTCTCACACATGTATTAAGGTAGCAATGGCGAATGGTGAGCGCCTTTCTTGTCCAGGAACATGTCCGGCTCTACCCTACTCCATTGATCAAGATGATTTTTTCCACCACTTTCTATGCCTTAACTCTTCATGGTTTTGATCAGATTCTTGGGGTAGAATGGCTTCGCACTTTGGGACCGATCCTTTGGGACTTCGACACCCTCTCAATGTCCTTTTGGTATAAGAGTCATGAGGTGCATTTCCTATGCATGCCTCGACAGCCCTCTTCTCGCCTCCTTACTGTTATGAATGTTGTGTGTATTGCCATGGGGCCTAAGGGGCCATATATATACAGCGGAGTACAGGGGTATGCCATATACAGATACAGAAGTATACATCGAAATGAATAGCAATCCTACTCTATCTCCTGTTCGTTTCTATCTCTAACACCCCCCCTTCAAACTCATGGTGGATCACACACACTGAGTTTGGAAAGAAAATACAAGTGTTGTGCCCGGTCTCACGGCCAGGAAGAAATCAAGAAGTCAGAATTCAGACGGCACAAAGCGAAGAGCAAGCACTCCTCCCGCACTGTGAGCGGGTGTATGAAGCATCCACACCAATGTGCTTGGTGAGCTCATGCTTCACTGGATCTCGAGCAATATTGATGGCACCTGTACTGTCAGACATAAGGGGCATAGGTCCCCTCATCGGTACATCAAAATCTGCAAGTAACCACCTCAACCAAGTTATCTCTATTGTCACTGCTGCCAAAGCTCTTAATTCACCTCCGCACTAACGAATCGCACCGCTTCTTTGTTTTCTAGGCAATCAAGGATAAGCCAAAAAACACAGTAAGCAGATAGTGAACAACGATCAGAAGGGTCACTAGCCCAGGTCGTATCGGAGTAAGCCTGAAGCTGTAGTGAGGTGGAGTTAGGGAAAAACAAACGACGAGAGATGGTTCCACGTAAGTAGCGAAGAACACGAAGAAGGTGGCTGTAGTGAATATGAGTAGGACGGGCCATGAACTGACTCAAGATATGGACAACATGAGCAATGTCAGGGCGAGTGCTCACAAGATAGACCAGACTCCCAACAAGATGGCGATAAGGTCAGACCAGCTCATCAAGTTCTACTTAGCAAGGTCACTCTGTCCAACAGCTCTGCCAGACTCTACTTCAGCAACTCTCTCACAACTCCGTGGGCTTGCCAGTCTAGCTCAGACATCTCCTCCAGGTACCTCTTGGGTTCTGGATTCCGGTGCCAGTTTTCACATGACACTGAACTCCACATCTCTCACTTCAGTAGGATCTCCTTTTTCTATTAATGTTCAAACAGCTGACGGCACTTCCTTACCGGTGAGCTGTTAGGGCACATTTTTATCTACTGACTTCTCTGTTCCAGCCGTTTCTTATGTTCCTTAGCTTACCGTGCAGCTCATTTCCGTAGGACAGCTCACTGATCTTGGTTGTAGGTTGGTTTTGACTCTCACACTTGTTTTCTTCAGGATTGACAGACAGGGACAATTCTTGGTACTGGCTGCCGCCGTAAGGATCGCCAGGGCCTCTACATCCTTGACCATCTTCACCTTCCATCCTCTCAAGCTGCTCCTACCGCGTCTACTTCCACCGCCACTGCTACCACCACCTCTGGAGCCTTTGCGCAATGGCATCATCATCTAGGTCACCTATGTGGGTCCCGTCTTTCTTCATTAGTTCATCAAGGAGTTCTTGGATGTGTTACTGTAGACACGTCCATGTCTTGTCAAGGTTGTAAGTTGGGCAAGTAGCTACAACTTCCTTATCATTCCAATGAGTCTATGTCAGCTCGACCTTTTGATTTGATTCATTCAGATGTATGGGGACCTGCGCCTATTATCTCCAAAGGCGGGCATAAATACTATGTTATTTTCATTGATGATTATTTTTGTTTTACTTGGCTTTTCCCTATGTCCACTCGTGGTCAGTTTCTTGTGATCTACCGCAGCTTTGTCACAATGGTTCGTACTCAGTTCGAGAGCTCCATTCATACTTGTCGCTGTGAATCTGCTGGTGAATATTGTTCTGGTGCTTTCCGATAATTTCTTTCTGAGCAGGGTACTCTTTACCAGTCTTCTTGTCCTTGTGCCCACGCCCAAAATGGGGTCGCCGAACGCAAGCATCGCCATCTACTTGAGACTGCTCGCACTCTTCTTCTTGCCTCCCATGTTCCACCACAATTCTAGGCTGAGGCTGTTTAACAGCTGCATATCTTATCAATATGCAGCCCTCCACTGCTCTTAAGGGTACGATCCCTATAGAGCGTCTCTACTCTCGAGCTCCCCATTACAGTCATCTTCGCGTTTTTGGTTGCACTTGTTTTGTTCTTCTGCAGCACCATGAGCGCACTAAACTATCTGCTCAGTCAATTGAATGCGTCTTCCTTGGGTACAGCTCTGAGCATAAAGGATATCACTGCTATGATCCCTCTGCTCGCCGGATCAGGATCTCACGAGATGTTATCTTTGACGAATCTCGACCTTTCTTCCATCAAGATTTGGCTCCTCGTCCTGTCACCACTATTGAGACAATCTCTTGGTTGTCTCTCTCTGACTCGTCACCCATTTCCTCTTCTTCACTACCATCTTCTAGTTTGCCTCCTGTGGTTCCCGCTGCACCTACACCTCCTGTGTTACCTTCTACAGCTCCACCTCCTACTCCTACAGCACTGTCATCTCATTTCTCGGGGGTACACTACTCCAGACGTCCTCGGCCCTCACCAGACTCATCTCCTGGTATCTTGCCGACACCGACATCAGATTCATCTGATGATGCTCCTCGTTATGCCCTTCGTGACCGAGCATCTCTTCGGCCTCCTGCTCGTTTTGGACTTACTTCGACAGCTCATGCTCTCTCTGTTCATGAGCCCACTTCCTATCATGAGGCTGCTTCCCATTCTGAGTGGCAACTCGCTATGGCAGAAGAGCTTGATGCTCTTCGACGTACGGAGACTTGGCACATCGTATCGACACCTGTACATGCTCACTCTATCACATGCAAGTGGGTATACAAGATCAAGACCAGGTCTGATGGTACCATTGAGCGCTACAAAGCTTATCTTGTGGCGCGTAGTTTTCAGTATGAGTATGGCCGCGATTACGATGAGACGTTTGCCCCCGTTGCCCATATGACCACTATTCGCACCCTTATTGCGGTTGCCTCTGTTCATCGGTGGTCTATCTCTCAGCTCAATGTTAAGAATACCTTCCTTAATGGTGTCTTACATGAGGAGATTTATATGCAGCCACCCTCTGGGTATTCTATTCCCGATGGCCATGTTTGTCGTCTTCATCGTGCTCTCTATGGCCTAAAACAGGCCCCCCATGTCTGGTTTGCTCGTTTTACCTCGGTGATTACCACTGCCGGTTTCACTGTCAGTGCTCATGACCCTGCCCTTTTCGTCCACACCTCACCTCGAGGTCGAACACTGCTTCTTTATGTGGATGATATGCTCATTACTAGTAACGATCCCTCCTTCATCACATATGTGAAGAAGCATCTCAGTGAGCAGTTTCTTATGTTTGATCTTGGTTTGCTTACGTACTTCCTTGGGATTGAGGTTTCTTCCACGCCTGAGAGCTACTATCTCTTCCAGCAGAAGTATGTCTAGGATCTTCTTGATCGGTCTGGTCTGACTGATACTCGCACTGCTGATACTCCTATAGAGCTCTCCCTTCTGCTTCGAGCTACTGATGGTGCTCCTCTTGATGATCCTACTCGTTATCTCCTATTCGTTTCTATCTCTAACACTTACAATGACCAAGACTACTCAAGCCTTAATGTCGGATCTTCTGCTTGATTTTGCTGAGACATTTCAAACACCTGCTGGACTGCCGACTCAATGGACTGCCGACTCAAAGAACACATGATCACCGGATTCACCTGCTGCCCGGCTCCAAACCAATGACTGTACATCCACATCGTTATCCTCACCATCACAAGGAGATAGAAAAACAATGTGCTGATATGCTCGCGCCAGGAATCACCTACCCCAACTCTTCTCCTTTTAGCACTGTTGCACTGTTGGTTAAAAAAGGACAGATCTTGGCGCTTATGTGTGGACCATTGGGCTCTTAATGCTTAGACAATGAAGGATAAATTTCCTATTCTAGTGGTTGACGAATTATTGGATGAATTACACCATGCCAGATACTTTACCAAATTGGATCTCCAGTCGAGCTATCACAAGATTCGAATGCATTTGGCCGATATTCACATGACTGCCTTTTGGACTCACCAAGGTCAATTTGAATATTTGGTACTACCATTTGGTCTTTCTAAAGCCCTTGCCACTTTTCAAGCTCTTATGAACACTATTCTGCAACCTTATCTCCGCAAGTTTTTCTTGGTCTTTTTTGATGATATCCTCATCTTTAGCTCGTCATGGTCTGAGCATATATGTCACATACGCACAATTTTTTCTCTTCTCCAAGCCAATAAAATTTTCTTGAAGCAATCAAAATGCTCTTTTGGTACTACTTCAGTAGCTTTACTTGGGCCATGTCATCTCCGAAGCTAGTGTTTCAATGGATCATACCAAAGTGCAAGACATTATGAAGTGGCCAACATATACTTTCCCTCGACACTTATAGAGATTTCTTGGATTGGTAGGGTACTATCGTAAATTCATTCGCAATTTTGGGTCCATCACAGCACCTTTAACCAAATTGCTCAAGAAGGGAGGGTTTTGTTGATCCCAGGAAGCTGCATCTGCCTTCGCTTCATTAAAGGAGGCACTTTGCCTACCACCTTTTCTGGCCCTTCCTGATTTTTCAACACCCTTCATTGTCGAATGTGATGCTTCAAGCAGTGGGTTTGGTGATGTTCTACATCAAGGAGCTCAACCAATTGCCTTCTTCAGCCGTGCCATTCAACCTCATCATGCCAAATTAGCTTCATACGAGCGCAAACTAATTGGATTGGTTAAGGCAGTACACCATTGGCGCCATTATCTTTGGGGAAATCTTTCATTGTCAGGACGGATCATTACAGCCTCAAATACCTTCTTGCTCAATGCTTAACTACTATTCCCCCACACCAATGGGTCAACAAACCCTTTGGGTTCGATTTTCAAATTGAATTCAAGCCAGGAAGTACTAATACAGTTGCTGATTCATTATCTCATCATGATGAAACTGCTCTACTCATGGCAATATCAGCCCCCACTTTTCACTTCCTTGATCAGCTTAGAAAGGAGACCTCTTCTTTGCCAGAATTTCAGCAACTGTTGACACCCTATCATATGAGGAACAAATATGATTCAAAGACAAAGATCAGATATGTATTGATTGATGATCATGTCTCATGGATCATGGTATGGTGATACCAAATCAATAATATGGACATGTGTTAGTGAACATATGTTGATAGACTCGCCATGAGACACTCGCAGAGATTCCATGTGTCATCGTTGGTCTCAAGTAGTGTTTATGTAGAGTCCTTAGACTTGAGGTCATCATGGTTCCCAACATGAGTAGTAGCTTATTTTGGGACTACTAAACACTACTCCGTGAATCGGGTAGTCATAAAAGTAGTCTTCGGTTTGCCATGAAATATGTAGTGGGATGTGAATGATCAAGATAGAATTTACCCTCCTTATGGGAGAGATATCTCTGGCCCTCGATGTAATGGATTATGAAAGTGCATGGCCATGCCAAGGTGATTGAGGAGTCAATCACGATTTTATAATCCATCACGGAATCGAGAGAGTGATTGAGCTATTAAGAGGATGAAACAGTCTCGCTTGAGCTCAATCTATATCGTGAGGCAAAGGGATTCGTACATGAGAGAACATTACAGTTCAATTGATATGATCTTTACATATACTTTGGGGTTAATATGTTTTACTAGAGACCGCTATTAACATGGTAACCGGAAGGCGTTTCGGTCACGACCAAGTATACGTGAACCTGCTGGTCGCACGCTTAACGGGTTGGAACACTAATTCGAATATGATTCGGATATGGGCTCAATTCGGATAGAGATCCGAATAGACTCCTATTGGGCCTCGGTCCACGAGGCCCACGGAGGAGGTCTATATATATGGAGGCGAGGGGCGAGGGGATTCGTGCTCATAACATCTAGCAAAACCCTAGCCGCCACCTCCCGAGCCAAACCCTAGTCGCTCACGAGTGCTAGTACACTCGCGATCGGCGTTCCTGCCCTGACGTGTGGATACCGGTGGAGGCGCTCGCTGCGTTCTTGATCGGCGTGCGTGGGAGAGACGATCTGCTCAGAATTGGCAGCATGCGAATTACCAAAAGATTGGACCTTTGTTGATGGGCTGTTCTTATACTCTGGTCGGATATTCATCCCAACATCATCCTCTTGCGTCCAGACCATCCTCACAGCAGCTCATGCGGTCAGCCATGAAGTATTTCAAAAAACCCTACATCGCATTCGTCAGGACTTCTATATTCCTCAACTCAAAAGTTTGATTCGCAATCATATTCTTTGCTGTGACACATGCCAAAGAAACAAGGTGGAACACCTTCGACCGTCAGGTTTATTGCAACCACTGCCGATTCCAACTCAAATTTGGTGCCATATATGGGCTTCATAGATGGGCTACCTCGCATTCATGGAAAATCAGTAATTTTGATGATGGTAGACAGTTTTGATGATGGTAGACAGATTTTCAAAGTATGCTCATTTTGTTCCGTTAGCCCATCCTTATACCAACATCGTTTATGTAGTTTTCTACATAGCTTGCCCCAAGCCAGGGAAAAGGAGGAGGGTTGTGTTAGGCCTGGTGAGCCAACGTAAAATCAAGCTATCTTTTCATGGAATGAAACCCAAAATCACAGGGTCACACTGGCAATGATGATATACGTGATAGGATGGGAGTAGCACCAATTGAAGAGAAGCTTATCTAACATCACTTGAGATGGTTTGGACATCTCCAACGGATGCCTCCTAAGGCACTAGTACGTAGTGGAATTTTACGATGCACTGAAAATGTAAGAAGAGGCAGAGGTTGACTAAGACTGACTATAATCTCAAATATGGTTATCCGAACTATACTGTACAAAAATTTTTCAATGCTAAACAGGAATGTGTTGTTCTTACTTTTGCAATTCAAATTGGTGGGTGCTATACTTGCTGCTGTCCAAAGTGGGACATGAAGGGATTCAGAAAACCCTACATCGCTTGCGTGCCGACTTTTGATCCCAATTGATCGCCAATTGGTGCAAGATTGGGTCCGTAGGTGTTCCACTTGTCAACGCCACAAAACTGAACATCTACATCCTACGAGCCTTCTTCAACCTTTGTAAATTCTGCAGCATGTTTGGTCAGGTATCACAATGGACTTCATTGAGGGACTACCAAAGGTCAATGGAAAAACAGTCATCCTCACTATCGTAGATCAGCTGTCCAAATATGCGCACTTGGCAGGCAGTCGAAAGTGGTCAATTGAGTGATCATTATGTACTTGAGATGTCTCACTGGAGATATGCCCCGTGACTAGCTTAGATGGCTGCCTTGGGCAGAGTATACTTATAATACATCCTTCCAGAGGGCAATCCAGGCCTCTCCTTTCCAAGTGGTATATGGCAGACTGCCTCCTACTTTGCTGTCATACGAACCAAGTTCGGCACAGGTCAAGGCTATGGAGCATTCTTTACAACAGCGGGATGATTTCCTTGCTGTAGTCAAGGAGCGCTTACTGCAAGTGCAACAGCATATGAAGACTCAATATGATGGGCAGCATCGTGACTTGTTCGCCGTTGGTGATTGGGTTTGGTTGTGCCTGCAGAACCATCAACCTTTGTCTTTGACCAATAAGGCCAAACACAAATTGCTTCCTCGTTTTTATGGTCCTTATCAGATCTTGGACAGGATCAACAAGTTGGAGTATCATCTCAAGTTACTAGAAGGTGCTCGTCTACACGATGTCTTCCATGTGGCTTTATTAAAATGCTTCTATGGGACACATCCGTCGGCTTTGCCACCTCTTCCAGAGATTGTCAATGGTCGTGTAGTGCCTACACCAGGCAAGGTTGTGCAAGCTCGCCTTCGTCGCGACATTTGGGTGATTCTCGTTCACTGGCAAGGTTTCCCACCATCTGATGCTACTTGGGAGCCGGTGGAACAGATTCAACAACAGTATCCAAATTTCTAGCTCGAGGACAAGCTGCTTCCTCAACGCGGGGAGAAATGTCGTGGACTCCTATTGGAGGAAAGCTTATATGAGAAGGTCTAGGAGTCGGCAGCATGGAGGATCGGATGTTTTAGCAACTGCCGACAATACTTGATGTGCTATAGACCGGTTCGGCAACTCGGAAGGACTTCCGATACCGACTGGGAAAGCAATCCGATTGGCAAGCAATTGAATAGGGAGTCTGAGTCATGTTAGGAATATGATATCTATTATATGTTAGGCTTGTTATCTATATTGTGTGTATATTGAAGAGGCCTAACGGGCAATGTATATAGAGAGTACAAGAGGAATATGCCATATGGAGATAAGGAAGGCATATAAAGAATAGAATACAAACTCTATATCCTTAACACCCCCTGATGAGAACATTCTTGCCATGGATACAACCGTGTCGACTCCACAACAAGCTCAACAAACTGAAACTATGATACAAGGACCAATGACTCGAGCGCGAGCACGTCAACTTAACCATCAAGTGAATGTGTTCCTAAGTTTGCATATAAATGTTTCAAAGAATGGAATACTACTTAATTCTTGTGATAATTTAATTGTCCTTAGGAACCATGGGGAAGAACCACGCAAGCTCAAGTGTAGAAGTGGAACCGTCAGATGCAATCCAAGTCCTGCTCGTGAGTTCGACTCGGATTCGGCTTTCTTGACAGAGTCTACTTCAAACGGCCATAACTTTTGATCCAGAAGGTTTCTCGGGGCCCGTGAGTACTCTTTGAAAAGCTCTTGGAGTCTACTTTCAGATGGATCTGATCTCACCTCCAAACTCCATCCAAGCCGGTCAGAAACTATCAAACAAATCGCGTCATTTTTCCAGTCCGAGTCAAAGTGGGCCTTGGGCCTTGTAATCGAGTCCTGTTCGGCTTCCAAGTGTTTGGGCCGACCCTTCACTACCTGTGTCTCATAAATAGGTAGCTGCACGCACTTCTAGGGTTTGAGGGGTTTTGATAGACTAAGTTATTCTTTGCTACTTCGCCTTGTTTTCGTGCGTGTCGGCAAAACTATCTGAATACTTGTCTTCGGAACTCCACCGATTTCTGTTTTCAGATTGAAACATACATCTTTTATTCGCAATTGAGTTGTTGTTCAGCTTGTTCTTGCCTGTTCTTCGATTGCTTGCAAGAACAAGCACCCTCGTGGTTAGGTTAATTGTGCTCCGACAAGGTCACGAACAACCTCTAGAGTTGGTGTATCGATCGCTAAGGCGCAACATCCTTGGGTGGTTGTAGTTGGGTCGTCAACATTTTCTCCTTCCCTAATCAAATCTACCACTTTCATAGAAAGATCGGGACCGCTAGTGCTATCACCCCTCTTAAATGTAAGACGTATGCAATAGCATTGCAATTGACAGAGTTGACATTAAAATAGGAAAGACTCAAAGAAAAAGATGCAAAGTACTAGCACAAAGACCAATACTAGCTTACAGAAAAAGATAAAAGAGTTGACTTTATGGTTATAGAAGCCCATAAAGTATGGTGGCAACCCATAAAGCAGATCAAAACCCGAGACGGCGGCGGCGAAACGCACAAGCGCATAGACGCACAATGCAGAAGAAGTATGACGACCTTAAAAACTCGGGGCGGCAGCTTAAAGAGAAGCGCGGAATCATAACGACTTCTATGACCTGCACGCGGCTAAGAGTGAAGAGTGACGGTTGCTACCATGCAAAAGACCACACAAAATCCTAAAGGATGGACTGAGGCTAGCAAAGCAATCGACTGACACAGAAATTTGTGGACTCATATGGTTTGGACGAACTGAAAGATAAATAACTACAGATTTAAATGGATGCAATGAAAGACTCAAAGAAAAAGATGCAAAGTACTAGCACAAAGACCAATACTAGCTTACAGAAACTCTACTAGAACCATAACACGCAGCCCTATCGACCCACTTAAAGAACCAACAATATGTCCATCCGTCCCAATGCAAACAACTCCAGTCCATTCATACGCACTCCCGATGGCGGCACTTGAGGCAACAAAGAGGACATCAATGTCTCGAAAAGCGCAATGCGTAGACGCTAGCAGGGTATCAGAGCCAGCTGGGGCAAAGCCAAGGCACGTGGCGATTGCGAACCGGCACCAGGAAAAACTAGCATGCGTGACACGAGGGCATCGGCGGCCCGGGAAGGGCGGTGGCGACCCAAGGGTGTTGAGTGCAGCCAACTGTGAAAAGATGTGCCAGATTCGAGAACGACGGCCTGTGTGGAGAGGCGGCTGTCGTTGTGGAGAGTCCAGATTTGACGAAACCGGTCGATGCGAGTCCTCGGCGATCGAATTGGTGACACGAGGGCGCCATGTCCAGAGAGCATGAGCCGGTGGCGTCCTCGGCAAGGAGGCAGCAACTCAAGGGCATGGGCGACCCGGGAAGGGCAGCGGTAACCCAAGAAGGGTGGAAACAAACAGGAGACGATCGAGAGAAGCCAGAACCAGTAGAGTCGGTGACAAAGAGGCGCGGTGACGGCCGAGGCGGGTCGGATCCAGTCAGATCCGGAGGCAAACAGCGTCGGCGTTGGCAAATTGGGCGGACGCGTAAGCGGTGGTGACTAGATCTGGAGGAGACGGCGGTGACGAGCGTCTTCTTAGGTGGCGACTCGTTGAGGTTGGAGGTGGTGGCCGCGCCGGATCTGAGTATGAAGAGGCCAGCGGCAGTGTGGATGACGGCCGCCCCTGGGAGTGTAGAACACTCCTCCCAGGGGCAGTAGATGCGGAAGTGAGCGGAGATTAGATTACAAATTGTAGCTCTGATACTATGTTATGAATATTATGTGTATATTGAAGATGTCCAATGGGCAGTATATATAGGGAGTACAAAAGGAATATGCCATATAGAGATAAGGAAGGCATATAAGAAATAGAATACAAACTATATATCCTAATACAAACTCTATATCCTTAACAAGGCTATATAAGGATGTACCTCTTGCAACCTGGACGACAAGAAAGAAATAACATCTCTTCTTTCAGCATCCTCTACTTCTGTATCCTCTGCACAAATAATATGGGATGGGGCGCCTATGACAAACAAATATTGTCTTGAGGCACTAGATAAGAGCTTGAGAGACATCCTTAGATTCAAAAACGAGGATGCTGATCATAGACCATTTGGAGGAATGACAATAGTATTGGGAGGTGTCTTTAGGCAAATCCTACCGGCAATACCCAAAGGAAGGAGAGAACATATTATTGGTGCATCCCTAAAGAAATCCTACCTATGGAAGCACTTCAAGGGGTACCGACTCACAAAAAATATGTGTCTATGTGCAACAAAAGGTAGTCCAAAGGAGAAAGCAAAGACAATAGAATTAGATGATTGGATTCTAAAGATTGGGGATGGCATGGTAGGAACCTGCAAGGATGAGACTTGGGTTGATATCCCATCAGAATTAATTTTATAAAAAGGTCACAACCCAAAAGAAACCATTGTTAGTAACACCTACCCATACCTACAAAGTAAATAGAACAGAACATACTTGGAGGAGAGAGCGATCCTTTGCCCAAGAAACGAGATTGTCAATGAGATAAACAGCTACATCATGAGTCAAATACCTGGTGAGGAAGTGACAAACTTAAGTTCAGATACAGTATGAAAGCCATGTCTACAGTTGAAGACGAAGATATGTTGTACCCAAGTGAATTTCTTAACAGTCTAAAAATTTCTGGAATACCAAACCATGAATTAAAACTCAAAGTTGGGTTGCCAATAATGTTATTGCGAAACATCAACCAAAAGTGCAGGATTGTGTAATGGAACAAGGCTCACAATAACACAGCTAGGAAAAGGTTCATCGAAGCGCAAGTCACAACAGGGCCAAACATTGGCGATAAAGTTTACATCCCATGAATTATGTCACCCAGTGAACCAAATGACCGTTCATATTGAAAAGGAGACAGTACCCGATATCTGGGTGTTTTGCTATGACTATCAACAAGACGGGCAAACTTTGAAAAAGGTTGGTCTCTACTTAGAAAGACAAGTGTTCACACACGGTCTACTTTATGTGGCAATGTCTATAGTTACAAGCAGAAATGGATTGAAGATCCTCATATCAGAGAAGATTGCCCCGGTGAAAATGTCGCAAAGAACATTGTTTACAAAGAGTGTGAAATGTCGCAAAGAACATTATTTACAAGGAGATTTTATAATTCTGGGTGAGTAACATCAAATTTACTCTGTATTAGAAAACCTCATCAGATGCTTTGTTGCACATTTAAATATGGAAAGCACTGCATGTAGGAACAGAGAGAGATTTCTGAGTTCTAAGTAATGGGTACTTAAAGGAAACACATGAGAACATACCTTTTAGCTCTTGTAAATGATGCCATAGTAAATGATACATGTACGTAAAGGAACTCCTGTGTACAAATAACACAATTTGAGACCCCTTGTAAATGGTGCAATAGTAAATGATACATGTATGTAACGAAAGTACGTCGCCTTTTCATTTTTTGAAGACTTCATCGCTCATTCAGATTCTTTCAAGTTAGCACACATAATAAATCATGTGATATAATGAACTAACTAAAGGTGTTTATTAGATAAAGGGCAGGTGCTGATCAAACCATTGTACAAAAGATTCATTGTTAATTCAGAACAGCATAAAAGAGCGGCAACAGTACCGGATATAGAAGGTAAGTGAGATATACACACAAAAAAGCAGGCTAACTGCTACTGTAATGAAGTGAGGGCATCAACTTTCAAGGGTGTAGCTGCTAACAAAAAAGGACAATTTGGATTTAAATAAAAGCTGCATATAAAAAAGATTGTAAGGATCTGATATTTAATTGGATACCCAATTTGCAAAGAGGGAGCAATATTAGTAAGTCAGCTTATCCCCAAGTCAAGAAATGGGGATCAGTAGAATAAAGTTGGATAATGAAAACGTAGATTAAGATCCATTAAAATGTTAGCTGAAAATGTACAGGACTACGAAAAAGCTCCTAGCATTATCATCCATGCATCCGATGAGATGAGGCAGCACCATTAGTAAAATCAAATAGACATTATAACCACTTATTGGCTGACAAAATTACAGATAGAGCAGGAGCAAGAAAGAGATGCTTACCTACACCACCATGGGGTACATAGATCAATCACCAACCACTTAGTATAAACACAAAAATAGCGGACAGCCACAAGATCTTTAGTGCTACAGATTAATTACTGAAGTTGACAAATGCAGTAATGCACAGAACACCTGTTTGCACAAAATGTTTTCAGTTTTGCACCCATCTATTACTTGCAGGTCTAAAAAAACATACATGGTATACAGTAGTCAATACATAGATGCAATGAATTGCCTAGTGTGGTATGGCAGCAAACAACTCCTTAGGCATTGCAACAGTTTACTTAGCAGGACAAGAATTTTTGCTGGTACTGAGATGCATTCAGCATCAACTAAGCTACGCTAGCTAGGCATTATCATATCCTGCAAGAAGCATAGATGATTCGGTATTTTGGTATAAGCGCATACTCACATAATTTGACATGGTAAACGCAACATTTCACGCAGCAACACGATTATACCTGTATAGGATGCATAGATCAGCCCTCTCAGAAGTCAAAAGGCAATGGATATGTTGGACCATAGATACCATGGCAAATAACTAAGCATAGGCAAACAAAATCCATGAAATGATCTAAATTTCCATTTGTTGTGGTTACAGACCAAACAGAGAGAGAGGGCTATGGTAGTGGAGAGTTAGGTGAGCAAATGACCTCTCTTCCCTTTCCAAGGTTCATCACGATACATATATCATCTCCCTCGTAGGGAGAGCCTTTACCTCGTAACTTACACCGAGCCTTCCTTCTACATTATTTACATAGTTTATAACTTTACAACAGGCTAGCTGGGTTTAGATGGGGGCCACCTCTACAACAGGAGCCTCTCATGGTGAAGAGCTTCACAGGCCGAAGCCATGTTGCCGAGTCCTTTGGCCCCCTCCGTCCCTGCGGCCTGTGACGCTATGTGATTGTGGGCGAAGCGTAGTCGAAGCCGGGGGTCCGCAACGGAGTGGCATCTGCGCTACGAAGGCGAAAGCCGTAGCGATTTGTACTGCGGAGGCGAAGACCTCGTTGATGCGGGAGGAGCGGGCAGGCGCTGGAGGTTGGGGCGTCTCATGCGCACGATCAACCGTGTCGGTCCGACTCCCGTTGGCAAGACACGCGCAGCCGGCCGCGATGGTTGAGCCCCCGCCGGTTGCGCTCCCGAGCGCGGCTATATATGCAGTCGTAGCGGTGTGACGGACTGCTGGAATGGCCTGTCTCAAGAATATACCTTTTCCTCTCACGAGCATGCGACAGGGTTAGCGTCAGCCAAGGTGCTGTTGCGCATGCTTGTGGAAGGAAGAAGATACGTTCTTGAGTTGGCAGAAAGGTTCGCGCCCCGTGCTGATGAAGAAGCATTGGTCGTTGCGTCTGGAGTGTCCGCCGATCCTTGGTCGTGGCGGTACATTACGCTCCGGGGCGACGGCAGCCGGGACGCGATGTGCGGTCGCTTGCGCCGGTCGGTGCGGACTCCCGACGACTAACCCGCTGCGCCAATGTTCCTTGTAACCTAGCGTCCATGGAGGGGCATGGAACACATCAAAGTACTAAAACGGTTGTAGTAAGAGCGAAGAGGTATAGCGTGCAGAAAGTGCCGGGGTTGTCCTGAGCCACTGGAGTAGAAGGGGCGCTTGTGGCACGGCGGGCGGAGGCGCGGCGGCGTGTTGAAGGGCCTGCCAATGGCGGGCTTAGGGCTGCGCCGCGGGGGCTGGGGTCGCGCCTCGGGCGAAGTCGGGGTCGTTCCGCTGAGGCGAAGACTTCGCGAAAAATGGGTCTGTGGGCTCTGGTGGTGTCGCATGTGCCCTGCGAGGGTGGAGACCCCCGCGACGTGGCCATGTGCGCAAGTGCAACCCTGCGGGGATGCCGCGCGCGTATGAGCAGCTGTGCCGCGTCGGCTTCCTCCGGGTGCGCCTCTCCACGCGTGGGCAGTGCTTGGACCTCCACCGATTGCACCTCTTGACACGTGGGCGACGCTTCGACTTCCGCCGATTGGGCTTTCACGCGTGGGCGGCGCTTCGACTGCCGCCGATTGCGCTTCTTGACACGGGGGGGAGCTGTATAAATACATGCCAGGAGGGCCGTGGCATCTTCTGGGGTAGCTGAGATGATCTTTCATCTCGATAATATGCCTTCTTCTGTTCACAAACATGCAGCGAAATGTTGCCGTGTTGGTGTACAGAAGGAGGCCTATTTTCGAGCGCAATATTGCGGCGAAGCGCCGCCGCCCGCGCGGCTTGAGGAGAGGAGGCCGCTTTGATCGGTGTAGGCCTCGCTGATCGGACTGCTTCGCGAGCGCCCCTCGGCGGGGCTCTCTGGCGTGCTCTCTGGCGCGCCTCTCGGTCGCGCGTTGCGTGTTGGCGTCGGGGCGAGCCGGGCGTGCCTCACGGCGATCGCGCGCCGGCGAGACGGAGTTATGTGGCATAGATTCCGGCGAACACGCGTCTGCGCTATTGGCGCGCGCCGCGCTACGTGGCCTGGTGCTACCGCCACGTGACTGGGCGCGGCACGCACGGGTGGGTGTGTCAGTACGGTGGCGATCGTGGGAAGGTGGGCGGTTCGCCTCCCAGCAGTTATGCTCATCAATGGCGTGAGAGACGGTATTAAGTACCCCTTGTGCTAGGCCACTTGCCTTTTCAGCGCCTTGTCTTGTAGCCCCGATCATGGTAGACAATCGCGTGGCCTCCTTGCTTCGTCCTACGTCCCGGAGCTCCCGAAGAATGATGGCACACGACGGAGCACGCGCGCGGGCGGCCGACGACGGCGCCGTCTTTCGGTGGCGTCGCAGCTCGAGGTGAGGTATACCCTCGAGGGGCGCGGCTCTGCGCCTACGGACAAGTGGTGGACGATGGCGAAGAGGGCAGGGGGACCGTGCTCCCGCATCCTGGGCTCGACGCTGGTGACGGAAGAGACGATCCGTGTCCTTCTTCGTGATGGGAAGCTGTCAGACCGCCGGGATGTGCGACTGCCCGCGGGCGACGAGACCGAGTCGCACCCCAAAACATCAGAGGCGGTCATGTTCGTCGCCTACTTCGAGGCTGGGCTACGTATTCCGGCCGCCAAGCTTGTCGGGGACGTCCTTCGGGCTTTTAGGCTTGAGCTGGCGCAGGTGACGCCGAATGTGATAACCCGTCTCGCTGTGTACAGTTGGGCGGTGTGCACGGAGGCGTGCTGGCCGACCGTGTCACTATTCGCGTTTCTCCATGATGTCCGGTGCGCGGCGGAGGATGAGAGGGACGGGGCACTGCCGCCTTTGGCGGCGTCGATCTCGTGCTACGCCCACAGTGTGAGAAGTTATTTCCGTCAGAGTCGAGTCGGGCAGAGTGGGAGCCGGACTGGACGAGGCGGTGGTTTTACCACCGTGTAGCAAGCGATAGTGGCCTTGAGTGCCCAGGGCGGCCAGTGGCGGTTAACATAATGCCCGACACGCCCCTAGGTGATGATGACGAGCGGATAGCGCAGAGGCTTGCGGGGATCACCGCCCGCTTCAACATGCGCGACCTCGCGGAGGAGTTCGTCATGTATGGCGTGGCGCCGCTTGCCGCGGAGTGGCGCGTTGCCCCTGGGAAGCTGCGACGCGACAACGTTTGCCCGTCCATGTCGCCGTTGAGGCCCTCCGGTCCGCGTAAGTTGCTCGGGAGTTTGCCTTCGTGTGTCATTCGTTGAGGCTGTTGTTTTTTCAGCGTGTCGCCGTGTCTCTCGCAGGTATTTCCCTGGGGGACGTGGAGCGCGCGGTGGGTGCGTTCCTTGGGCGTACGGCCCAGGAGCACGCTGGCTGCGCTTCGTCTGCGGCCGCGGAGGCGGTGCAGGCGATTGAATCGTGTGGCGAAGCCTTGGGGATCAAAGTACCAGAACGCGTTGTTCCGGCCCCCAGCCCACCTCATCACTATTCCACGGGAGAGGGGGGACTAGCGGACGTGGATTCTAGCTCGGCGGAGCGTGCAGACTTGGAGGCGGGGGCGAGTGCTGCCTCGCCACCGGCCGGCATTAGGACGGAGCCATCACTCACAGAAGAGGCTGGGGTGGAGCCGCTGCCCGCGGAGGGTGTTGGGGCGGAGCCGCTGTCCGCGGAGTTCATTCCCACGACCGTGGGACCGCCTTCGGCAGCGATTTCAGAGGCGGGGCCGTCTTCTTATTCCCCGAAGGCAAAGCGACCCCGTATACGGTCACCCCTTCGCTCGGCTAGGGGGTTTGTTGTAGCGAGCCAGGTTGGAGCCCTATGGGACTCCGACTCAGACACCGAGTGCTTCGGTGCCCCCGCGGCCCCAACCGAGCCTCCGGCTGCCAGGGGCGAGGGCTTGGTGGAACTAAGCTCCGACACTAAAGTTCCCCCGTCTGGCGAGGTGGATGGGGATGCGGAGGTCGTTGCGGATTTGGGCGGGGCTGAAGGTAGGCTTTTGTTGATTGACCTGCTAGGTATTTGCAGGGCTGATCGTGGTGTCTCCTCGCAGCAACAAGGTTCCACGAACGCGGGCGGCCTTCGGAGCCCGAAGACGGCTGCTTGGGAGGTGCCGCTGAGACTATTGCCGCAGATGCCGCCCGCCGACTAGCAGATTTCGTTCCTCGAACGGCAGTGTTGGAGGAGTGGCGTCGGGCCGCGGATAGCGCAGCCGCGAGCTTAGATCGTGGCGCCGCTGCGGTCTGCGGGCACGGATTCTTGGGAGAGTCTTTGGAGGTTTCTAAAGCGAGGTGAGTGCGACCCGGACCAAAGATGTGGCCATGGGAGGTGTACTAAGCGCTTCCTGTGTAGACCTTCGTCCTCGGTAGGGCTGCGAGCGGCCCGTGTCCGAACGGAGGCTTTGGAGGATCGGTGCAGCGTCGTCGAAGGGCCCTTCGCGCGCATCGGGAGCGCGACTCGCAAAGATGACCGCATGCGGCTCCGGAAGCGGGCGCGCGGCGCCGCCGCGATATGCCGCGAGTCGCGTGGCATCAACGCGCAGCGCGATGGTGGAGCATGACGGGTTGCTCCAGAAGATTGTCGTCTTTGGAGGAAGAAACGACCGCCTCATTGCGTCCTTGAGGAGCGAGATGGCGCTGGTACCGCTCGGCGACGGCGTGGGAGGCTAGGCCGCACGGATGGTACCCTTGAAAATCTTGTTGCGGAGGCTATGCTGACCCGAAGAGCTTCCACGAACACTTCGGCGTATCGCAGAGGCTGCCGATCTAGCTCAGGCGACCGCGACATCCTTTGGCAACCTTGCTCCTATGTGATTGCTTGTCTAGCGTGTGCTCTTACGCAACATCGGGGCTGCGTCACGTCGGCAATTGGGCGACCATAGCGGAGATACTGCTGGGCGGGGTGATGTCGGTCTTGTCGCGCGCCGTTCGGCCAGCCGTTCGATTTTTCATGAGCGGATGCGGGAGTACATCGGGAGGCGCGGCGAAGGTGGGGCTGCGGTGGAACATGTCGGCGAGGAATCTTGGCGGTGGCTTGATGAAGTTGCCTAAGCGCGGCGATGGCCGGGCGGCAGCGCGGCGAGTGTGATCCCAGGTTCTTGTACGTTGGTGTGTGTTGTAAGCTTGTGTACTCCCTGGCGCGAATGAAGTGAAAAGTGCTTTGCTTCTTTGATCAACTTTGGCACTTTGCTCCGAGCAGCTGCCCAAGGGGGATCTACTGCTAGTTTCTGACATCATAACCCGGCGCCGCTTACGTCGCTGGTGGCGGGCCAAAGACTCACTCGACTTCTAGGCGAATCGACCCTCGGCGGGCGGGACTTCGGCGCGAGAGATCGTCCCAGCGAGGCCAGGCGAGTAGTGCCAGCCCGGCGGGTTTTGTAAGAACATTGTGGTAGCGTGGTAGACAAGCCGGGACATTCGTCACCGCCATCGTTTTTGAATGCGTCCGCTTTGTGCCTTCTCTTTTTTGTTGTGGTGTTTGCTGGTTGAGGCAGATGCTTGGGTAGGCGTGTAGGCAGGGCGTAGTGGAAGTAGACGCGCGGCGTAGTGGAAGTGGTGGCGCGGCGCGGCGCCTGGTCGAGTAGGCCCGCGCTCGTCCCCTACCCCTGAAGTGGTGGCGGCGGCCTGGTGCCTGGTCGGTAGGCGCATGGCGCTCAGTCCCCTACCCGAAGTGGTGGCGGCGGGTGGCGCCTGGTCAGTGAGGCGCGTGGCGCTCAGTCCCCTACCCCTCGAGTGGTGGCGGGCACCTAGCGCCTGGTCGGCGTGTCCCCTATCAGTGGTGGCGGCGGCGCGCCTGGTCGGCGCCTGTACCCTACCCTATCTTTGGGTAAGATGAGATAAGCTTGGGGCCCGGGGCCTTGCCTCGTAGGGCCTACCTATTTGGTCAATGGAGGACCTCACGGGCGCCTTGTTTATTTGAATTTTCAAGCGCCGATTGGGCGGTGGCGGGATCAACGGAGGTCCGCACATGGTGGGGTACGGCTATGAGGGAGGTGTCTCTTGGCCGTCATCCATTGCTTCGGGCCCGCAAAGTAGGTGGAGGGATGCGTGGCGTGTAGCTGACAGAGCCCTGTAAGTGGGGTGGGGCAACATTGTTATACCACGTGCCCCTGAGGCGGGCGATGGGACTCTTGAGGCGTAAAGTCTGCGGTCTTGCTTCCAGGGCTCTTTAAAAGGGGGCGAGTGGCCAAGTGGAGCGGCACTCACCTTCCCAGACATCGCACCCCACTCAGTTTGTTCCAACTTCGCTCAAAAGCATGGAGGGCTCCAAAATGCGGCAGATGTCGCCTGGGCGATCGCGGGGCCGAGCATCCTGCCCATGCGGGGGGATGCGACGCCACGATGTGTCTTCCCCTCGCCTGTGCGCCGAAGAGCCGCGGTTGGTGCGGAGTAGTGGGCAATTTACTTGTACTTCATTAGGGCCGCTCCTAGCTTTAGGAGTAGACTGTTATGGCGCGCCGGCGAGGCCATGTCCTACCGTGCAATCCCGTATAAGGGCCTGTTCTCTCCCCCAGTCTCCTCCCCTGGCTACTGGGCGCTTGGGATGAGGAGAGGAGAGAGGGGGGCTTGGCGCTTGCGGTCTTTGCGGAGTCGTCTTTGCCGAGACGCGGCGCGGCTCCCCGGCTCGGGCGGCACGCCACAGGTGGTCCTGGCGCTCTCCGTCTTGTGGCGCCTTACTGGGGCGATGCTGTATCCCAAGGCCGAACGTCAATGGCTTCTCGGTTCTTCCCGTGCCGGGAGGGCAGCGTCCGCGCGGGCGCCTTCGCCGGGCGTGTTTGGTTTCTCGGTTCTTGTGCAGAGGCGCAGGCTATTGAGCTCCCGCGCCTCGCTCCTGTACTCGCGGCCGACCGCCCATGCGGTACACGCGATTTGTTGGGAGCGCGCGAAGCCTCTGGAGTACGTGCGCCGTTGTATGTCGACTCCGGCGAGTGCGTGGGAACATCATCCACGTCTTATTTATACTCCGGAGAGTACGCGTGGTGAGAACACCAGCGCGTGCGCGGGACATCCGCGTCTTGTTTAGACTCAGTAGAGTACGCAGGGAAAACCTCCGCGTCTTTGTTTGTATTACGGAGAATGCGTGGGACTATCAACCACGACTTATTTAAGCTCCGGAGGGTACGCCATCGCGCGCGCGGAACGTCCGCGTCTTGTTTATACTCAGTAGAGTGCGCAGGGAAAACAACCGTGTCTTTGTTTGTATTCCGGAGAATGCATGGGACTATCAACCACGACTTATTTAAGCTCTAGAGGGTACGCCATCGCGCGCGCGGAACGTCTGCGTCTTGTTTATACTCAGTAGAGTGCTCAGGGAAAACATCCGTGTCTTTGTTTATACTCCGTAGAGTGCGCACGGAGGCATCCCCCTGGTGCGTCTTATTTATACTCCGCAGAGTGCGTGCGGAGGCGGACCTCGACGCTACGTCTTATTTATACTCCGTAGAGTGTGTGCGGAGGCAGACCTCGACGTTACGTCTTATTTATACTCCGTAGAGTGCGTGCGGAGGCGGACCTCGACGCTACGTCTTATTTATACTCCGTAGAGTGCGTGCGGAGGCGGATCTCGACGCTACGTCTTATTTATACTCCGTAGAGTGTGCACGTGAATCCGGAAGGCGGAGACCGTGCGTCTTATTCTATACTCCGGAGAGTGCGTGCGGAGGCGGACCTCCGTGCGGTGCGTGTGTGAGGTGAGTCTCCATGCAATGCGTGTGCGGAGGTGAGTCTCCGTGCAATGCGTGTGCGGAGGTGAGTCTCCGTGCAATGCGTGTGCGGAGGTGAGTCTCCGTGCAATGCGTGGGAACATCGACCACATCTTTATACTCCGGAGAGTACGCGTGGCAGTGGTGCCAATGCGTGCGCGGGACATCCGCGTCTTGTTTATACTCAGTAGAGTGCGCATGGAAAACATCCGCGTCTTTATTTATACTCCGTGGAGTGTGTGCGGAGGCAAGCCTCCGCACGTTTTTGCGGGGCGTGAATAGCTTTGCAAACGGCAAACTTTATTAAATTCCCATTTGCGCGGGTAAGCGGGTACAACAAGTTATGGACTAACCGCTGGACTCGTTGTCGTGGTGGTGAGATGCGGAGCCTCTGGTGGTTGGGCTGCCGTAGGGCATGTACATGCGTGCCCAACCTGAGGGCCTCACTGGGCCCCTAAGTACGGGCCGCGAGTTCCGTGCTCCAGATGCCGTGCCATGCGCTGGTCGCCGAGGATGGTGATGATACCCCGCGGGCCCGGAAGCTTCACACATAGGAAGCCATGGTGTGGTACTGCCCCGAAGGAATTGAGGGTCGGCCTCCCCAAAATGGCATTATAGGGGTACTGGATATCAACGACATCGAAGGTGGTGTCCCTACTCACCACGTTGTCATCCTGGCCGAAGGAGACCTATAAACATATTTGGCCTAGAGCCAACAGCAGTTGACCTCCAAAGCCCTACAGTGGGGTTCTCGAGGGGTCCAGGCGACTTCGGGGGTGCGCCATCTGGTCGAAGGCCTGTGCGAACAAGACATTTGCGGAGCTGCCCCCATCGACCAGGACGCACCGGACCTCACATCCGGCAACCGCGACCTGGATGACTAGGGGGTCCTGATGGGGGAATTCCACGCCTTCGGCGTCGGCGGGTGTAAAGGTGATCGCGTGCTACGCCCAATCTGGCAGTGCATGAGCCGGGTATGCCGCCACATGGTGTAGCCTCCGCGCATAGGCCTTGCGCTGTCGCTCCGAGGTGAACTCCAAGGAGGAGCCTCCGGTGATTACGTTAATGACCCGGCGTGGAGCGCCCTCAAGGGCATGAATCGCGAGGGCTTTCACGGGGCTCTTGCACAGGCTTGCATCCGTTGAAAACCCTCTTGGGGCTGCGGCTCCGGATCCCGGATCCTCGGAGGACCGTCCAGTAGCTGCTGAACGTGCGCCACGACGGGTGGGCGTGCCTCAAGGTCCTTGTCTCTGGCGACGCTCTGCCGAAGCGCCGCGATGGTGGTGCAGGAGCGTGTGTCATGGTTGCCCTGGCCGTGCACCTCGCACCACTGTGGGCGGTGTTGGTCGCCATATTCCGCGCGGGCCCAACTGTCACAACCTCGGCCTCGCCCCCGACCTCAGTGGGCCCTGGTCCCGCGGCTAGCAGAGGCGTTATCCTCGGAGCGCCCCGGCGTCAGGGCGTCTTGGGCTCGCCGGGGCGTCGGCGGCGCGGGCGGGCTTGTTAGCCGACGCGTCCTTGTCTTTGGGCGTCGCCGGCGTCTCTGCCGGCGCTTGCCTCGCGAGGAATTTGTGCGCGGCGGGTCGACGCTCTTCGCGATGCTTCCCGCTGGGTTGACATCGGCTTCGTTGTCCTGGCGCCGCCTTGCATCCTCTTCCGCCTAGCGTGCTCCTCCATCTTATCAAAGAGCTTCGCTACTGTCTTGATTGGCTTGCGCGCGTTGTACTCGGCCATTGCCCCGGGCGAAGACCATGTACCGCTGCGTTGATGATTGTTGTCTCGTTGACGTCTTTGACCTGGCAGCGGACCTTCGCAAAGCGCTTGAAGTACTCGCGGAGCCCCTCCGATGGTTGTTGCTTGATTGCGAAGAGTTGATCCGCGTCGACATGCTCGATGTAGTTCCCCTGGAATTTGTTGTAGAGGCGATCGCGGACCTGCTCCCACGCATAGATGGAGTTTGGCTCTATGGTGAAGAACCAAGAGAGCGTCACTCCCTGTAGCGCGAGCAGGAGCCCCTTCGCCTTGGTGGTGTCGTCTCCGCCTGCCGCCTCAATAGCGGTCGTACAGCGCCACGAACTCCGGTCCGTATCGCCCTTATGCGGCGTGATGGGCTGGGAATTTAAAATCCTCCGCCACGCCGCTGCTGTAGGCCCACGGATAACGAGGAGGACTACTGGGTCCACCGCGCGTGGCGTGGATGGATGTGGGGACGTCCCGACTATCCGTGCGCTCGGGTGTGGGCTCCGATGCTACCACCTGCGGCGTCGGCTGATTCTGAGCCTCTTGCATTGTCCGCACGGCCCCCCGGAGATCCGCCAACTCCCGCTGGAGCGTGCCAAGGGCTGCTAGCAGGGCGTTCTCTAGTGCGGGTGCAGATAAGGCAAGGGGCGCGTCCGGTCGCACGGTCGAGGTAGTCATAACCGCCGCTTGTGTCCTCGGGTTGCTTGTCACGTCCGCATGGTGGACTCGGTGTCGGCCCGGGGTTCCCCTGCTCATTGGCGTGGCGCTTGGTGCCAACTATGCTCGGGTGTAGGCGGTGGCGCGCCTCGACGGGCGTCGGGGTCATCGCTCTCTAGCATCCGGCCGGTGTCGTCAGGGTCGACTGTGGCACCGGTGGCGGGGCAGCGTGCGATGCGCAGGGTGGTGTCGGCCGTCACATCGGCGGCGGCGGGGTCGATGGTGTTGGCGGTGGGATTGGTGGTGGCGAGGTTGGTGGTGGCGGGGTCGGTGGCGCCGACGGCCACGGGATAGGCGTCGCTATTCGCACCCCCGATCGCCGATGCCGAAGCCCTGGTGTTGATGCAGGGCCTCGCCATGACCGCCTCCTTCCCCTTTGCCGCCAGTGACAAAACTTTCTTTGGTGCCATCCTTCTTGCGGTCTTGAGGCTTGCTTCCGTCGTCCCCACGGACGGCGCCAACTATTGTGGTTACAGACCAAACAGAGAGAGAGGGCTATGGTAGTGGAGAGTTAGGTGAGCAAATGACCTCTCTTCCCTTTCCAAGGTTCATCACGATACATATATCATCTCCCTCGTAGGGAGAGCCTTTACCTCGTAACTTACACCGAGCCTTCCTTCTACATTATTTACATAGTTTATAACTTTACAACAGGCTAGCTGGGTTTAGGTGGGGGCCACCCCTACAACACCATTGATTTATCAATGAACACGAAAATAGGTAACATCCTGAAACTAAGGATCTTCTCTTAGCTCTTACTAACAACTTTGCAACAGATATTAGAATGCGACTATAGCACAGCATCAAGAGATAATAGTTCCATACGTTTGGACATGCAAAATGTACCTAAAGGAAGGAACACCCCAAATATGGCATAAGAAAGCATGCTATGATGTAGCTATTCTAGAGCAATCACTGTTAACAAATAGACATAAGGCAATAGATATGTTGGATCTTACATATCATGACAAATAGACATAAGGCAATAGATACGGTGGATCTTAGATATCATGACAAATAAGTAAGCATATGCATGCAACAACTCAAAACGATCCAAATCTCCATCAATTTATCAACAAAGAACACGAAAATAGGTAACATGCTGAAACTAATGACAACACGAAAATAGGTAACATGCTGAAACTAATGACTTTCTCAGTTCTTACTAACAACTTTGCAACACATCAGAATTTGACTATACATTAGCATTGTTAGATTATAGGTCCACACGTTTGGACATGCAAATGTACTGAATGGAAAGAACAGCCCAAATATGGTATACGAAAGCATGCTATGATGTAGCTGTCCGGGAGCAGTCGCTGTTAACAAATAGACATATTTATATAGAGATTGTGATGATCATATCTTGTGATGATCATATCTTGCAGCAAGCATACATGATTCGGTACCAGCATAAGTGCATGCGCATATAATTTTACATGCTAAATGCAACATTTCACAATACAACGCAATCTCAGACAGTAAGACCGAATAAGCATCTGTACATTGTGAAGCCATGTTTTTTTTAACATGTGTAAGACTAAATAGTCCAAATTTCCCCTTGGTTCCTAGGTACTATACTGATCTTACACAGTTAAAAAAACAACATGGCTTCACAATGTATGGATGATTAATCAGTCTTGATGTCTGAGATTGCGTTGTATTGTGAAATGTTGCATTTAGCATGTAAAATTATGTGCGCATGCACTTATGCTGGTACCAAGTCATGTATGCTTGCTGCAGGATATGATCATCACAAATCTCTATATAAATATGTCTATTTGTTAACAGCGACTGCTCCCGGACAACTACATCATAGCATGCTTTCGTATACCATATTTGGGCTGTTCTTTCCATTCAGTACATTTGCATGTCCAAACGTGTGGACCTATAATCTAACAATGCTAATGTATAGTCAAATTCTGATGTGTTGCAAAGTTGTTAGTAAGAACTGAGAAAGTCATTAGTTTCAGCATGTTACCTATTTTCGTGTTCTTCGTTGATAAATTGATGGAGATTTTGGATCGTTTTGAGTTGTTGCATGCATATGCTTACTTATTTGTCATGATATCTAAGATCCACCGTATCTATTGCCTTATGTCTATTTGTCATGATATGTAAGATCCAACATATCTATTGCCTTATGTCTATTTGTTAACAGTGATTGCTCTAGAATAGCTACATCATAGCATGCTTTCTTATGCCATATTTGGGGTGTTCCTTCCTTTAGGTACATTTTGCATGTCCAAACGTATGGAACTATTATCTGTTGATGCTGTGCTATAGTCGCATTCTAATATCTGTTGCGAAGGTATTAGTAAGAGCTGAGAGAAGATCCTTAGTTTCAGGATGTTAACTATTTTCGTGTTGTTCATTGATAAATTAATGGAGATTTAGATCATTTCATGGATTTTGTTTGCCTATGCTTAGTTATTTGCCATGATATCTATGGTCCAACATATCCATTGCCTTTTGACTTCAGAGATGGCTGATAATGCATCCTATACAGGTATAATCATGCTGCTGCCTGAAATGTTGCATTTACCATATCAAATTATGTGTGTATGCGCATATACCAATACCAAATCATCTATGCTTCTTGTTGGATATGATCATGCCTAGCTAGCGGAGCTCAGGTGATGCTGAATGCATCTCAGCACCAGCAAAAATTCTTTCGTCTTGCTAGGTAAACTGAACCACACTAGGCAATTCATTGCATCTATGTATTTACTGTATATCATGTATGTTTTTTTAAGACCTGCAAGTAATAGATGGGTGCAAAAGTGAAAACATTTTGTGCAAACAGGTGTTCTGTGCATTTGTCAACTTTAGTAATTAATTTGCAGCACTAAAGATCGTCTGGCTGTCCTCTTTTTTTGTGTTTACACGTAAGCGCTCGGTGATTCATCTATGTACCCCATGGTGGTGTAGGTAAGCATCTCTTTCTTGCTCCTGCTCTATCTGTAATTTTGTCAGCCAATAAGTGGTTATAATGTCTGTTTGATTTTACTAATGGTGCTGCCTCATCTCATTGGATGCATGGAAGATAATGCTAGGGGTTTTTGGTAGTTCTGTACATTTTCAGCTAACATTTTGATGAATCTTAATCTACATTTTCATTATCCAACTTTGTTCTTCTGATCGCCATTTCTTGACTTGGGGATAAGCTGGCTTACTAATTAGTGCTCCCTCTTTGCAAATTGGGTATCCAATTAATATCAGATCCTTACAATCTTTTTTATATGCAACTTTTATCTAAATCCAAATTGTCCTTTTTGTTAGCAGCTACACCCTTGACCCTCACTTCATTGCAGTAGCAGTTAGCCTGCTTTTTGTCTATATAGCTCACTTACCTTCTATATCCGGTACTGTTGCCGCTCTTTTATGTTGTGCTGAATTAACAATGAATCTTTTTTACAATTGTTTGATCAGCACCTGCCCTTTATCTAACAAACACCTTTAGTTAGTTCGTTATAACACTGATCTGAAACATATCGGTTTTCTTTTACCGAATTGGATTATCATGCTGTTTTTACCACAAGATTTGTTATGTGCAATGTTATTAAGGCATCGCCTAGGCGTCGCTTTGGCGTCGAAGCGGCCTGGAGCTGTCGCCACGGCCGTCGCCTCGCCTCGGGTGCGTATGGCGTCCACCTTGGAAGGGATGGCGTCGCCTAGTCGTCGCCATGCCACGCATACTGCAGCGTCGCGAGAGCAAGGCGGCGCCATGCTTGCGTGGCGGGAAAAAGAGAGAGAGGAGCGGGAGAATAAGTGAGGGGGGAGTACAGAGGGAGGGCGTTACATACAGAGGGAGGGCGAGGGGAGTTCGACGCTTGGGAAGCCTCGGGCGATCTCACGGCGACCTCTGGCGATCCCGTAGATTCCGGCCTCCCTGAAACCTTGGTCCCCACATGTCACCACGGCCCACACGCGCCTCCCCGCTCTCCACTCCTCCCTCCCCTCCATTGTCTTAACCCTAGAATCTTCCAGAAGCAGCGGGAGAGAGAGGCGCGCGCCACACTTCCAGAAGCTTGAGGGGGGAGGGGAAGCGTCAGGGGACGGCGATGGGAACGTCGGATCTGGACCGGTGATCGAGCAGCTGAAGCA
This sequence comes from Melocanna baccifera, assembly GCA_036346265.1. NCBI lineage: Eukaryota > Viridiplantae > Streptophyta > Magnoliopsida > Poales > Poaceae > Melocanna > Melocanna baccifera. Next base: position 11,393,167 of record CM070710.1, read on the forward strand.
GTGCGAGCCGCTAACGGAGGCGGAGGTGAAGGCGCTCTGCCTCAAAGCCATGGAGATCCTCGTCGAGGAGAGCAACGTCCAGCACGTCGACGCCCCCGTCACGTGCGTGCCCTCTCTCGCACACCTCCTACAGCACTCTCTCCATCTCGATTCGATTCCGTGGGGTTTGGGCGGAACATTACGCTCTCGATGCGATTCACGGCTCCATGTTTCGCTTGTGATTTGGGGTGCTTACAGGCTATACTGATGGGTGTTGAAGGGTTGGATTCCGTTGGTTTGGGTAGCTAGTAGAGCTCTTGCTTGTGATTGTGATATGTTGTAGTTTCAACTGCGATTCTGGGGTTTGGTTGCTGATATGCCAGATGCCCTGCATGATCATCTTCTAGGAGCTAGTTTAGGGGGGAAATAGCTGTTATTCTTGTCGGATGGTCAAGAAAAATGCCGTAATGCATATGCTTAGCTGGTTATGCTTATGCATTGCGTGTTCCTCTTTTATTGGGAGGCCCATGTGGTTTTTTGTGTTCATCAACATTCATGTTTTCTAGCTACACCATTATTCATGTTTATTTGCTTTGTTACATAGTTAAAATAGTCACACTCTATATTCAATAAATTTGCTACCATAAAAGATTAGGATGTGAGTATGGCGTCGCCTCGCCACACGCCATACTCGCCTAAAAGGTGTGAAGGTAGTCAGGCACCTCGCCTCGCCTTATCGCCATGATAACCTTGGGAATAATGGTGAAAGAACCACTGTGATCAAAAGGAAGGGTAGAAAGGAAGCAAAACAAATGGATAAGCAAACCAATTTTTCCCTTTGCAACAGGGATAACCAAAACGAGTTTGATGCATAAAACTCTGTATCTACATATGTACTTTTTGAAGATCTAGGGGTAGGCTATGCAAGCATAATTTCAAAAATTCTACCGCGTAAAAGGGACCTCCTCTAGTAATAGATCACGGGATTACCTCTAGACGCGCAGACTCGTAGCGAAGTAGAGTCGATGTAGCGCGTTGATGCGGTTGTAGTCGTTCTTGCGAACGTCTCCTCCTTAAGTCCTTGCGTTCGTCACAAATTGCGGATCGTCCTAGTGTTGAAGCTTCGCATCAACACCTCCAAGGTATCCACACGTGCACGGGCGGGAACACCACGCCGGAGTGCTAGCGCGCGCGGTATTAGATGGGGATGGTGTGGCAACTAGGGTTTGGGAATTCAAATTCTCTTGGCAAACCCTATACTACCTCCTCTATTTATAGGCATCCATCATAATGGGTCTCGAATGGAGGCCCATTAGGAACTCATGGCCCATAAGAATTGGATCACTATCCGAATTAAGTCATGACCCTTTAAGTGTGCGACCTATAGGTTCACATACACTTAGACATAGCCGAGTACTCCTACTCGTCATTAATCAATGCCCTTAGTAAGACATCTGAGCTCTAAGTATATACAAAGATCATATCGGACGAACCTCAACAAAACTTATGCATTTCCTTTGCCTCACGATATCGATTAAACTCAAGGCGAGTACGTGTCATCCTTGTTTGGTTAGCTCAACCACTCTTTCTCGATTATGTGACTTGAATTCCGATTCACGGTTAACTCTTTAACAGTGAATAGCATGGCCATGCATTTAGAATCCAATCACTCGAGAGGCCTAGAGATATCTCTCCTGTTGCTTGGAGGGGCAAATCCTATCTTGATCGACCATGCCTCAATGCATGCATCATAACAAACCCAAAGCTACCTTTATGACTACCCGATTCTGGAGTAGTGTTTGGCAACCCTAAGTCGGTCATTATGCATCTTGAGTACGTGCGGCGATCTCAAGTCTTAAGGACATAGCATACGCTTTGTGAATGAAACCAAGCGATGATGGTAAGAATGCAACATTCTCGCAGTGTTTCATGGTGGGTCGATCCAACCCTATGTTTGCTAACATGTGTCCATATTATTGGTTTAATATCTTTATATCTATGAACCGTGAAACATGGTCATCAACCAATACATATGCTAGTCTATTAATATGTGTCCTCATATGTTTGACTAGGGATCATCTAAGAATAATCATCGCAGCAATATAGAGTTTCACAATCAAGTCACACACTTGATAATAAATATTGACGATGTTATTCAAGGAACAAGATAAATTATCCAATAATTCATGAACATAATAAACAGAATCATCTCTATGATTATCTCTAGAGCACATCTCTATCACTTTTATCATGTGGAAGAAACACATCGGAAAATGTTTTTGCAAAGTAGCACTATGCCTGATGCTGATAGATACATGGTAGTAGGTATGGCATCTTGATCAATTCCTATCCTCTTGAATTGGCTAAAGCTCACATCGCTCATGTGCACTCCCAAGGAAATGCTGAAAAGGAACTCTAGGACAAACAAGTACGGTAAAAAACAACTCTTATTTACTGAGACCTCAAGCATTAAAGCAACCAAAATAAATATCACTACACAAGAGAACATGCAGCAATAGGACAGAATTTCTTCTTGAAAGAACAGCTACTATTATGCGAACAATATAATATAGATCTATGGTGATATATTGAAATTATGCAGCAAATTCAAGCTCACTAATCTAATTTAACATTGAAAGAGGTGGTGTTATATCATTAACTGTACCTTCTTCAACTGCATAATCTGAATGGAAGTCCTTGCCAAAATGCTCACAAGTCACCCCCAAATCGCCCACGCATGGGTACCTTGGTGCCTTGCCATTGCTCTCCAAGACCTGTTGCCCCCTCGGTGTCACTATCTGCCCTCAGTAAATCCTGAAGCTCATCATTTCCCCACAAAGTATCTAATTGACATAAACCCGCAACACAAATGGAGGGAGCCAATTGATTGTAAATTTAGGAGCCTATAACTAACAATTGTAAATCCATTCTGATGTACGGGATTTTATTTGTCGAATTTGCTCAAAAATCCACCGACAGGAGCCGCAATGGCACAGCAAGTAGGTCATGGGGAAGGAGAGGAAACGGTGACCTGATCAGGCATGAGGGTAGTAAGCCCACAAGGAGAGGCTAGAAGGCGGCATCAGTATTGGAGGGGAGGAATGGGAGTAGGGCAGACCGAGGACGATTATCACCGAATGCCGCGGGATCCGTCGTCGCCGCCAGTCTGCCGTCGCCTCCCGCTTCACCGGCACCGGATCCGCCGCCGCCGGATCCGTGGGATCCGTCGCTGCCACCAGTCCACCGTCGCCTCCCGCTTCACCGGCGCCAGATCCGCCGTCATCACAGTCAGATCCATCGCCTCCGTCGGCTTTGGTCTGCTCTCTGCTTCACCGCCACCGCCTGCTGCTTCGCCGCCGGCTCCGGCTTCCAGTCCCCCGCCTCTTGCTTCACAGCCAGCTCCGGCCACTGGTCGATCGCCTCGCCGACGCCTCCGGTCTCTCCTCTCTCTCCTCTGGTGTGGTTTCCCGATCCAGACAGAGTGTGGTTTGTCTGGACGCCTTCAGTCTAGACAGACCGATATATATATAGTGCGACACTGATACTAGTTACTACTTACAACTAAAGTACCAATGCTAACAGTAGACGCTGCTACAGTACCAAATGCTAACAGTAAAGTAGTAAACACTGCATCACTACTTTGCTACACTGCTACTAGTTGATAATTTGATATACTTTGCTAGTTGATATGCATGTTCTACTACATTGTCGATTTAATTTGCTACCAAACTATATTAAGATGTGCATGTATGCATATAGTGTCGCCACGCCACACGTCATATGGCGTCGCCACATCACGCGCCATAAGCGATATTGTTGTGTGAAGGTGGCGAGGCGCCGTGCCTCACCGCACTGCCTTAATAACCATGGTGTATGGTATGGTGTAAAGCCTCAATGGTACGAAAGAAACCGTTAATGGTTAGGCTGTGCATTTGTGTAGGTGGAGTTGCTCGTTGTCTAGAGATCTCATACTCGGTAAACAGCGTAGAGGCGTAAACGGATATACAGTTTGCAGCTTTGCGCTGCACTTAATTGGTGTGGCTGGAACGGGAGTACAGCGTGCAGTATAGGTGTAAAGAACGGGCAAGCAAGACGGGAAATAAAAGAGGTAGAAACGGAGACAGAGACAAAATGAACCCTGTGATTCATTCTCTCTGTGCCTCTCGCTTCAGGTGTGGTAAATAGTTTTGATCTCTCACTATAGCGTTGCAAATACGTACACGTCGAATGCTTATTATAACAATATAAATCACCGAAAGATAGTAGACACCAACCTGTCCAGGTATGAAGTCATTAAAGGAGATGGGACCCCCCCCCCCCCCCCCAATCAAGGCTTCAGCTATGGTACCTGGTTCATCCTATTGAACCAAATAACAACAGAAAAACAAAATTAAGAATACCACAAAGACCTCGAAAGGGGGCAGAATGTAGTGGTACCTGGTTCATCCGATAACAAGCATCTGTATTAAGACACACCACTGTGAACCATACATCTATGTGTTACTTTGAAAACATAGCAGAGCGTAGTGGTACAGTCTACAGTAATGCTTCTGGGTATACAATACTTAGCAGTTAATGAAAGCACGTATGCATGACCAGGTCATTTGCTAAGCATGGGAGATTGAAAAAAATAATATTACAAGTGAACCACCTTGGAAAAAGCAAATGTAAAAGCAGGAATTAGTAAGACAGAAGCAAAGAGTCCTAGAATTAACTAAGGAACACATACCTTAACAAAAACAGCACGGCAGAATGATGGTCGAATGGGAAGACCAAAGACGTGGATTTGAGAAGGTTGTAGGTCATCCAATGCTGCCCAGTAACATCTATTCACATCAGCATGGAACCTGTAAATTTTTATCGCCAGAATAATTCCATTATTAGAACAGTAAGAGTGCAAGAGACAGTGATTTTTCACTAAAAGAAAAAAATTAGTACACTCCAGGTATTTCCTTTATTGATAGCTGAACGTACCATGTAAGGTGGCAAGTGTTGAGGTCGGTGATGACAGTGACGAAGACCGCTGTGTTTTGCAGACCTTGCCATTTGAGTACCCATAGAGAAATGTGCTGTATGAGGGGGTGGACACTAACTGTGATGTCTGGCCTGTACTTCTTCAGTCCAGCCTCAACCTTCCTTCATCCATAAACAAGAAGCTATTCAGTAGAAGTATTCCATGTACCTTTCGATGTAGAGGAAAAAGTCTAACATACGTAATGGATCTATGGGCTTAGACTGTGGTCCTTCTTGTCAATGATATAAATATTACATGTAACCGTCTTACAATAGCTTGAGGCCTTGTTGATGTAATCAGATCATACATGACTGTTAACAAATATAAGCAATGACAGCTTTGATTTTGAAATGCCAATTGGTTGGCAAGGTTAGTGGTTTGAAATATGAGGCAAAACAGCAATCCAAGAAATAAACAGTTTGCATGTGCCACTGTGGTGCATAATATGTGGATCGTGATCTGAAAACAATTGTATGCAAGGACAGACTGGCAATTGTGAAAGCACATATGTAGTCTCAGCTCACTTCAGTGACAAGGAATGGCGGCAATGCAATTAGTCATAGTGTCTCCTTAGTCTGCAAAGTTAACCACACGCACAGGGTGACAGAGTGTTTGTTTTGATGGGTTGATGCACATGGCACAAATTGAATATCTTGAAATGCTTTCTGGTCCTGTCCTGTACCCTGCCAACCCATATGCATAGCGTGAACAGGTCCACACAGCTGAATATCTTACTTCAGTACAAGTTTATTTAGAAAATTGAATTTCAATAGCAAATAACACCCGATAAAAGCAACCTGTTGTTTGCTCTAGCACGAAGGGTTTGGAATGAAGCAAATAATACCCGATAATGTGTAAGCACAGGCAGGAAGCAAACCAACATCGGATGAGGAGACGGAAGAGGAGACAGAAGGGGTGAGTAGAGTGACGACAGATGAGGAAGCCGAATGGAACCTCGAAAGGCGACACCAGCAGCAAGCAAACGAACCGAAGAAAGCTGCATCCAAATACAAAGGTAAGGAATCAGGAACCAATAGATCACAGTAATGGGCACAATAGGCCAAATCGAATCGAAAGCTACCAAATCTAAGTTGTCGCTGGTGGATCCGCCATTCCCTATTCGCTAGTGGCGGCGGTGGTAAGAAGGATGGCAGCCGGGGATGGCGGTGGGGCAGCAGGGGAGCCGGAGAGGTGGAGCGGGTTTCCGCGGAGGAGCATAGGGAGGGAGGGAAGGCGGTGGCGCTTGGGGAGAGCTGTCCGAAGGTGACGTCTGGAAGGAGAGGAGGAGGTCAAGCGGAACTATGGGAACAAGGAGGAGCCTAAGAGTGGGTGCGGGAGCTAGCAGAGGAGCACAGGGAGAGAGGGAAGGCGGCGGCGTTTGGGGAGAGATGGCCGGAGGCCGTGTCGGGAAGGAGAGAGCAGGCCAAGCGGGGCTATGTTTCTCCTTATTTGCAGGCGTAAGACTTAAACATGTACGTCTAATGGTGACATAGATTCAAGCATCCGATATGTCAACCGGATAAACGGGACAACAAAAAATATAACCAGGAAGCTTCCGAATGTTCAGGTTTCATGAGTAAAGTTGCAAGCATTTGTTTTTGGACGTTATCATTGAAACAGGAGACAATAAAAGGAGGGGCATGGGAATTTGCAATGCATGCATGGCATGACGTTTGTGAGTGAACAACTGAGTGACACTGAACTGCAACTCAGCACTCGTAGATCAGCTAATGGAAGCTTAGAATATTGAGAGTACACATTCAATACAAGTATCAGCTTTAGGTACAGCACATTAACCAACATTACTCCAAACACTCCTCATAATTTCTCGTTCCACGTTGACTGAGACAATCTCAGCAGCACACAACACAAATCAACAAATTATAGCATACCAGCATCAATACTAAAGAATCATTAACTCCTTATAAGCCTCCAACCACAGCAACAGAACTATCTGACCATGACCCATTAGTCCAATAATGGATTGCATTTATTCCAACATGATATACAGTAGCCAATACATCGATGCAATGAATTGCCTAGTGTGGTATGTGGTATGGTAGCAAACAACTCCTTGGGCATTGCAACAGATTACCTAGCAGGACAAAAGAATTTTTGCTGATGCTGAGATGCATTCAGCATCACCTGAACTCTCAGTTCTTATTAACAACTTTGCAACTGATATCAGAATTTGACTATACATCAGCATCGATAGATTACAGGTCCACACGTTTGGACATGCAAAATGTACTTAATGGAAAGAACAACCCAAATATGGTATAAGAAAGCATGCTATGATATAGCTGTTCTAGAGCAATCACTGTTAACAAATAGACATAAGGCAATAGATATGTTGGATCTTAGATATCATGACAAATAGACATAAGATAATAGATATGTTAGATTTTAGATATCATGACAAATAAGCATAGGCATCATGGTTGTCAAGGCGCCGCCTAGGCGACGCCTAAGTGTCCAAGCTGCCCAGAGGGAAAGTCATGCACGCTCGCCTCGACTTGGGGGGAAGAGGCCGCGACTTGAGGGGAGGAGGCTGCGGGGGAGGAGGCGGCGAGGAGGAGGCAACGGGGAGGAGGGATGCACCTGGGAGAAGAAGCGGCAGAGGGAGGAGGCCACGACTTGGGGGGAGGAGGCCGCCGGGAGGGAAGGAGGCAGTGGGGAAGGGAGGAGGCAGCGGAGGGAGGAGGGCCAGGAGGCGGCGGGGGGAGGATCGGAGGAGGCGGCGGAGGGAGGGCTGGAGGAGGCGAGGTGTGTGTCTGTGTGGGAGATGTTGCAGGAGAGAGTCGGCGGGAATTAGATCGGTGTGCAGACTTCGTGCTTTGCGGGAGAGGTCGAGAGGAGTCGGCGCCTCGGCGGGAAATGCACTTACGCGCGGGAAATAAGTACTGGGCTACTGGCTCCTAGTTACACACTTCCGTGTGGTGACTCGCCTAGGCATCGCCGCGGCGATGTTGCGGCGTCGCCTAGGCGTCCAGGCGCCCCTCGCTCGCCGTGGTCGCCGACTCCGCCATGACAACCATGATAGGCATATAACAACTACGAAACGATCCAAATCTCCATAAATTTATCAATGAACAACACGAAATAGGTAACATCCTAAAACTAATGAAGTTCTCTCGGTTCTTACCATGGTTATTAAGGTAATGCGGCGAGGCACGGCGACTCACCACCTTCACATAACAATATTGCTTATAGCACGTGGCGTGGTGACGCCATGCACACAATAATATCGGACTTCTGGAGGGTTTAAACAGAAGAAATACATAGAGAGAAGGACCATATTGCAATTTCAAAAGCTTGAGAGGGCTCAATCGCAAAATACCAAAACCACTCATATCCCGGCCGCTGCCTGAGCTCGGCATTTTCTTCGCCCCCCATCTCCTCTTCTCTCCCTCTTCCTTCCCCCATCTCCTCTACCTCCGGCACCAGCGAGGCCGACCTAGCTCACGGCGGCCGCTCCCTCTTCCCGCTGCCACTCTCCACTGCCTCTAAGTACCATCTAGCAGACTAGAGGAGGTAGCAGCGGACTGGACAGCGGAGAGCCGGTCGGCAACGCAGAGGAGGACCGATCTGGTGGAGGAGACCACGGATCCGGCGACGGCGGATCTAGCGGAGGAGACCACGGATCTGGCGGTGGCAACGGCGGATCCGACAGCGGCGGCGAGAGGCCTCTCCCAAAACAGGTATGCGTCTAGACTAGAAACTTTGACACCCCCCATGGCGGACGCCACACGCCGCCGCTCCATGCCGTCCGGACGGCATGGCCCTCCGGTCTGCCACGCTGATATACCGACGCCTTAATAACCATGCTTCTTACTAACAACTTTGCAACACATATCAGAATTTGACGATGCATCAGCATCGATAGATTACAGATCCACACGTTTGGACATGCAAAATGTACTTAATGGAAAGAACAACCCAAATATGGTATACAAAAGCATGCTATGATGTAGCTGTCTGGGGGCAGTCGCTGTTAACAAATAGACATATTTATATAGAGATTGTGATGATCATATCCTACAGAAAGCATACATGATTTGGTATCAGTATAAGTGTATACACACATAATTTTACATGCTAAATGCAACATTTCACAATACAACGCAATCTCAGACAGCAAGACCGGTTAATCATCTGTACATTGTGAAGCCATGTTATTTTTTTGAACCTGTGTAAGATTAAACAGTCCAGTTTTCCCCTTGGTTCCTAGGTACTATACTGGTCCTTCAACATTGTCACGAGACTAAATAAACAAATAAGACTTTCTGAGTGACATCAGTGTTAAAGACCTGATGGACTTAAAAAACCAAAGTTCAGGGATCAAAATAGCTCACTTGAGAAAATGATTAGGGCCTAAAAATTGGAGAAAATGCTACATTGCTGTGCAGTTTTATCTCAAATCTCCAAAACAGAACCATTCAACTCCCATTTCCAGGTACGCACCAAAGATGTGTATTACCAATTCAGTTTCCTTTTGACAATTTTAGCAACAAGATAGCACAGGCTAGTAGCTACACACCTTGAAAGTTTCCCATGACGAAGCTGCATCCTGATCCACCATCACACTCCCACTGATTTCACATACTTCTAGAGCCCCACCGATTTTCAACTGCACTTGAGTGTCATCCTAAAGAAGAAAAACCAACAGTCACATTGCGCACAACACGAGCTCCAAGAACCAGAGAACCCACAAGCATGTCCCCATTCAGGATGCCATCAAACAAGGCTTGATCCACCCCTCCACCACCAGCCAACCTCCCATGTTCAACCCCCCTGACCTTTGTGAAGTCATCATTTGCAAATACAAGCACACAAATAAAGCACCAAGATGGCAAGAACAAATCGCATAGAAGCAGGTGAGACACTTAGATTGAGCCACGACGTGAATTTTCACTTGATGATAAATGTGACAGTTGGAACACACACAGAAATCCAAAGATCAAAAAACCCATGTAAGGTAGCCTCATGTGGGTAATGCATCAAACAACCGGTGTGCACAAGGACCGACTGAGGCAGGGGGAGGGGCACTTCGCACTTGTATAGAAGGAAAGGGGCAGGAGATTCCAAGTCTATGCGGGCAAAAACTAAGATCGATGTGGCATGAATGGGAGGCGGGGAATCTCGCCTTTTGCAATGTTCTATAATACCTTCCTTATCGCAAAGTTCATTCCAGACAAGGATGGTGATGCAAGCGAACACCACCAGCAGCTCGCTTTGATGCGAACATTCCATCGCAATTCTAAAACTGGAATATTTACTTTCTAAGCCTCAAATACCTTAATATGTCCATCAACTGTAGACAAGTTCAAAATGATATATTGCCATGTCATGATTTTGCAATGCCATATACTTCTAAAGAAGATGGATTGAAGCAAATTCTTTCAATTTCTTGTGTTCATTGTTCTCAAAGCTTATCCCCCCATAAACATGAAACATGAGTTTGTGAATTGTTCCCTGAAGCATGAATTGGATTAGGCAAGTTAGGAATGGTTCTTTTTAGGGTATTCATTAAAGCATCAATGACTGCACTAACTACTAATATAAAGGAAAAGTGAAACACGTTATCAAGGATGTAGCATGAACTAAGAACATAACATCTAACCGAACAATTTACAGCATGCAAGAAGCAACAACCATGAAATAATAATCACAAATTTTCAAATCAAGCATGATCCACACCTTTCCGATGGACCATTGACTCTGATTTCCAAAATCCAACCTTACTCCGCATTAAAGCATGGGAACGAAATCATCCAGTGCTACCATTTTGCATTATCAAAAGAAATCAAAGCCATGCTCTTTTTTTTTGTGCTAACCTCTATAGGGGCAAGATCTTCAGAGAAGAACGAAGATGATGAGTACACGGTGGCCGGAAGGAGAGCTCCCAGCGGCGACAAAAGGTGGAGAACACTAATCTATGCAAAAGGAGATGTTAGGGTTTGGAGAGGTGCCTGGAGGGAGGAGGCGGGGGAGGCGACGCTGAGCTCAGCCCGCTGCTCGCGGGGCATCTGGTGCACCTGCTCCTCGAGGAGGGTGGCGTCGGTGGAGCGGCTCTCCTTGCGGACGGACTGGAGGTCGAAAAACATCTCTGGAGGTTGTCCACACAGGTCTTGGCGCCGTCGCATTGCCGGTGCCGCGACAACGAGCGGGATCCCTTGCCCAGCGTGCGGATCTAGAGGAGGTCCCTGCGTGCGTGGTCAGGGGCCGGTCGAGGTTGTATCTGGGCAGATTCCCGCTCGAGGGGCACCATCCGGGGTCGGCGGCGCACGAGATCTATGAGGTGGGGTTGTCGTTGGGGCCGCTCCAGCGGCGGACGAGCCTGTGGGGGGATGTCTGGGGAGCCCTCACGGCGGGGGTCATGAGGGGGCGGTCGGAGAGGGTGGAGGAAAAGGGCGGCGCCTAGGGTGAGAGCGGGAGGAAGAAGGGGACCATGTGCTGCCAGGAACGCGAGGGCCAGCCTAGATCGTTTGAACGGAAGGGGCGAGGGGCGGGGGAACGGGAAGGGCGAGGAGAGGAGGCATGGAGGGGTAGGGAGGGGGCAAGCGCGTGGTGGGTGTCACCGGCGGTGGAGAGGAACGGAAGAAGGGGAGCGGGGAAAGGAGGGAGCGTGGGGGCGAACGGATCGGGAGGGAGGGGAAGAAGCAACGACAGCGTGCGAGACAGAGGACGGCTAGATTTTAGGTAAGGTGGGGCTGCGAATAGTCTGTATTATTATATGTAGAAAAATTCTCTAAATTTTTTTAGTCTAATAGATTTCAACGGTCCACAACCAAACTAAAGCGAGAACTAAGGGCATGTTCTTTTTAGCTGTGACTTTTAGTTTTTGGCTGAAATTTTTGAATTTTAGCTGTTTGCGGTAGAGATTACAGAGAGAGATATTCGTTTGCGATTTTGGATGGTATAAATGTTGGGCTTTTAATGTGTACTATAATTAATTTGTAGACTCTATCTTAAAAAAATATTCCATTTGAAAGTTAGATAGTGTAGCAAAAATCAAAAACTGTTTTAAAAAACTGAGAAAAAAAACAGACCCTAAACCAAAACTGCAACAGGATCCCACTTGCCAGAGACACAGAACCCGAGCCCAGACCTGAAGTCTGAACCCAGCTCGTCGCCACCTGCCTAGTCGGGCTAAACCCCGATGGCGGCCACCTCTACCTCCGTCGCCACCGCCACTGCCGCCGCCCATTCCACCGCCGCCCACCTCGTCGACCTCCACACCTTCCTCCGCCGCGGCCTGCGCACCCACCAAGCCGTCCTCCGCGCCCACGCCTTCCTCCTTCGCCGCGGCCTCCTCCTCGGCCACCCCGTCGCCTCCGGCCTTCTCCTCTCCTCCTCGGCCGCCGCCGCCTCGCCCCCCGCCCACCTCCTTCGTCTCCTCCTCCACCACCTCGCCCCTCCCCTCCCCCTATTCTCCCTTGACGCCGCCCTCCGCGCCCTCTCCCCGCGCCTCCCCTTCTCCGCCCTCCTCTCCCTCTTCGCCGCCCTCCTCCGCTCCCACCACCCCACCTTCCCGGACCGCTTCTCATTCCCCCCTCTCCTCTCCACCGCATCTGCCTCCGCTTCCCCGCGCCTCCACCTCCCCTCCGCGCTCGCCCTCCACGCGCAGCTCCTCCGCCGCGGCCTCCTCTTCACCCCGCCGCCCCACGCCGCCAATGCCCTCCTCCATTTCTACGCCTCTGCTGGCCGCCTCCCCTCCGCCTGTCACCTGTTCGACGAAATGCCATTCAGGGACATCGCCTCCGATAACACCATGATGACGGCCTATGCTAGCACCGTGGGTGGCATTGATGTTGCGCGCCACCTGTTCAATGGAATGCACCTGAGAAATGTGGTGTCTTGGAACGTTATCATTAATGGGTATGTGAAGGCAAAGCGGCCCGAGCAGGCACTGGAGGTGGTGCGGTGGATGGCAGAGATCGGGGTGAGGGGGACAACGACGACAATGGTCGGGGCGGCCACTGCGTGTGCGAGGCTTGGGAGGTTGAGGTCTGGGAAGGAGGTACATTGTGTGTTCTTGCGCCGTTTTGGGGAGGATAACTTGTTGTTTTGGACTGCATTGGTTGATATGTATGGCAAGTGTCGGAGTGTGGAGACTGCGAGGAAGGTGTTTGATCGGCTAAAAATGAGGAATATTGTTTGCTGGAATGCAATGATCATCGGGCATTGCGTGTATGGCGAACCTGGTGATGGGATTGAATTGTTCCATAAGATGATTGGACGAGGTGGGTGGATTGGTTTGGACAGTAATATGGTGGTACTTTTGCTTACATGCAATTTCAAGTTTATGACATATCTAACACCTGCCTTTTCAGGGAATGGCTCACATGACCAATGGGAACTACTACCAGATGAAGTCACTTTCATTGGTGTCCTCTGTGCGTGTACCCGTTTAGGCCTCTTGGACGATGGGAAGGCATATTTTGAGCAGATGAGCACTATGTACAATCTCAGGCCAACATTTGCGCACTATTGGTGCATGGCAAATCTGTATGGGAGTGTTGGGCTTCTGGAAGAAGCCGAGGGCCTCATAAAGAGTGTGCCAGAGGAGTTGAAGGCACGGGCATTGGGTGGTTTGCTTGGGTTGTGCCGGTTCCGGGGTGAGTGGGAACTTGGGGAACGGATAACCCTCAGGTTGATCGAGCTGGAGCCAAGAAATAGTGCTCACTATGCATTGCTGTGCAGCGTATATGCTTCCGCAGGAAGATGGGAAGATGCTCACAGGGTGAAGACTATCATAAAGGAAATAGACGAGAAGTTCAGTCCCGGACATCGTCTGGTGGACTTAAATGAGATTATTCATCAAGTCAAAGTTCGGGAGAGGCAACCTGAGAATCAGGAAATATATGTAATCTTGGATGACTTGGTGTCAAGACTGAAGTTAACAAGCTGAGAAGACGAGCAAAGTGATCCGGCAATAAAATAGTTCAGTATACACCGATAGATTATTTAAAGCTGCACAATTTTTGGGTGGGCTGCTAGCCAGATACAGGAGGCTATGTTGTGAACCCAAATGTAAGACAGGGTTGCAAGAAGCCAAGTGTATCCTTGGGGGTATTTGTGCATAGCCACTTAAGATTCTCTTGGATCAGAAATGTTTGAGGTGGTACTTTGCACATACAGATGCATACAAGTGACGTTCTGCAATCTATCCAAGAAACATAGGGCCTGTTCATAATGGCTGTGGCTGATGGTTTTTGGCTGAAAATGAATAGTAGTGGCTGAAAGAATTGAGTTTTAGAAGGAGAGCGTGAGCGGTAGAAAAAGTGATGAAGAGATGTGTGTGCGAGATGGGAGTGAGAGGGGTGAGATGCGTGATGCGCTCGTGACTCATTGCCTTATCTCTGGAGTGAGGCGGGAGCAAGAGGAGTGAGGAAGCCGCTTCGGGAAGTCTGGTAAGCCAATACGAACAGGCCCATAGCATGCCTTGTTCTTCATGGAAGGCCTCTGATGGCATGGTTCTGCTCAGGAGGAGAACATTGAGCTCTTGAGATATTATCAAAAGGATTGTTTTGCAGCATGTCTGCTATTTTCGTGTGGATTTGGGTGTGCAAGAAGGATTAAGGAAACAGATATGAAGGCAGATACATTTGCCTTTACTTTTCTTTGAACAAATTATTGGTCATACATTTGCCAGAAGATGAAGGTCATACATTTGCTAGAAGATGAAGGGTACAGCCATGGGATTTTCTTTTCCATTTTTTCACCACTGACAGTTGTCCCTGATTGGCACAAGGCAAGTTTAACAGAAGCAGTCTTATGTAGAGGTTTACTTTACATTTTTTTTGCAGTTAACTCATCATTGTCAGGTCAACATGAATCCTGACAAAAATCTTGATAATGCCATTTGAGCCATTGTTGTAGAAATAGCAAATAATTAAACACACGTATTCTTTGTAGTTCTGTTACTTGGCAGAACAAATGGAATTACTGATTCATAGACTGATTTGTTTCAGCTTTCAAGTGAAGGCAGCAACAGAGGTATTATGTGCGAACAGAAACATTGGAATTACATGCGGAACAACGATTACTAACAAAGCCAACTTTGTTGCTGTAACTTGAGGGAAAAGCATGCATATACCTTTCTCTAATGGGAAAATTGAGTATATGCCAGTCCATAGAGTGGTCTTTTAGGATTTTCCATCTCTCACTTTGTCATCAATTATTTGCCACTCCATAGGTTGGGTATTTCATTATTTGCCATTATAGACATTTGTTCCTCTTCTTCTTCTTTTCTTCTTGCCACCGGCCATGGCAAGCAATGGCAGCAGCCTGGGGATGAACCATGCCGGGATCCAACTAAAAATTGATTACAATGTGAGTGGTGGCAAAACCAATGGTGCGAGTGGTGAGGCTGAGGGTATTAAAGTGGTCTGCATTGTCTATTGCTGTTGTTTGTCTGATCTGGGGCTTTTGCAAGTGATTCTATGGCGTTTGGAGGTGTGCTAGTTTGCAAGTTGACCATTTTAAAAATGTTTTAGGGTGTGAGTTTCAGTTTCCATTTTGTTTCAAGGGAATAGTTTAGGGTGTACACTTTGCAAATTTGCATATCTGAATCTGTCGGTATATTCTTAGTCTAGTGCCTTTGTTTTATTTGGAGGACTTGCACGGTTATTTGACAGGATTTTGGGGTCTAAGTTTCAGATGACGAGGGATTTGGAAAGGGTCCAGGCCTCCAGTGTGCAAAAGTGCTACTGTGGTAGGGGTCAGTGAGTTGATATGCTTCACGGATCTGGCAGGGTTCAGGAGAAAATAGGTGGGTTTTGGTTTTTTGAAGGCGTATGTCTTGAATTGGTGGATTTTGGCAGATTTCAACCATAATGGAAACTGTTCTGGTAGTTGGTATTTAAAGAAAATACAGGTAGAGACCTGCTTGTTAGTCCTTACAATACCATGCTCAATCAGTGGTTGCTTCTTTTGCCAGCAGTGGGTGTTTCTCATCTTACATTCAATCTGTTATTGCCATATAGAAACTCTATTGCAGCTGTGTAATTATTCCAACTAAAGCACTAGCTTATCTTTTTATTCTTTTACTCCTGGTTTCTTGCCAAGTTCATTCTCTATGTACTCTGTAACACTTTCATCGGTAGTCTTCCTTCCTGAGAAATATGCTGGTGCAGTCTCTTTCATAGCTGCTGGAGTAATCCTTAGTTGGCCTTTCTCAATTTTGGTTTTTCCCTATCACTGTTTACTTATATTGATTAGGGGACCTTTGAAAAGAGTTTATTTGTTTGGACTTATAACTTCATTGCTGTCATGGGCATGGGCCCTGAGCTCAACTAGTTCATTATTAAGAAGTTAGATATTAGTTTCTATCTATTAGAGATATGATACTAGTTTCTATTTGTTAGAGATTAGATTTTATGTGTTAGAGGTGCCCATCTATATAAGGGGGCTACCACATACTATTGCAATCAAGTAAAGAAATAACAAAGTCATTCTCATCTATAGTCTCTTTCTCTCTCTCTACGCCGACGTCGTTCGGCCATCCTTTTGGTGGTGTTTACCCCCTATAAACCAAGGTTCATAACAATTTGGTATCAAACCCAACACCATAGCTTGGCTATGAAGAAATCATCGCTGAACTCAAGAATATAGAGTGTGTTCAAGAAGATGATGGTAGCAAAGGAGAAGACACAAGTAGTGGTTGATGTGCGATCTACGGCGGCACAAGGGGCAGGAGCAATGGTGTTCGTGCCACGGCAATGGCACTGGTATTGCTGCTCCTTCATCCAGCACGAGCAGCAGTGTGACTTCAAGCAAAGCTAGCATGACATCTTCCAAGGTTGACGCACCGGCTATATGCTACACCCCATGACGGTGCAGACGTTGCTTGGAGAGGTGGCGTTGGCATCCAAGGCCAAGCCCTCCAAGGCTGTGTCCAAACCCAAGCCTTTGAAAATGCCCATGTCGTCCTACATGGGCAACATCGACTTGCCTCCCTCTGACGACGAGGAGCACCAGGCTGACCTCTTGATATGGGGTAACCCGATCATATCGACATAAAATGGATACTCACGGGAGTCTTGATGAATCGTAGTGATCCTCAAATACTAGTGCAAGAGACGAACACTCTTTAATCCACCAAAACACGCTCGCGTTGATTTCACTGACCACTAAGCGAAGATCTGTCGTGTACCTAATTCCTAGCGGAAAGGCTGAACGATCTTGATTAAAGAACACTTATAATTCCCTATGGAATTTCGGCAACAAAGGTTAACTCGAACAAACTTTAGTAGATTGATTTGGAAGTGGAGCCAGATTCATTGGAAAGTAGACGAGTTATGCTTTCCATCCTGTACTCGCACACTTCAAATGGAGTTCGTATGCAAAAGTTATGCATATTTGTAGTCGGACCTATCAGGCTGAATCCGAAGTGATCTGGAGACCGAATTGGATTCCAAAATGTGTCCCACTTGAACTCTTACTTGAATTGATTCAAAAGTGATGTGGTGACCTTGAGCAAAAGTTGGGGAAGGCGTTGACTTGGTCTTGATATACTGGTCGGTTTCCCTTTAGGTGGACCTTAACTCGAGCGCGTAGCGTTGATGCAATCCTTCTTGTATAGCTTTTGTTTATTTTTGGGAGTTATGATCATATGCGTTTGTGACGTGATCACATCATCCTCCCTTCTTGACAGAAAACTATCCTCGGATGTATGGTATCACGTATTGCATAATCTTAATCATAAATTTCGGTACATAACAAAGAATGCAACGAACTATTATTATGTAATATCATAAGTTCTTTATCAAACAAAGTAAAACCTCTTTAAAACGATCGTACCTGATTGGTAGTATTTTTACTGTATGGTGTTAGAACTTTGTATGTATGTCTTGTCTAGCTCCCCTTCTTTAGAAAATAGGGTATTGGATTGTGACTTAATATTGTTGATCTCAATGATATGCAATTTCATTTTCAATGCAAATGGAACAATGTTTGTTGTGTATGGAAGTAGCTCACAATACTCCCCTTCTTGAAAGCTTTCCTGTAGCTCATAAATAACACTAGAGGAACTAGAAATATTAATGTTAATGTCATTAGTTTTCTCTACATGATAGTGTTTCTCCTCCAAAGTTGAACCTTTCAGTTCTGAAGTTACCCAAATTCAATCAACCATGTAATTTCCCTTTGCATTATACTCGCCTATTAGGTAAAATTTATAACGAAACAATGAAAACAAATTGGAAATCACAAATAACTTTTGCTCTAGACAACTCAGTTCATAAGGATGATCAATCTTAATGTAACCTAAAATGTGCGAAAAAGAAATCTCATTCAGCTTATCTTTAGCATGGATCAATTGCACATTGACAAAATCAAAAGCATTTATTTGAGCACATGTATTTGAAATTAGAACAGAAGAATCAGGTTTAATTTCTGATTGTGCCAAAGATTTATGCAAGAAATTAGCACAAAACTCATTATCAATACTTAAATCATGCAGTTAGAATTTTGTACTTGAAACATGTGCATATCAGAATTATTTTTCACTAATTTTTGCTCTAAAATAGCATGAACAGTGGACAATTGTAGTTCTTCATTGGTATACTCACTTTGAGTGATGATAGCACTATTATTTTTACCTTTTTAGCTCTACTCACATGATGTAGGGGCATCTATCACATCAGCTTTCTTCTCATGTAATGGAGTTGGTAACTCAATTAGCTTATTCTTCACTTCAGCATGGTTCTCAACTTACTGCAAGTTGTTAGTCATAAAAAAGGTACAACCGCAGGTTTGCTCTCATGTGTCCTATCGTCAAACATCATCAATTCTTTCTCAATCTGACTCAATCTTACAAGCAAGTATAAACAAATGAGAGAGAATTATATTCTTTACGAACAAGAATGTCTTGAATTTCCTGATTAAGCCAACTTAAGAATCTATTCTCTATAGCTTCAGCATGTTCCTCTAAACCACAACGCAACAAACGAGTTTTCAATTCATGATAGTATTATCTTACAGTTCTACTACCTTATCTTAAATGTTGCGATCTAGCTAGCAAATAATCAACATGATTTTTAGGAACAAATTCATCTCTCAAACGTTTTTTCAATGCATTCCAAGTTTGAGGCACTCTACCATATCTAACAAGATACTTCCGCCAAATTATTGCATTATCAATGAAAACACCCGTGGCAGTTCTAATCTTTTGCCTATCAGACTAATCATAATATTCAAATTCTTTGTCTAACGTTATCTTCTAGTCAATATAGGCATCAGGATTAAATTTACCAGCAAAGAATGGAAAACATACTTGACTTTAGTTAATGCATCATCATCGTGTACCTCTCTTTGTAACATACACATACCTCGTTGATTTTGTTGGAGTCGACGGCGATTACAGTCATCGGAGCAATCAACTTTAGTGTGGGTGACGTAGTTCTCTTTGATATCATAATCCTTGTCCGACGAAGAGTTTGGAGGAAATAGTGCACGTCGAGTAGTTGGGGTGAACGTTTATCAAAGTTCTCAACTCTGTTGTTGGTGGTAGTGAGAGTCTTATTAAGCCGATCCAACACGTTGTTGGTCTCACAAAAATTCCTGCTTTGTAATCTTGAACCTGTCATAATTAGTAGAAAACAAGAAAATACATGAGAATTATGTAAGTCCCTATAAACTATTAGGAAGTAGAGCTTGACAAGTCACACATCTTTCAAACTCTTACCAAGCTCTTACATATTCTTACCAAAGCAAACAGGTGGTGCAACCGGTGGCTGGTTCGTGATAATCTTGACGTGAGTGATGAGTATAACGATTGCCGGTACGTCAAGATCTGTAACAGTTAGTAGTAGGTGTAGTTTGGAAGGCTCTAGATATGTATCAATGGAGAACATTCGGTTAATTTTAACAGTTAGTAGTAGGTGTAGTTTGGAAGGCTCTAGATATGTATTAATGGAGAACAATCGGTTAATTTCAAAAATTGCATGGAATTGAATTATAGTTTGTATCTATCATTTAGTCTTATGTTGCTGATCAAAAAAGGATAGATGAATGTTAAATCAAGTGTATATCAAAATATAGGAGTGGTAGACATAAGATAATTCAATTGAACGAATTGGAAGTGGAAAGCACAAGTATTGATCTAAATATGAGAATGGTAGATTTCTGTCCATTGGACAATATCTCGGTATTTTGGCTGTAACATTTTGTCAGATGCCTCCTTTTCAGTGATTCTTTTTTTTCCTTTTTTTACTGACAGCTTTTCTACAGTTTTTCTTTTGGGGGCCAACTTCTGGAAACCGACAGAAAAATTCACACAAAAATCACAATTATTGATTATTGCAGATTCGAAACAGAAATTTGGATCAACTTTCGCCATAGATATCTTTTACTTGCCGTGCTAGAATGAAGCGAAATTTTGCAAATAGATGGATAATGAAGTTAGGAGTCTAACGGCGGTGGTCTCACTCAAAAAGGATCAAGGAATGAAAAATTATGGTATTTTTGGTGGCGACTGCATAAGAGGGAGTCTTCTGGCCGAAATTGGAAATTAGGATTTGATGTGTTCTTCATGGTTTTAGACGTGGGGATTTTTTTTGGAATTTTATGGAACTAAAAATATGATCAGCAACAAGACAAAGCTAAAACGGATACAAATTCACTTAAGTTATTTTTAACAAATTTACTTTAATCCAAAATATATGATTCTACACTCTCTAATCAGCTAATTTACTCCTTATACAGAGCAAACCATTTTGGACTAGTTGCTGCTGGTAACTCACTTGTTTAGAGTATCTGCCATGTTTTCCATACCTTAGTAACTCACTTATTTTGATTTACGAAAATAGCTCTATTTTTCTCAGGGTATGAAAATTACAATCTATTGAAGAACATTTGTTGATATTTTCCTAGTCCTTTCTGGTTAATCTACAGATGACACATATAACTAACTAAACTTTTTCTGATCTGCGTGTGCAGGTTTTTGTATCCAATTTATCCGTTGTTATGTGTTACACTGCACTTGTTATTGACAACTTTTCCGATTTTTTCCATGGCAAATATTCATCCGAGCAGTCTTATCTTTGAAATGGTGGGCTTGAAGTATTGAATGGCTCAGTACCATTTATATCTTTTATTGACCAGGAATTGTCTTAAGATTGTTTTTGGATACATGTGGTGCAGAACATTCTCCATATTAAATGGAATGCCCCTCTGCAGATCTATCAACATCTAGAATATCACGAAGATACTGGACCTGGTAAGGACATACCATTTTGTCGATTAAACAGGTTCCTCTGGTAATACAATTTTTCTAGGCTTGATTGTTTGCAAGCTTAGTACGCAAAGGTATTACAATTATCACATTAGACACTCCAGAGAAAATAATGGCTTCAATCCTACTTTAACCAAGATTTGTTGTAGCCCCACTCCCATAGGACTGCCTTATTGGGACGATACTTGTTGCTTAATACAAATGAAGGGATAGAGTAGTATCTTTATTTAGCATCGAGCAGCCCTTGGTGAAGCATAAATTATCCTTAGAATGTCTGGCGCCATTTAGAAAGTTGTTTTAGCTAAATTGCTGTATCTATTTGCCTACAGGTTCTGTTATTTCTGTGTGTTCGGAGTGGCCTCCTATATTACGAATCTCGGTGGATAGATGATGGCTTCCGAGGACTTCTTCATTTTCCCTTCAGTGAAACCCTGGGAGGCACCACTCTTGCAGACATTGGCGGCTGGCACCGCAAGGATGTATGTTGTCGATCGGCCTGTACAAGTTGCTGAGGAGGCTGCGTACTGACTGACCTAGGGTAGTCTAATTCTAGAGCTAGCTGCCTAGTCGGTAGAAGAATTATTGCATTTACTCCATGAGCCAAATCTTCATATTTGTATGATTGGCCGGATGGATCGATCGAACTGGTTAGCAATTTTTGATTCGTAGGTGTTTCTGGTCATGAAGTGTCTTCCCAGTGTGAAATGCTGGACAGACTTGACTCTGCAGGCTGTAGTGTGTAAACTGATCTTATCAGAAGCAACTTAGGGCCTATTTGGAACGAAGGAAAAACATAGGAACTTTAGGGGATTAGAATTCTATAGGAAAAACATAGGAATTTCCATAAGGTCATACCTCATGTTTTCTTTTATTTGTCTTTTGCAATCCTTTGTTTTTCCTCTGTTGTAACCAAACACCTCTTTTGAAGTTTTTCTGAGTTTTTGGTTCCTGTGGGATTTAGGGGACATGATGTTTTTCTATTATCTACTTTCCAAAGAGCCATTATTATTATTATTATTATTATTATTATTATTATTATTATTATTATTATTATTTATTTATTTATTTTTTTGGCATAGATGAGATGCTTTATGGCGACAAGCGTTCTCGACCACCCGACGCTAGCACGTAGGGGATAGGGGCGTCCGCGAGTTACAGAGACGACCAAGTTGCCGTCGTCCCCATCGCTTCCTCGCTCCCATTCGCAATTCTCATTCGCTTCCTTATTTCGTTTAACGCGATTCAATTAGAACTTTTCTAAAATCTTCAATTAGAAATCTCCCGAATTGAAAGCTTTAAAATGTTGAATTGAAAGTTTTCAATCCCGAATTGAATGCTCTCAGTCCTGATTTGAAGGTTATTTAATCTTGAATTGAATGTTTTGCATGGTGATTTGTTTAGCACCAACTTCGTTTAGTCTCTGCTGTTGTTCCTGCACAACCTTTCTCTTCAAAACCGGTCATTTTTTAAAGACCGCTCTTCTTGTTAATTGATTGGTAGTGCTCCTACCTAATCTTTACTACTTAAAATAATAAGTTAGTGGTTGGTGTCGAGACCCGAATATGCAAATTCGAACTCTCTGTGTAAACTGCACTAGTCTAGGATTACGCTAGTGCATACAGTTAAACATAGATGTAATCACAACCATACACACGTTAAAATAAATGAAAAACTCAAATATCGATAAATCTCAAAGGTATGATATTATGGCGAAGCTTACAATATCTCTAGCCGGAAGGGCTTTAAATCTAGCAGCGAAAAATCCAAAATAAAGTGTAGCGGCCAATCGACAAGCTCACAGGCTATCGAGTGGAGAACGAAGTCTAATCCGTGAAGTCGTCGAAGTACTCTCCTTCTGGAACCTCCTGCTGGTAATACTCCTCCTCCTCAACTGAGCAACACAGGCATAAAGCCGTAAGTACATTGGTACTCAGCAAGTCATTGTAACAAATGAATGCAATATAGTATGCAAGACTTACCAATGGAAGGTTGAAAGGTTAATTTGCATAAATGATATTTTCACGGTAAATATGATAAATAGATTGAAAGCGAATTTTAAGTGAAAATAATAATAATAAATAATCAATAGAATTGAAGTAAACCATTTGTGGACATCCCATCCATAAGATAAATCAATAGTGAACTACCTGTCCACTTTCAACATAAACAACCAAGTTTAACTGAAAACACTACCCCTCGTATAAAATCACCGAGCATTGTCCATAACCGAGGACGCGGCTATCCGAATAGTTTTACACTCTGCAGATGTTGCACAACTGTACTCACACGATGTGATTAGCCTTGACATAAGGAAATCACAATAAGGTCTTTACAAAGTTCAATTCCAACCTAATCCCGCCCGCTAGGGTTTCGCATCACACCCCCTTGTGCCACATGGAAATCAGCAACCATGTTCATCACAATGGCGAGATTAAAGTTGAAATATCCCAAATTAGTCAGCCAGGTCTATCCCATACTAGATATGTGGTTTGCACAATAAAGCTCAGATCAATGACGTACAAAATTAAGTCCTTAAATCTACCCGGGCGAGACTATCACATCCCACGAAGTGAACCTGCACTCTCCCTTTTACTGCACGATCACTCGCTCGAGTGCAAAACCAAGTTTGTATAACCACGCCAGTGACACACCAATATCATGATCCAAATTTTAATAAACGTGGCACCAACCACGGTTCTATATCTCATTAAGTCAAATTAATAATTCACATATGATGATAAACCCAATCGTAAATTAAGCAAGACTAAGCATACTAGTCGTACAACCAATGTGACAAATAACATAGCATCACTAGTATGTTTCCCAACCTAGGGTGACAATGGTATCATGGGGTTTCAAATTATCAAGGAGGAATAAGACAAACGGGGTATTAACTACCAATACAAGGATTTGTAATTAAATAGCGATGCCATGTAATTTAAATCAAAATAAATAAATAATAGATTTTAAATTGGGTTCAATATGATCAAAGAACACGACTTGCCTTGGTTATGCTCAGCGAGGTACTCAGGGTCTTCGGACGTCGCTCCTGCTCCTCCGGAATCGGAATCTAACGAGGGAGAAAACGATCAAAATAATAAAAACACATAAAATGATAAGCAAATAAACTCCCAAAACCTTGAAACTAGAATCAAAAGTTAGAGCTCGATTTTAGATGAATTTATAAAAAAGAACGGGGTCAATTGGAGCTAGGACGGAGGAGAACAGGCTCTTGAAAAATTAACCCTAAAGGAAATACTGAAAAATCAGGAAAACTATTATGCTGTGGACCCGACGCACGAAAGACCAAGTCTACAGTGGACCCGGTCCATGAAACAGTGCGCACGCGGGCGATCGGTGCTGATGTGGTGAACTAGGGCTGACGTGGCAGCGTGCGGTGCTGACACGTGGCTAGGGCTGATGTGGCACTGACATGGCACCTGGGGGCGGGTTTCTGCTAACGTGGTGTGACACGTGGCATGCCACATGGCCTAAGGCTGACGTGACTTGCCACGTGGGTACGGCTGACGTGGCAGTGCTCGGGTGCGACGGGATCGGACGGCTCGGGAGGTGTCCACGTGGCGCGATCTAGACCGGGGGATCAAATCTGAAGCAACGGCCACGATTGAGCGGTCGGCCGATGGATCGCTGACGCGTGACGGCACGGCGGGCAAGGCGGTGCGAGGGGCGGTGCGGCGCACGGACCGAGGGCGGTGCGGGCGGCTGCGTTCGCGACATGCGGCGAACGCGGCGGTGCGGCGACCGTGGCGGTCGGGTGCGCGAGGGGCGCAGCGAGTCCGGCGACGGCGGAGGGACACGGGGAGACGGCGGGGTCCAACGACGGGCGGCGCTCACCGGCTATGGCAACGGCGGTGGGGACGGCGTTCGTCGACGGCAGGGACACGGTGGCGACGGTCCGAGGAGGGCAGCAGCGCTTGACGACGGTGGCGAAGGCGGTAGAGCGGGGAGATGGCTGGCAACGCACGAGATGAGAAGTGGCGAGGGCGGCGGTGCCTTTTAAGCGTGAAGCCCGAGGCGGAGTCTCGATAGGTCACGATGATGAACCCGTATCCGCGTCGGAGACGATGAGCACCGGGGCGACGCGTGGCATGGAAGAGAAGATCGGGCGGCTGAGGCGAGTCCAGACGAGGCACGGGTGGGGGTCGCGGGATGCGCGCCGTGTGGCGCTTGTCCCGATCGGACAGCAGGCGTTGCAAGTAGGGGCAGCAGCGGACGCTAGGGCAAGCGCGGGTGCAGGCTGCGGGGATTGCCGCCACGTGGCCAAGGGGGGCAGATCGGGTGGCGGGGAAGCGGCGCGGCGCGAGGGAGCGGGCCGAGGGGCGGGCAGAGGGGCGAGCGGCGAGATGCTGCCACGTGCGCGTGGAGAAGGCGCGACGGTGGGAGTGGCCGGCCGAGGCTCTGGCGCACGCTGCAGCGAGAGCGTTGGGGCCGACGTGGTGGCGAGGAGCAGCCGAGGAGATGGGCGAGAGGGGTTTCTACCACGGGATTTTGAATTATTTCCTGCTTTTTCTTTTTAATAAATCCAAACAAACCAAAATAGCTCCAAAAAATAGTAATTAAATCCCAAAAATTCACTAAAAATACCAGAAAATTTCTTGAGACACAAGGAACTCAAATAAAATATTTTTAGCTTGTGTTAAAGTTTATTTTAATCATATTAAATTCTTTTAAATTCTGAAAGTTCATTTTAAGCTTGTTTAATTTCCAGAAAAATTCCAAAAATTAATTTTTAAATTTAGAATTTTAAAAACTTCTAAAAATCAGGATGTTATTGGTATGTTCTTTCTTCCACCCTCCCAGTCCCACATTAGTTTTTTTCTAAGGGTCACCCGATCTCACACACGGAGGCGGATCCGACCATCCATTCTTCTCCCACTCGCAGTTGCCTCCCCTTCTCACGCTCCCTCTCCCCACCTGCGCCGCCCTCCCTGCCTCCCAGCGTTTCGCTGCCATTGCCTATCTTCGTCCCCTCTTCTCTTCCCTTGATGTGCCAGCACCGCCTCCGCCTTTCTCGCGCTCCCTCTCCCCACTACTCTGAGTCCACTATGACCTCGCGTCTCCTCCACTTACAAACGAACCAACCATAGCCCCGCTTGTTCTCTAGATTCCTCGACACCTCCGCCACCAAGACACCATCCAACCCAAGCCCTGAACGAGGAGGAGGAGGAGGCCGCCACCAACGACATCTCTGGGGCCAATCGCCTCATTCGCCTGTCCTTCCCCGCCTTCTCGGCCCGGAGACGGCGCGCGCTCGGCCGTCGCAGATCCGGTATGGCCTCTTGACACTCCAAACACACACCCCCTAATCCGCGTTATCACCATCTCCCTTCTGCCCCCACTAACATCCTCAATTTTTAGTGCTCTCACTTTTTATTACTTTGCCTCTGTAGCCTGAGACTTGGGCGACTCTAGGATTTTCGATTTTTCATGTGCAATGTGATGGGAGAATCAAGTTTTAGGTAATGGAACGTGGCTTAATTTTTTGACAAGCACCATGAGCTGTAGAGTACAATCTTCCCTTGTTTTGGTGTAATTAGGATAAACTACTGTTTGTTTAACTAAACATTGGTGTGTCGGTGTTTACTGGGGATCGAATTCTGGAGCTTACATTGTTCGATTAACAAAACATTGCACATGCTCCATCCATGATTTTTTTTGTATTTATACTAGCCAAATGCTCGTGCATTGCAACAGATCACAAATAATCAATATAACACAAATTCTACTCGGTTGCTAACATTTGAAATTCAAGGAAGATCCAAGATATGTTTCCACAAGATGGAAGGAAACATGAATTTACTTAACAAAGATGAGATAATGACTAGCAAATAGCCTCTTGCTACTCACGAAAAGGCTCCAACCAGTAGTAAGTAAATGCCTTTTTGGCTGACATGCTTATAACAAAGCATGACAAAAATTAACAGTCTTCAAATTCGCATATACACTGCAAGGACATTCGATAGTATTAAGTAATAGTAGCAGTTGACTTCAAAATGTCATCCAAAATTTCAAGCATGAAGCGTTTTATTTGTCGTGCCATTTCGCAGCAGAAGAAAGTTCTACTCAATGGTACATTTTCTACACCTTGATATATATGCCAAAATGTGCACTAGGGGAGGGAATATCTTCTCTGCAGAATGGCGAGGCACAGAGAAGCCTCCGTGTGTACTTATATCACTCGCAGTGAGCGTCTTACAGATAAGACTGCCTCTGTGCACATGCATTGAATTCAATTGGTTACAAGCAGCTTTCTTGGTCTCTTGTGTAAACGTGGGACTGAGCCTACAAATGTATATATTCAAAAGAATCATCATGTATAAGTTATTATGCATCTACTACCAATACTATCAATTTTCACTGGTCTTTTCTACAGTATCGTCCAGGGTTGAACATTGCGGCGAAAATATTCAATGAAATAATAACAAAATATAGGTACTTAGTTAGCAATGAAGGTTGTAGATAGGAGTTACAGACAAGTAACAGTGGAAATTCACATGTCATCCTGCTTAGTTCATGAAAGGCGATAGGGAATTAGACAAGAGGATGAGAAGATTATGCTCTCACATTGTGTGGGCCAATGATGGTACCAGTCCATGACCGCATGTAAATGTCATATGCATCATCCAATCCATAGCTCACTGTCCAATCACCAATGCCCTTCTCGCCAAGCTCAAGCTCTTCTAGCAGTCTGAAGTTCTAAGGAACTGCCATTTTTTAAAAAATATTTCTCAGTTAAATAAGCAAGTATTGAAATTTATTCGCAAGTTACATGACATGGTTCCACTTTCCACACATTGGATACTGGATCAAAGAACTTATTTAAGTATGAAGCAACTGGTAACATTAATCACTGCATTCCACTCATGTAGAATGGGCATGGGGCTAATCCAAGAAAGAACAAGAAATTTGATGCACCATCTATATGCACACACATGAGTGACAAAGGACCAGAACCATAAAAATAACAACAACGAAAAAAAGACTACTGCAGAAGCGTACAATAACACAGACAAAGATTTTGCATACAGTATCAAACATTTGTAGCACAATCATTTTTATTCATTTGAATTGTGGTCTTTGGTACATTAAATCACAAAGGTACTTCCTAAATATTTACATGATTGTTAAAAAAAGATATTTCATTATTGATGGTTGTAATACACTCTGGTCATTTAGTAGGGTCCTCCCCTACTGTTTCCCATAAAAAAAATATGCGATCATAGCTGCACAAAAAAGAGAGCAATATGGATACAATGCAGTTTGTGATCATCTCCTAGGCTAGACAATCTTCTGGCACGTAATGCAAGCTTTATGGTAGCTTCCTTGCAAGCCTTATGCTTATATCGATGTTCTTCCATGTAACCGAAAGTAGAATAAAGTAAAATTAAAATGCAGCGGTAAATCATAGGGGTGTTGCAGCTCAGGGCATTCAGGATGTAACACACATGGACAACAAAATAGCATCCTCTCTAATGTCTGTCTAGAGTACTAAATTTAGACCACATCGTCGAGTCAAAATTAATAGCAACAGACAGGCCACATCGTCGAGTCAAAATTCAGACATCATTTTTGTTTTGAGACAGAATTCAGGAAACTCTCGTATGGGCATGCGAGAGATGTGAAGAGCACATCACAAAGTAGTACTGTGCCATGAGTGACACAAGTCAGAGACAGTTTAATCGATTTTTTTTTAGAAATATTTCAATAGTTCAGTTAAAACGGCTTTATGCATTTTACTACTGGCTCCTAGTGGTTTCAAAAAAATTGTCCGGTGGATTAAAAAACGAGAGCGTGGTAAGAAACATCAACTAAGAGCTAATAGAGAAAATCACAACTTTCACCTCCAAAGTCCATATAATTCCCTATTTTTTCACTTTATTCATCACTCTTAGAAATGCATTCAATTTCAAAGTTTGTTTAGAACACAAAATTTCACAACAAACAGTTCAATTTCAATATGAACTAGGAAAATTCAGAGAAGTTGAAGCATCCAACTTTCACCTTTCAAGCCGATCAAGGATCTGCTGCAATCTTCACTACAATCAATGGCGGACATAGGACTAAAATTTAGCTATGGCGGACTCACAAACGTGAAGCAAACACTATTAATTTAGCTATGGCGGACTCACAAACGTGAAGCAAACACTATTACCCAAAAGCAATGGACCATCAATGCATGCCTTGTGAGGAGAAGGTTGACTTATTCAAAGGTGGTGTATAATACCAAGTTCAGTAGTACCTGAGAACCCAAAGACGAAGGTAAGAGGCAGTATTTGAGATTGCACTGAGCACAAACTCAATCGTGTGGATGAGCTAGTGAACAAAAACTACACTAAACTCAAAACTCCTCATGGTGGTGTGAGTCTTCATGACGATGTTCTTCTAACTCCACGACCGATTCATCTGTAGCTTGAAGCATAGTGTACCGCTGGCCTGGGTACTTCTAAAGAAGCCAAAAACAAAAGTTCAACATGCAGGTATATAAATTACAATGGGAAGGAGTTTAGAAAAGTACGCAAACACATACCTACTCATGTTGCTTCTTCAAGAGCAATGGCTTTGGAATCAGCTTCCAAGGCACAGATACTAGAGCAAGTAGAAGTAGAGCAAGCTATAAGAAAACAAATGTTACAAATAAGCCTTACACTTACCACATAGAATCAACATACATCAACAACAATGAATATGACTAAACCTGTACTATTTTCTGACCAGAAAATAGCTGGTTCTCCTCAAGATCATCGGTTGGACTGAGGAACATACATATCATTGCATGGTAAAGGCCAACTGTTGAGCCAGTGCACCACTTAATAAAGATGAGGAGTGATAGGTAACCAAATAAGCTGTTCAAGAAGATCAGCTATAGAATAAACTGGTACCTATTGCATAATTACAGAATAGCTGAATGAGTATGATCTACTATTTTTAAAAACCTTAGGACACGCAATGAGTATGAGTCTGGGTCGGAGACGACGCCCGAGATGTTGATACGTGGACGAATGGATGCTGGATGCGTGGTGCAGCGAGCAATCGGATGGTCCTGTGAGAACACGTGGATGAATAATGTGTGACGCCTCGGATGGCCGACGTGTGGCAAGGGGGCGATCGGGCGGCTGTGGGCGAGGCGATGGGTGTGGGCGCGCGGATGTGCGGCGGGTGCGGGCGCGCGGATGTGCGACGGGTGGCGGGTGCGAAATCGGGCGACTGCGGGCGGCTGGGTCGGTGAACAGTGATGGGCCGACCCATTACTGCTCACAGGGGTTTTTCGGGTTTTCTTTTTCAGAAATTTAGATAAATCCAAATGAGCTCTAGAAAATAGCAAATAAATCTGAAAAAATCTCAGAAAATTCTAGAAAATCCTTGAGACACAAGGAACCCAAATAAAATATTTCTAGCTTATGTTAATGTTTATTTTAATCATATTAAATCCTTTTAACTCTCAAAAATTTATTTTAAGCTTTAATAAATTCCAGAAATTGAATTAAGGCATTTTTTTATTTTAAAGGCTTGTAAACAGGCTGAAAAACAACATGTTACAACGCTTCTGCTGCGACATCATTCACAAGAGATCTTTAGCACATCACGAAACAGATGGATTCAAGATGTTCTTTATTGCTAATTTTTTATGGATTTACAAAGCGTCATTACAAGCACCCCTAAAAACCCTAGCACAAAGGCTTGCTCAAAATCACCGGCCAAAACCCTTAGACTCTACCTAGTTTTATATGCTAGACAAACACGAAATCATATCTCTTCCGAAAATCAAGGGACCCGAAACCCTTCCATACCTGATTTTTTCGATATCTCTAAACTTTCCCATTACGGACTCCTTTTGTAACGTCTCCAATCTCATCACATAATGAAACCTCTAGGATCACACCTTCTGTATCTTCATCATGTATCATCCTTACGTGTTGAAGCCTCTGGGATTGCACCGTCCATAGCTTCTTCACGAATCACCACATTTGATCTCCACGTACTCTAGCGTGATCCCGACCACCTCGCGTGACATTCTCAACTACCTGAACCTTAGATCTTTCCATCCTAGTCCCAGTCTTCCTCATCACTGACCATGATCGCCTCCACGCATACCTGCACATGCAAAGTCCAAAGAATATTTTTCACGACATAAGTTCTTTTCAACTTAACCGACATCAGCACACACACACACGTACCACACCTTTAACCATCCATCACGATCAACTAGATCACCCACTGTCATTAATCAGCTCATCCACGACCACAAATGTCATCGCTATCCAGAAAACAACCTCACACTACCCATTACGATCGCTAGCTCATGGAGTACTCAAAAATCACAAGTACTCGAGAAATACTATCGCTCCACATGAAACATTCGGGAATAACAAGCATCGCTACCGACCACAACGCCTACGATCACCAATCACCAACCACAGTTGCGAAACCCACGACTGCAAAGCCTTAGATTACGACTACCAAGTATCGAGTCCTTTCAACTACGAGTACTTCCATCTTCCGAGTACTAAGTCCTTCTAACTACCGAGTACATTGACCATCTAACCATTGATACTTCCATCTTCCGAGCACCAAGTCCTTCCGACTACCGAGTACCTCGACTATCTGACCACCGACTACTTCCATCTTTCGAGTACCAAATTCTTCGAGTAATATTCCTTCGAGCACTATTCACCGATCATTGACCACTATGCACCAGCCAGTCATACCGTTGGCCTAACACGAGTACTTGAAGTACTTGAAGATTGCAAGAATTGAAGCACTCATACCAACAACGAAGTCTACGACTATCGACCAGGTACTGTAGCTACAATCGTTGAAAAGTATTATAGCTATGACCATCGAAAAGTACTATTGCTATGACCATCGAAAAGTACTGCAGCTACGACCAATTCACTATCGCTTACGACCGGTTAAGTGTTCAAGGTTGAAATCTAAGATTACTTGTTGTGGTCGAAGATCGTGATCAAAGCCGGACGTAGTCAAAGTCGGACGTGGTCAAAGTCTGCCATGATCAAAATGGTCAAAATTCGCAGTGGTCAAAATCTGCACTGGTCGATTTACCATGGTTGTAAAGCCGTGCTCGAAACCTGCCGTGGTTAATTTACCAGTCGGATCATCCATCATAAGGTTGTTTGGACCAACCGATCGACGAGCGAGGTTGAAGCCAGCTGGTCAGACCACCAAATGCAAAGCGATCAGATTGTTAAACCTGAATTCTAGTTTTACAAAAACACATCGACCAAAACTTTTACAAATGTATATTCCAATAAAACCAAAGGTCAATTATTCATCATCAATAAAATACACAGCCATCACATGGTCTAATAGATGCACTCCACACCATACTGGCACTGGCTTTGGAGGAGGGGGTCCACCGGCGACGGAGCTCGGGCGGCTGCCCGACCTCACCCGAAGGGCGGGTCCGCCATCGACTGCCTGGTTCACCCGTCGCATGTCGATGCCCACACGCATCACGATGGCCTGCACCAGTGCCACCCTTGCCGTCGCCGCCCTCCACGTCGCACCCACTGCCCTCATGAAGTGCCTCTTTGGGAACTATGCGCACCAGAGTGACATGGGGAGCAGCCGCGCGAAGTCGTCGTGCCTGTCGTCACCCTTCGTCTTCAGGGCCCGCATGAGCTCCTACCCATATAGCCGCCGGTATGACACGAGGACCGCCTTGAGCTAGTTGCCGTTGCAGTGGCGCAACAGCTACAGGACGCACCTCTAATCCACATTCCGGCTGCTCTCCACCACCTAGTACAATGTCTTGTTGTCGCACATCGCTATTGTTGTGTCCACCCAGCCGCCGTGGTAGCTACTCGGGCTCAAGAACATGAGGAGGGAGCAATGGCGCAGGGACCAGGAGGCAAAGACAGCATAGATGTGGCCTGCACCAATGCGACCGGCGGGAATGCGGGTGGGGATGATGTGGACAACGATCACATAGGCGAATGCATCAACCCTCTCTCACGCAGATCCAAAGTCGTCCTTCCATGTGGCTAACTTTAATTCATCACTGAACAGCAGATAAGGGGAGAGGAAGACACCGGGGAGGCGGAGTGGTCCTTGGCAACCTTCCACTCATAGATCTGTGCATCTTCTTCTCTACGGCCACTGGGATGTAGTCGTTTAGGCAACGTGTGTGAGGCAACGCTGGCCGTTGTGCAGAAGGAGGGGGCAAAGACAAGCAATGGCAGCGGAACACTGGGAGGCAGGGAGGGCGGAGCAGTGGGGAGAGGGAGCGCGAGAGAGGGGGAGGTGGCACTGGCACGTCGAGAGGGCGAAGACAGGCGATGGCAGTAGAACATTGGGAGACAGGGAGGGTGGTGTTGGTGGGGAGAGGGAGCATAGGAGGGGGAGGCACACGACATTCGGAATGGTAGGGCGGGCCTGGGAGGCACATGGCAAACCTGTCTAATCCCACATACTGTCACAGCGGCTCCATTCCCCATTAGGACGGATCCACCACCTTCACCTTGAAATGAAGAGAAATATGATCGATTAGTACATATATGTTTAATAGTACCTGCATCTACCCACCAATTAATTGATGGACTTACCATAAAGGCCAGAGGTACATACTCTTTCGAATTGGACTGGCTAGTGTGATATTTACTTCAGCTTTGAGGCCCTTATGCTGACCAGGAGAGAGACCTCTGCCTTTGTGATTGCGGTAATGATTGGCCTTGTGCCCAGCCTCCATGCAAATAAAGTAGACAATGTCCTTCTGTTTCTTCTTTATTTTCTTTATTTGGAGCTTGACTTCGGGCTGATTCTTGAATTTTAGTTTCCAGAGCTTTCAGTACTCTTGACCTGCACCCGATAAGATTGGACTTGAGTCTTTCTTGCACCGTCACCGGCTCTAGCACGCTCTTCAACATTAGTAGCTGCTAACAGCTCATTGAGCATCAAGCACTCCTTCATATGTCTACGAGCGGTCATAAAGTCATGCCATGAGGGTGGTAACTTAGCCAAGATGACGTTTACTTGGAACTTCTCTGGTAGGATACAGTCGTACTAACTTAGGTCACGTACGTGGAGTTGTAGCTCATGAAGTTGCTCAATCACCGACCGTCCTTCAGCCATCTTATAGTTCAAGTAGTTGGTAGTCACAAACGACTCCTTCCTGTTATCCCCTTCGGAATAGGTCTCCTCATGTTCGTCCTAGAGTTGCTTGGCATTTGTGAAGTTAACGTAGACGCCGAACAGCCGGTTAGATAGGATGGCTAGCAAACGGGCTAAGATTGAGTTATTCATGCCCTCCCACCATGTCATTTCAACGGTTTCCAATGGGAACACCGGAGGATTTGAAATTACCTAAAATAGTTTGAGATCAGTCAACCATAGTTTTATCTTAGCCTGCCAACATTCGAAGTTGGCACCATCAAACACTTTCGGTTTTACGACATTGGATGATGAAGCCATTTTATGATTTGGTTTTCTGGATTGTTGAAAGTATTACAGTATAAGCATATACTTAATTTTAATTCTAGCATAAATAACAAAGATAAAAGCATGATATAACAAGCATATAAGTGACTTAACTAACACATAAACATATGAACTTTTTAAGTCATAGCATATGCTGAAGATATATATAAGCATGTATACATGTAACCAAATTAAATCATGCCATCCAAATGCCGATAACATTATGAATATAACATGTATGACCAAATTTGACATGTTATCACAATATTGAATATTATATATTGCTCTCAGAAGGCTAGTGGCACAAGATCCACTCTTGGTCGTCTCCGCCATGACAAAATACAATATTACTTATATATGATAGCTTATGGATTCGATCTTAAGCTCAAATCAAGTTTTGCTATTAAAGATACTACTGGATCAAGATTATAACTTGTTGAACATTAAGTGAAATTACAATAATAAATCTAACTTTCACTGGAGAGGAACAATATCAATTACTTCAACATAGCATAACTTTGTTGATCAATTGCAGTGACCGAACAAAGGATTACACAGCACAAGTTCAATGAGCAACAAGTAATACACAAGTATATCAATGATCAGGTCACGACAAATAGCAATCCAGCCTACAACTCAAGATCAAATCTATACACAAGATCATATATAATTTCAGATTTGTGCCATTTCATCATCGAGCAATTATCCCACCATACCAACAATTGCAATTCTCTGAAATGAAACACAAACTATAAAGAGATTGTAGCAAAAAACTCACAATGTAGGTGATACTCAAAATCACCTAGATGAAATCACAGAGAGGCAAGGCACACAAGGGCACTATCCCAGAAAACCAAGCACCCTGCTTTACTAGCAAGGCAATCGGAGATACAATGCCGCACTTCACCTCTAGCTGTTGAGGTTGAAGCCGAGGATTAGGACAATGCCACACAAGACTTTCAGGAGCTCTGGCCAAAGAACACCCAAGAACACAAGCCTCAGATCCCCTACCTTTCTCTACTCGGTAAAGATTTAGTCGAATGCTTCCTGATCCAAACCTCCCCAAATTCATAATGCCAAACCTCAAAGAGACATGGCACAAGGAGATCTCAAGGAAGGAAGGGGAGATTCGGGTCACACAACCACCGGCGTCGGGGAAGAGCTCGACGGAGCAGCCTTTCCAACAGCCAGATCACAGATCAACCGAGAAGAATGGGAGATCGAGGAGGATGGGAACTTACTACTATCGATTCCAAGAGAGGAGAGGGAGTATGCCTCTTATAGGAGAGCAGGGAGGAGACGGGTTGCGGCCAACGGCCGGCGGCTGAAGCTGCCAGGCCATTGGCGCCTCCGGCATCGCCGTCGCCCGCAAGACCCGGCCGCCCTCGAAGACCAGCTCAAATGAAGCCATGCAGAGTCTCCTCCCCTTATCCCTTCGTCCGACCAGCCGACAGGTGGGCCCAATCTCACTCTCTTTTTTCAATTGAGAAATTACCGAAATGCCCTTGCAGTATAACAGTCTTATCTACAAATACACCCAAAATTGTGGAATCTACCGGTGGAAATGTAAATGATGTGTACCATGATGGTGAAAGTGTTCCATCTCATGATTGCAAAACTATAGTTAAAGAGAAAGATGTTAATTCAGATAGAGAACATCCTCATGAAAGGCAAAGCACACGCCTTGAGAGGTTGCAAAGTCGTAAATATGGAAGAGATGAAAATGAATCCAATGGCAAAGATATTTCATGTTCTATAACTCAGTTTCTAGATTCGTCTATCCTAAAGGTGCCAAGTACTAATGAAAAGACTGATTGTTCTGGAAATACTGATGCTTCTAATCCGGAAACTCTAACATATACATCTAACCATAAGGCAAATGAGGTTAAGCAATTTCTATGCAAGATATCCAACAATTATGGTCCTCATCATATTGGCTATATGTTACTTGAGGAAATAGCTCATCTCAACATACCTTTTCAAGATTACTTTGTTAAGTACATCGAACTAGACAAACTTACTAGAGGCTGGGCTCAAGATAGATCTACATTGTGCAGCTTATTTCTTGCTAAACTATACTATGATTGAGCTCTATGTTCTGGAAGCCCATCAACATCCTTAGAGTTATCTGATTCTTCTTACCATCTTTGTAAGGTCATTGAGTCAGTAGCTCTGGAATTACCATTCAACACATCTATCGGAGAAATGAATTCCACAAGCTTTGATTTGGATATAGAAAACCGTAGGGAAGAAGTATGTTCAACTGATAAATTACTAATGTGCTTGGCCTGTTATACCTCTTTGCTTTCATGTTGTTGGATACTAAAATTTTAGTTCTCATGATCTTGGATTGAATGCTAGAAGCATAACAGGCAAAATAGAAAACAAAGGTAGGTGTTGGAATTAGTCTTTTGTTTCTATTTCTAAGACCATGACTAATGTATGTTATGATTAGTCTTTTGTTTGTACAACAATTTGTTGTTTTATGATTGCTACTTATTGTGTAAGTTAAGTGCACTTAACCATTGCTTAGTTGCATGCCTGTGCACATATTCAGTATGATGTGCATCTCTTTCAGTTCCTTTTTTTAATTTGTCATGTTGGAGGCAAACTGATGAGGACATCCCTCCCACGGATACAACCGTGTCTACATGCATAATTCACCCACAGCAAGTGTTGTAAGGTCCACTTACTCAAGCTCGTGCCCGCCAACTTAATTACCAGGTGAATTCGTTCATAGGTTCGTATATTACTGAGAATAGACCGCTACCTAATGCAAGTGCTTTAATTGTGCTTAGGAACATGGGAAAGGATGAAGGAAAAGCATGTGGAGTCATGGACATGCATGGAAGGTACAATGAAGGTCACTACGTCACTTTGGGGCTGAATCAAGCAAGAGTTGGAGTTGGGCTCGTTTTGGATTTAGATTCGGACTACAGCAATAGTATCAAGTTCAAATGGACGTAACTTCTTCATACGAACTCTGTTTTGGACGTTCTTAGACTTTATGGAAAGCTTATCAAGTCTACTTTCCAACGGATCCAACCTCATCTTCAAATTCCATCCGAGAGTATCACAATCATTAAAAGAGTCCATATCTATTTCTAAGTCCGAGTTGAAAATGGTGCTGCGCCACCTCTATTTGGACCCATGGCCCTTGTAACCCTAGGGACGTGCGCCCACTTCCCTGGCCGCCACGCCTGGTCATCTCCCTATAAAGGAGCCGCCATCTCCTTTTTTCAAAACTTGGATTTCGTTGAGTTTAGATTTAGCCATTGTGCAAACTTTTGTTCTTCCGTTGTGTCAGACGATCACTTGTCAAAACTGCCTTCGGGATTCCACCTTTTTTTTTCAATACCATCAATCTTATTCGCAATATCAGTTGCCTACATCTTATTCTTACTAGTTCTTCGATTGCTCGCAGGGATTGGATTTCGTGTTCAAGTTGATCGGGTTTCCAGCTTGGTCAATGACATCTCGGAGTTGGTTTAACGATTGCTAAGGCGCAAGCGTCGTCGTACGGTTGTAGTCGGATCGCGAGAGTCACCTCTACCAAAATCGATAGTTATCAATCTCATCGAAAGATCGGGTACTCCGCCTCCAACACAAACTTGTTATAAAAGCCCTTTTTGATGCCAACTGTGCTTTTTTATAGTGTCCCAATAATTTGAAGTTCCTCCTATTTTATCAACTGTACTTGGCTAGATTGTTCCTTTTACTATTTCTTCAAATTAGTGAAGTTCGATATTCTATTGGTAGCAAATATGATGTTCTTGTGTATGTTCTGTAACCACCGCTCATACAATATATTCAACCATATTTCTTTGTACATCTTGCAGGTAGTGTTGATCACAGTTTTTACTGAGATCAGTCTGTCAGATATAATACTATATGAGTTACCCCTATTTCACGACGGATTTCCTAGGAAATTTTGATTTTATACATCCTTTGTCTGTTACACATGGTGGTTGGATGGGTATTGTGAAACAGAGGCAACACATGTTGAACAAAATTCATCTCATTTCCGGTAAATAATAGGGCAATGTGCTCTGTAACCTATGATGCATGGACACGGATACGTCAACACGACACGATACGACACCGACACGGGAATTCGCCGTTTTCCCAAAAGTACCGATACGGCGACACGGCTATATATATTAAAATAATGAATAAATTACATATATATGTATTATTTTCTATGTTTCCTTATGCTTGTTCATAATCATTATCATGATTGTTCATTA
Organism: Melocanna baccifera; assembly: GCA_036346265.1. Taxonomy (NCBI): domain Eukaryota; kingdom Viridiplantae; phylum Streptophyta; class Magnoliopsida; order Poales; family Poaceae; genus Melocanna; species Melocanna baccifera. Next base: position 11,432,102 of record CM070710.1, read on the forward strand.
ACACTCCATTGTTTTATCCAAGAACAATGGAAGCCTATTGATCATATATGTGTGATGAATATATCAGTTGTCAGTTTGTCACCTATAAATAATTTAAATGGAGAACCTGATTGAAATGGAGAACTGCAATATCATCAACAATAATATCCAACAATGATAACTAAGATTGCTTCCATTGTTCATACTTGATAACTGATGAATATATCAACTGAAGCACATATATCATCACATATATCATTTCAATCAGGTTCACCATCCAAGAACACTATTTGCTAACATAGGATTGAAATGAACAAATTCAATGTAGTCTTCTTGATATTGCTCTCGGATTGTCACTACTAATCAAGCCCACTCTTGCTGTACTAAGTCAATCGATATTTTGATGGTTGATGGTTGCATACCTCAGCCAAGACGGCAAAGAATGGAGCCGGAGGAAGTCGGTGGCGCACGGAAAGTCGGGAGGAGGAGATGCCAGGGAGGGAGGGGATGCGGGAGGCGGCGACGGAGAGGCGGGAGGCGGCGAGATGCGGGCGCGACAGATCTGGGAGGCGCCGAGTTGCGGGAGGAGGCGGAGGAGGAGATGTGGGGAGGAGGAAAGGGGGAGGCGGTGACGGAGGAGATGTGGGAGGAGGCGACGGCAGAGGCGGGAGATCTGGGAGGAGATGCCGGGAGGGAGGAGATGCGGGAGGCGCGACGGGAGGCGGCGACGGAGAGGCCGGAGGCGGCGAGGCGGGCGGCGACGGATCCGGGAGGCGCCGAGTTCGGGAGGAGGCCGAGGAGGAGAGGGGAGGCGGCGACGGAGAGGCGGGAGATCTGGGAGGAGATTCCGAGAGGAGGAGATGCGGGAGGAGGAGAAGCGGGAGGCGGTGACAGGAGAGGCGCGACGGAGATCCGGGAGTGGGGAAGAAGCGCGCGCGGCAGGCAATGGGGTCGGGGAAGAAGCGACGGCGCATGGGCGTCGGGACATGGCTCGGGCCGAGTCGGGAATTGGTGGGCCATGTCGTCGTCTGTTGGGCGTGTCCGATTCTTGTATTTAATGTGTCGGACACGTATCGACAATTTTAAAAATTAAAATTTATTCAAAAATCAGCCGATACGTCACCGACACGTGTCCGAGCCGTGTCCGTGTCGTATCCGTGTCGGACACGGTGTCGGACACGGATACGCCACTTTTGCAACGTGTCCGTGCATCAGTGTCTGTAACACTACAAAGATACACACAAGTAGGAAAATAGCATCGATATGTCATTGACATATAGCCCCATAGCCCACCTATCATCCTCACATTGGATGTTATTTCCCAATTTGTAATCATTTACTGAGCAAATTTTCCCAAATAATAATATTGGCAAGATATGATAGAAATACTGCACCTGTAACTAGATGAAAAGAATGTGTAGAATGGTTCGGTGATCCAAACTTGTCAATCATTGCTATTATTAGTAAAAAAGGTGTATCAACTTGCAAATATATTGAATTGATCATGGAAGTGGATATTGATCCATAATCACACTTGATATTATCTCTATTTAGTACAAGCTTGCATGGTGCTCTTGTGGCTTCTGCATTGCCACTCACTGAAAAATATTGAGGGAAATATCTGATAAAGTATTATGCCACAGAGACAAAATATCCTATGACGGCATCGATTTAGTCCAATATCTCTCTGTGCTGAAGATTTTGTGATACGGTTGAGTGCCAAGTGCCAAGATGAGGTGCATGATACGAATCAGCATAGCAGAAAAAGATACAATTATATTAAGTCCTATTTGCTATCTATAAAAGGTAGCCATTCTTATTTCACACTGACCACAGAAACCCTGATCACTTCTTTTGCATATATTACAAAACATATGCAGCCTTTACCTTTTTCTAAAAAAAAAATCTACTGAACTATTGACAATTGTCTGTGATGAATCTGATTGTGAAGCAAGTAGATCTCCTTTGCCAACTTCTGATTTCTCAATACTATGAAAATGGTTCCCAACTTCACCACCATTGTCATAAGATTGAAAACACCATGGTATCTGTTAAAGGCTCAGATGCACTCTTTACCAGTTTAATAATATAAGTAATCTATGGGATTATGAGATGCCATGATCACATCGATATGGAAACTAACTGTTGTTGGAATTACGCTACTCAAAGTCTCAGATCATTTGTTTAAGCTGAATTGTAGCTAACTGCTGAGTTGTGGGCTCGTGGCTCTTTGATCTTCATCGTCATGGTCTGTGGCATATGTGACCCTCATCTTAAAGCAGAGTAACCTCATCTTAAAGCTGATCATGCTACTCAAGTGAGCTGGTACCACTATTATTTCTCCAGACTTTCATAAAGTTTTCAGCCCGTGTCATTGTTTGTTGTGCCATTCATTCCGGTGTTAATTGTAAGTTGTAACCATGAGGGCTTTTTCTTGTTCCCTTCGACGTATAAACTGGTACTTGGTCCACTACTCTATAAGGAATACTTCCTGAACATTCATATATAAAACTATTTTCAAATTTAAAAAATCTATTATCACTTGTTAAATAAATTATATTTTATAATAGAAAATTGATATTTATTGTTTGGTTTAGAATCCTTATATTTATGTATTAACTTTTTTGTATTCCGTTACAACGCACGCTCACAATATTAGTTTTTGAAAAATATGTCTTGTGCAGTGGGTTTGAGGTCTTCATCTGGCTTTGGCTTATCTGAAAGTTAAAAGTCAAATATTAAAATAGAGTGACTTTTTTAAATAGTTTCTTAAATCTAAAATTATACACGACATCTTCACAAATATCTCATCATTCATTATCATCTAAAAAATCAAAATCTATGGGCCGCAACGAATCAAATACTCCTTCAGTAGGTGCAGAGGGAGAGTTGGATGCTGTGATGTGCCAACTTTCTCACGTTTCTCCCCACGCCACGCGCCGCACTTTCACCCCTACCCGTTGCGTCCCTCAGTTTCGCTTCCCCCGCCGCCACCAACGAACCCCCACCAGCAAGAGGCCATGTGGCGTCGAGTCGCACCGCTCCGCCTCCACCTCGCCGCTGCTGCCGGCCGCCGAGTTCGGCGATCCCCACTACCTCCTATCCCCACCGTCCCCTCCTCCGCTTCCCCCTATTCCGGCCAGAGTCTTGGAGCCTTCCGGAATCCCATCGGGGGCCCCTCTCGGAGCCTGTCGAACCAGGCAAGAGGCAGCGGCGACGAGTGCTGGAGCTGCGGCGCGAGGGGCGCGTTCCTCTCCTGCGGGTCCTGCGGGAGCGTGCAGCCCGTCGACCCCGCCGTCGACTACTTCCGTATCTTTGGCCTGTGAGTACCATCACCCTTCGCAAAAGCTCGGCATCTTTAACTGCGTTGGGAATGTGCTGCGATCGTGATAATAGGCAGCCTCCTAGCTAAGCTAGCAGGTATTGATTGCGTCTTGCAAGTTGCAGCGCGGGGATTGCTGCCGGTGCTCCGTGGAATTTTTATGTTCTTGGTATGTCCTGCAGCAAAAAAGTGAAATAGGAATGATTTTAGTGTTTCATGGATGGTGCAGAAAGGGAGTTTGGTCTCCTTTGTGGCCAGGATGAAAATACTACTACTAGTAGGAGTTTATCCTCAAAAGGAAAAAAAACACTAGTAGTAGGAGCCTAGTAGGTTATCTGACTGGTAATTGCGATAGTTTTTTTGGATGTGATTCTTAGGTTGGGTGGAATGCACTGTCATTCTAGTGAATTGTCTGCTTGGCGGTGTGATTATTTTGTAGGTCCTTGATAATCCAATTTCTGTCATTTATACACCGATTTGTAACACCCAAAAGAAAAGAATGATGAGACGTGGAATTGAGCCATTAGTTGAATGTATCTGCTTTTATGGTCTGTGTGAACGTTTTTGAAGTTTATATTGCAACATCCTTGATCCACCCATCTTTACCATGGAATATGAGGATCCATTTTTGCATCACTAGCGTCAACTTTATAATCTTGTGAGAAATATTAGCTGTTTCATGTTTGTGCTGCTCATTTACCTTCTACTCATATATACAGTAGCTGTTTAGATAATAACGTAAGTTATTTATATGGTGATGGGTGTGTAATATCCTACTTACATTTTGCTTACAATTATAGATTTCCACCCTTCCCCACATAAAAACCACTCCAACTCTTGAGTGTTGCACAGCTTTGTACCCATGATTCACCCTCTGCATATTTTAGCCATCCCATGCATTGGACTGCTCTGCTAATGCTACAATATTGTACCATTGGCTTCATCATAAACATCACTGGCTCATCATGGTAACCACATGGTGAATTTGTTTCTATTAAAATAACATCTTCAAAATATATGCCATTGTGAAAGTCGTCTTTCTGCTAATATTTCTATGCCTTAAACATTCAGTGATGATTTATTTCATTGGTTTCTGCAGAGAAAAAGAATACAACATAAAAGATAACAACTTAGAAGGGAAGTACAAGGACTGGCAGAAGAAGTTACATCCTGACCTAGTTCATTCTAAATCTGAGGTTTCTCTCTGGCATTTTTAGCTAAAGTAAAATACTCTTTACCCTATTTCAGCCTCCAAACTACTTCTGATATGGCTTATTTCTCATGTAGAAAGAAAGATATTTTGCTGCTGAGCAATCAGCGCTTGTGATTGATGCATACCACACGCTGAGCAAACCTTTATCAAGGGCATTATACTTGGTGAGTTTCTCCAGAAGTATTTCAAATATTTCACTGGTGTGGAATTGTTCAGTCATCCTTATATTTCCTTTGTTTTTAATCCACTTTGAAGTAATGATGTGTGGTTGAACCATTCCCATCACTTGTGAACATACGGCCATTTTTCGTTTCTAGGGATTTTTCTTTTGTAAGGCTCACCTAAGTAAATAAGCATTTACCTCATCTTTTAAATAGCTTAACCATACTAAACCATTTGGCAGCTGCAACTCGAGGGGATACATGTCGATGAAGAAAAGACTATTAATGATCCTGAGCTTCTTATGGAGGTAATTTGCTAAATCCTTGCATGCAGCCAACACAATCATCGATTTATTTTTCATATAGCTTGTTTTCAATTAGTGCAAAGAAAACTGGAATCACTATAATACATATGATTCAATGCAAGATCAATCTCAACAAAGCTATATAATCACATAATTTGCAGATGATGGAGATACGTGAAGCGGTTAATGAGGCCAGTGATTCTCAAACCCTGGAGAAGATCCAATCTCAGGTTCGTTTGAACACGATTACACCATGTCGTAACTCGGAAGCACAACTATGCTTCAATGATTTGAGGACTCACATTACATTTCACCTTTCTCAGATTAAGAAAAAGCTCGAAACCTGGTCCAATTCCTTCCGGGAAGCGTTCGACAAGAGGGACTTTGACCGTGCAGTGGAAACTACACAGAGAATGAGATACTATGAACGGGCAATGGAGGAAACTGTGAAGAAGCTCTAATCTTAAATTGTACAATGGTGAGAGATGGCGAGGCTAGTCGATTTTCCTGCCTTCCTGGATGGCCCTGTTACCTCAATGCTTTTGCCTGTTCGATATGATCTGGATGGTTGAAACCATGCCAAATGTTTCCTCATCGTTCCTTCTGCTCCATTGTTGCACTCGATGCAGTGATCGAGGTCTTCCTTTACTGATGACCTGTGTTGGATTGAACCTGGTTTTGTACTGAGTGCGTCGTCCTCCACCTCCACGAAAAAAGAAGAGTTGACACTTCTGGGAGGAGCAACTCTCCTCGTGCCTATTTCCCGCCCCCTGCTGACAAAGCTACAGGAACAGATATTTAGAATTCCAGTACTTCCTCACATATTTATAGAGTCAGCAGACAATAGTGAAAAGGAAATTGATCCTCTTTTTTAATACCGAGGCAAATTTATGCATTGTTCTTTGAGCAAGTATTCTCTGTTAGTTTTTTTCCTTTTCTTTTTTGGAGACGCGTAGCTATGTTACTTTTCTTTGTCCGGCAAGGCCCCGCCTGTTTCAACTTTTTTTCAGCTTCTAACTTTAGCTTTTTTTTTACTATTCAGTAATTCGTCTTTTTCTGATTTTTTAAAGATTTTTAGGCTTTTTTATATTTTTTTTCCTATATTCCTTTGCATTGTCCGCAATGGGTTAATATGTTTTTCCCTAGTTTTCTATTTTTTAAATTTAATTATGCCCAATAAGCCAACTCAGTTATAGTAAAAAAGTCAGATACAGTAAAATTTCAGTCAGAAATCAGAAACCATTCCTAAAATGAACGCCCCCAAATTGAATAAACAACCTATTGGAGATGCATCTAAGAAATCCTCTCCATTGCACATGTGGGAGTGGGACAATAGTTCAGCCTATGCACACTTTACAGGTCATGTACTCTGTCCATCCCATAATGGGGGTGTTCAGAATAGCGTTGATTTATGATTTTTTTTATTGTAGCTGGTTTATGTTTTACTATAGCTAAGTTGACTTATTTAGTATAATTAAATTTAAAAAAATTAAAAAATAGAAAAATATATTAGCTCATCACGGATAATATAAAAAAATACGAGAAAAAAAGAAAAAACAAAAAACCTAAAATAAAATAAAATAATCAGAAAAAATAAAAAAAATGAATAGTAACAAAAAAAGCCGAACGTCTACCGCCACCGCAACGCTGAGCAGGGCCAATATAAGTTTTTATTCTTGAGAAGTGTTGCCCTACAATATAAGTCTATTTATGTAGACTAAATATGTAGGTATTGTAATATTTCTACCGTATACCCCTTCTTTTATGCTAAAAAAATAGATGTATAGTTGTAATATATTATTTAATAGGGGAATGTATGGTCTAATAATATTTTTTTATTTTAGCGTCTCCTTGATTTGTGTGGATAATGAGCTTTGGACTTGTCTCTTTTTTTATGCTAAAAAATGGATGTGTAGTTATAGTATATTATTTAATAAGAGTATGTATGGTTTAATGATATTAATTTTTTTATTTAGTGCCTCCTTAGTTTGTACGCGTGATGAGCTCTGAACTTGTATTGCGGGACGGTGAGAGTACTCTCGTATTAAGACTGGTTAGAGAGAAATTGATGGAAATTAAAAGTAGTGTACAATGTTAGACATATTGTCTCGGCCTTATCTCTTTTGTTAGTAATTAACAATTATTCGACATAATTTGAAAAGTCAGCTAAATCTCATCAGTTTTTTTTGGGTCTAGCAGCAGATTTTCCAGGTACCTGCTTGGGACTGACCGAAAGATATTCAGGGGATAGAAGGGATTTCTTTCCAGTCGAATTTTGTTCAAATTTGAATTAAATCCCCCGAAATCCCACTTATCCAAACACCCCCAGTGTAAGGTCAGCAAACCTGCACTTTAATTTCCAGCCTTACATGGCACTATATAGTACCACTGGTAGTGGTAATATGTACTGTTTTGGAGGTAGAGTTGGCCTTCCTTTAAATAACAGGTGAAGGCTCTACTTTGGGGGTGATCGTTTTAGCGATGACTTCTGGCTTTTGGCTGAAATTTCATTGTAGCTGGTTTTTTTTACTGTAGTTGATTTAGCTTTTTGGGCATAATTAAATTTAAAAAAATGTAAAAATAGAAAAAATATATTAGCCCATCACGGATAATGCAAAGGAACACGGGAAAAAAAGAAAAAAATGTGCCAAATCATGACAAGAGAGGGCACGAAAAATACTGGGTGTTGCTTTGGGAAAAAAATATACTGTTCTTCGAGAACAGCACGACGCTTCAGATATTGTAACGAAAAGGATTACAATTCATCCTTATTTGATGCTTCTATCATATACACTTATTCCAAGAAAAAAAATTGAACAAGGAGTATGTTGTGTGTCGGCTTCAGTGAAGGTTTCTGGTGGATGGACAGAGGCGGAAGAAACAGATTTCATGAACTAGAACGCCTTATCGGAGAAGGTAACGAGGAGGCGCGAGCTCGCCCTCATGTCTCTACCTGGGATTTCCACTGAACCAAGACTTCCCACTGATCACAAAACAAACGAGCTCGTTCCACCACTGCCAGTTTAGGAACAATTCGGCCGTGAAACAAATCTGGTAACGAAGGAATCTCAGCCGGAGGATCACCATAAAAAGGGCTGCGGCTGATAGCTTTTTAGCTGTTTACGACAGAGATTGCGGAAAAAGAGATACTCGTTTACGATTTTTGATGGTACAGATATTAGTTTTTTAACGTGTACTACAATTAACTTGTAGACCCTATCTTAAAAAAATATTTCGTTTAAAAGTTAATTACTGTAGCAAAAGTCAAAAACGACTTTTAGAAGCCGCAAAAGAACAGAACCTATAATGTATTTTTGCACCTGGCGGCAGCTTCAAGCAATATTCCACAGATCCCACACGATGAGTGATCTCAAAGGGTCCATAATACTTAGGCGATAATTTAGCGGCAGCACGGTTAGTAATAGATGAAGCCGAACGATGGTGCAATCTTAGCCATACCCATTGACCCACCTCAAACTCAACAACACGATGCTGCACATCATATTGGCTTTTCATAACGGACTGAGTCTAAAGCAACCTCTCATGTATTGCCTTCAAAAACTCATCTCGATCCAACATCTAACGTTCGACAACTGCTATGCGAGTAGCACCTGGTTCACATTGCAACAATGGAGGCGGATCACGACCATAAACATTATAGAACGATGAAGTTCGGATAGTCATTTGATATGAAGAGTTATAACAATACTCTGCCCATGGAAGCCACTGCACCCACTACTTAGGATGATCGCCACACCAGCATCGAAAGTACATAACAATAATGCAATTAACCACTTCAGATGACCATCCGATTGCGGATGAAAAGCAAAACTCATATGCAATTGAACTCCACTGCGAAATAACTCCCACCAAAAATTACTAGTAAAAATCGGATCACGGTCGCTAACAATTGAAGAAGGTATCCCATGAAGGCGAACAATTTCAGCAAAGAATGCATGAGCCACTGACCCAGCCGTATAAGGATGTGATAGCGCAATAAAATGTGCATACTTGGAGAAACGATCCACAACTGTTAAAATCACCGATTTACTGTGCACCTTAGGCAGCCCTTCCACAAAATCCATAGAAATATTGGTCCATATGCTACTCAGTACTTTCAACGATCGTAGTAGGTTCGCCGGATGAAGATGTTCTGATTTATTTCGCTAACATACCGCACACACTTTTACAAAGTGCTGAACAGACTGTGGTAATCTAGCTGCATAAAAATGAGCCCAAACTCGATGCAATGTCTTCTGCACTCCTTGTGACCGGCACCATGTAATGCTACGATGATCTGAGACAAGAGAGCAGAGCCAGCTAATAGAAAAATTTTGTTCTTGTATAAGACCAAATCATCTATTACCATCCCATGGGAATCCTCCTAGCCATCCAAGATTATCGTCTTTAAAGCCACCACCTCCTCTCGTTGTTTGCATTTCATCACGGAGTTGATCAAACCACACAAACCGAGACTCGACATAGCCCACATGACAGCACCATCTTCATCACGCCAGGACAAAAAGCATCCACATCCCTATGCTGCCATCCTGGCCGATACACCACGACAAAATCATAGCCAAATAACTTACTCACCCAATAGTGTTGCGGAATTGTGGAAAGGTGTTGATCAAGAAGAAACTTGAGGCTATAGTGATATGTTTGAATCAAGAAATTACGTCCCCATAAATAAGGCCGCCAATGCCGAACCGCCTTCACCAATCCAATGAGTTCCCGCTCATATGCAACTAATTTGGCATGTTGAGGAGCCACGAGCCGGCTAAAGAAAGCCACCGGCTGGTCACCTTAATGCAGCATAGCACCGAGTCCTGATTTGGAAGCGTCGCAATCCACCACAAATCGTTTAGTAAAATTAGGCAATTGTAACACTAGAGCCAAAGTCAAGATCTGTTTGAGAGATCAAAAGCATGCTCGGCATCCTCGCATCGCACAAAAGCTTCCTTTTGTAACAACTTAGTAAGAGAAGTGGCCACCACCCTATAATCACGAATAAACTTACGATAATACCTTGTCAGTCCGAGGAAGCTCCACAGACTGCGCACTGTAGTTGGCCGCGGCCACTCAAGCATGGCAGCCACCTTGGTCGGATCCATTGCCACCCCTTGAGCCAAGATCACATGGCCTAGATAAGCCATAGATGATTCCCCAAAAAAACACTTTAATCGCTTAAGGACCAACTGGTTGGATTGTAATGCTTGGAAAACCGCCCGTACATGTTGTAGATGCTTCGACCACGACGAACTGTAGATTAAGATGTCATAAAAAAAGACCAACACAAACCACCGAAGGAACAGTTTAAGTACCTCATTCATAAGTGCCTGAAACGTTGCTAGCGCATTTGTAAGACCAAAGTACATGACCAAGAATTCAAAATGTCCATGGTGGGTACAAAACACCGTCTTCTCAATGTTGTCGGGGTGCATCTACACCTGATGATAACCACTGTGCAAATCCAATTTGGTGAAGAAGTAGGCCCCCTTGAGTTCGTTGAGTAATTCATCCACCACTGGAATAGGAAATTTGTCCTTCACTCTTTGGGCATTCAAGACATGGTAGTCAACACAAAACCACCACGTATCATCATGTTTCTTGACCAACAACACCGGTGAGGAGAAAGTGAACGTATTATCTCAAATAATGCCTTGAGCAAGCATCTCTGCACATTGTCGTTCGATCTCGTCTTTGAGGAGCTACGGAGAGCGATAGGGCCATACTGCCACTGTTGTATCTCCTGGCACAAGATGGATGCGGTGATCATGACGACGTGCCAGTGGTAGCCCCTTTGGTGGCTCAAAGAGGGACTCAAACTCTTACAGCAAGGACATCATGAATTCTTGCCCATCCATGTTGAATGCCTGTATCTTCACTTGCTAAGTGCCCATGCCATGCCAAGTAACTTGATGATCCATTAGCCAAAATGATATTGTTAGACTCTCAAAATCCCAAACAATCGGACCCAACGTGTGAAGCTAGTGAACGCCGAGAACCACATCAAATTCCCCTAACGAAATTGCAAAGCAATCCAATAGAAACGCTTCCTTGTCAATCTGCAATGGTACTTGAGTTCAGAGTCCCACACAGGCGATGCGATGACCGTTAGCGACCGCTACGGTCATGCCAGGACGAGGGGAGTAGCTCAATCCCAACCGTAGCACCACTTGGCCAGCAATGAATGTGTGCGTCGAGCCCATGTCCACTAGTGCCTGCAAGGATTCTCCCACGATCTGCACACATAGCTACATTATCTGGCCGACGTGGATCCCTGTAAGAGCATGCAGCAAGATCTCCACTGCCTGTGCTTCATCTTGTCCTTCAAACTCCTCCAGTTCCAGCATATAGATTCCCTTCATAGCACATTTGTGCCTTGGCCCAAATTTCTCAGGACAGTTAAAGCACAGACCTTTGGTGTGACGTTTTGCCATCTTGAAAGCAGAGAGTCTTTTCTAGCAAGTTTGAGGTAGAGTTGTGAGCAATGGAGGATTCGCTGAAGATGCCGCAAGTGTTGCTGCCTGTGGAGTGGGGTTGGGTCTTCGGTATGGTCCAGAACTGACCGAAGAAGCTGTAACCTGTGCCTAAGGCAATGGCCTAGGAGCCTTCCCCTCAATCTGCTCCCCCACAAGTCTCTGCTCGTAAGCCCTAGCCAAGCTCATGGCTGTTTGTAAATTGCTAGGGTTCTGCAATTCCACATCCGTCTGTAGTGGCTTCATGAGACCCGCTATAAACAACCGTACTTGTTGTAGTTGGGATAGTGGTTCTATGCGACACAAGAGTGCCAAGAACCATCGTTGATACTCCTCAACCGTTCCCGTGTGTCGTAACTAAGCCAATTCTTCCAAAGGGTTACTTCTAATTGGAGGACCAAAGCGTATGTTGACGAAATCTGCAAAACGAGGCCATGACAGCATGCCCTCATCCTGTTCGAGCTGATAATACCATTGCTGAGCAACACCTGTCAGATGGTAAGCTTCCAACCACACTTTTTCTTCCTCTAATGTGCGTTGTCCCCTGAAGAACTGCTCACATCTATTTAGCCAGGGCAGCGGATCTTCCTCTCCATCATTGATTGGAAAATTGAGTTTGTGGTACCGTGAAAGTATATTTCTATCTTCCTCCTGTTGTGGAGATGGCCTCTACCTTAAGCCCATTTGGCCCATGTGGTGGAAAGGCGCGGTGGGCCTCGACAGAGTACAGCCCATGAGGCCCATCAGTGTATGTAAAAAAACATGTATATCCTAGGGCAACACTTGTAACTCAGGGCAAAACTGTACATGGCACAGTAACACCGCTATAAATAGCCCCCCCATGGGGCGACGTGAGGGGAGAGGCCTTCTTGGGCAGAAGACTAGTTTTACCATATTTTTCTACTGTTTGATCTGTAGCCACAACACTTCCCTTTCGTCTCCTTTGCTGCGAGATCCTTCTGGTGAAAATACTCTGCCGCTAGAGTCCAAGCTGCTGATTCCCGAGTTACCCTGCACCCGAGAGAGCTCCTCCTACTGTTGATTCTGCTTGAACTTCACTTCGTTAATGTCCTTCATTATAGCTGCTAGCATCTTGCCTAAGTCTTCAATCGTCTTAGGCTCCTCCATCGGAAGGCCAGTGGGAAGAGGCTCTGATACCAAACAGCTGTGTGTCGGCTTCTGTGAAGGTTTCTGGTGGATGGACAGAGGCGGAAGAAGCAGATTTCGTGAACTGGGATGCGATCGGAGAAGGTAACGCGGTGGCACGAGCTTGCCCTCGTGTCTTTGCTTGGGATTTCCACCGGCCAGGACGCAAGGCTCTGAGTCGACCAAGGGATTAAGGTAATTCTTTATTGTTTATGTTTGCAGAATCAATTCCAGCCTTATATAGCGGCTGAACAACCCGACTCCTACTACCATAGATAACCGGATGGTAAGCAATTCAATCCAGAACCGAATCCAACTCCAGATCCGGAAATACGATCGGAATACTACCCCAATACTACTTGCTTTTCCGCCTGGCATTGCCGTCCCTGCCGAACTGCAATGCATACGCGCAATTGTGGTCCGTCAAGCGTTGCCGGTGCCACACCCTGCATCTGCCGAGCCACCTCCTAAGACCTGGGCCAGTTTGGATCTTCTAGTATAATGTTTGTCCCATTAAGAATCTATAGCAGAGTACCATTGTCAAGATAGAATTTTCAAGAGAGTATGTAAGCGCATGTGCATAATTAAACACATGAATTAACCATAAACGAATTTGAGAACGTCCTTTGCCTCCGCAAATGCCATTTTGCCCGGAGGACAGATTCAGCTAGCTTGTGCTTGCCCTCTGTATTCAGACCATGGATGACAGTCCTGAAGTTTACCGTGCTGGGGATGATGCCACCATCCAACATGTCATGAATCAGCTGCAACCCATCCTCTGATCTACCTGCTTTGCAGAGGCATGACATGAACATCGAGTAGGTCTCAAAGTCTGGCGGTGGTCCTTTCAGTTTCATGCGTTGGAACACATCCCAAGCCTCCGAAACCATACCCATTGCCATGTAACCGCGGATCAGCGCAGAGTAAGTGACAACGGTAGGCTCACATCCATTTTCTGTCATCTCCTTTAGCACATCCATTGCCTTGGCAACATCTCTCTTCTGAAAGAAATAGATGATGAACGAGGTATACATATGGGTGCTTTGAGGTATTCCTGCATTCTTCATTTCTGCGAGCTTGGCTAAAGCGCCTTCAAAGTGATCCCTCCTCAGCAACGTGTGAATGAGGCTCCCATACATGTACTGATTCCTGGCGCAGCCATGTTTCTCAATATCATCAAACAAACTGAGAGCTTCCTCTATTCTATCAGACCTGCACAATGATCTAAGGAGTATGGAGTAGCCAACCTGCACATCAAATCCTCGTTTACATAGGGATACTACTGAGCTTCTCGCATCAGCCATCATCCCACACTCACACAGCACCAAAAGATACGTGCAAACCACCTCATTATCAAGCATGTAGCCTGCACGACTCATTTCTTGGAAGATCTTGACTGCAGCATCTACTTTCCGGCCTTTTCTGCGGCTGAGGTACATTATCAGGTGATTGTAAGTAGTTTTGTCAGGCTGAAAGCCATCCTGCTTCATCTGATAGAATGCATCCAAGGCTATTTCGGTCAGACCAGCATTACCGTACTGACAAATCATGACATTCCATGTATCCACCGTTGGGAAACATTCTGCCCATATCATTTCTCTGTAAAGGTGCCTCATGTGCTTGAAATCTTTTGCAGAACCAGCGAGTTTCATAGCCGTGTTGTATGTTTTTGTTGTCTGCATGTAGTAAGATCTTCTGCCTACCCAAGAGAAAAATTGCAAAGCAGCGTGACTGTATCTCTTGCAGCGCTTCATAATAGCATCGACAAGGTTTGGAGTAAAATGCAGTGATCTCATCTCTAAAGCCTGTTGCATTGAGCTCCAGTCATCAGAAGATGACAGAATCTGACATATTTCTTCAACATCTTCGTCGCTGTAGTCCTTTGCTTGTTCTATGTGTTGTGCGTCATCAGAAAGCAAGAACCTTGAGTCCTCAGAGCCTCCAACCGTAGGATTAGCAACAGATTCCAATGTCATCATCTTCTCTTCTGGATCAGACCTGGATGGTTTGCAAAACTTATCAATAGTGTCAACTTTCTCCAATGGTCCGCATTGCAGCTCTTCTCTAGGGCTTCCAAAATTAAAAGATGCCCACATCCTCTCAACATTGCTGGCTTCCTCCAAATAGTGATTGTCACGCAATGCAGAAATAATCCGGTAGAAAATTCTCTCAGAAGGCATGAAATCAGATTCCAGCATTTCCTTCAGAAGTTCTAATGCCTCAAGGGGCCTGGAGGCCTTACAAAGCTCTTGGATGAACACCACATAAGTTTTCATTGTGGGTCTCTGGCCGTTCTTACTGATTTTTCTGAATACATCCCATGCTTCAGAAATGTGCCCCCTGCGAATATGCCCACCTATCAATGCTGTGATTGTCACGACATCTGGTTGAACACCATTTTCCTGCATCTCTTCATACAGTCCACATGCTGCTTCATATTGATCGAATGCAAAGAGGTGTTGCATAAGCTGAGTATAAGATGATGCCAATGGAACACATCCATTTTCTCTCATTCCCTGCAGCAACTCAAGTGCTTTGGTACGCTCTCCTTTCCTTAGATATCCATCGATGAGAAAACCATATGATGCACTACTAATTGATGATCTGCTCTTCATGTACTCCACAACCTGCAGAGCTTCATCCATTCTTCCACCTTTGCATAGCCCCCTCAAGAGGATTTCAAATGCAGATGAGTTAGCCATGGACTTGTTCTTCATATGCTGAAAGACTTTCCGGGCCTCTTCTATTTTTCCTGAGACGCAGAAGCTTCGTAGAGCTTCAAGATAGCAATACTCCTCTGGATATCTCATGCTCTTGATCATATCGTCTGCAACAGAAAAGACAGCTTCCGCATTATCTGATCCTGCAAGACAACACAATAAAAGTCGAAAAATGTCAGATCCGACCTCCATGTTCCTGGGCATATCTTTGTAGAACTCAAGAGCAAGTTCAGGCATTGCAGCATTGCACAAAGCATGAAGAATCGTCCTATAGACTTTACTGTCTACTGCCACGGATCCTGATTTCCTCATAGTCTGAAAGGTAGACAACATCTTGCCAATCTGCCTTGCCTTCCCATAACTGGCAATGAGAATTGTCCATGTCTTGATGCCCTTCAGGCACGTTTCCTTATCCATCTCGCCCAACAGCTCTTCCATGGCCCCAAAGTTCCTCGCCTCACCCACAATGTACAGCATTGTGTTGTACGTCTCCGTGGTGTGCTGGAACCCTGGAACTCGCTTAACCCAGTTGAAGAACCTGAACCCCACGTGCCTCTTCTTGAAGCACCTCTTGAGCACCATGTTGACAAGCCTCGGTGTGTACGTAACTCCGAGACTCTCCAACCTCTGCTCCATGGGCGATCCGGGCACCTCGGAACGCAAAACTTCCGTGATCCTCTGCACAACCTCGCTGATATTGTCAAGATCAGAATCTAGAGCGTTTCCCTCTCCCACCTCCTGGCAAGATGCTTCCCAGCTCGGCGCAGCGCTTATTTCACTACCACTAGGCCCTCCCCCGTCATCAGAACGGCCACCAAGAACATCTCTGTTCGGAATGCTGTCAGCGACAGAGACAGAAGCCGCCGCCACGCTCTCTGGGGCAATTCGACGAGCATCTTCGGTGCACCGCACAAGGGCCTCGTCGCCATGCCTAACCTGCCTATCCATTCGAGGCTGAAATGCAGGGTCACTGGCGGTGCCGGCGGCAGAGGCGACAACGCCGGAGATTTCTTGGAAGAGGGAGGGGCGGGGACCGGCGGGTTCTTGGCTGCCGCCGCCGGCGGGCTTGCACTTGGCAGTGTCCCTGCGAGGCGGTGGGCGAGGAGGCTTGGAGGAGGTGTTCTTGGAGCGGGGGTTAGGGAGGAGGAGGGGATGACGGAGGCGGTGGCTGGCGCGAAGGGGAGGTGCGGAGAAGGAGAGCAGCCGGGTGGCGGCACTTCTCGCCATATTTCAGGTTTTGCGCAGAACAGAGTAGCTGGTGTTTACGACCGTTTAGACAGAAAACTTTCAAGGAAATTGCTAAGGGCACTCACAATGACTTATTACTGTACCTTGTTCGGTTGTTCCTAGAGGAGAGAGTGATTAAATGAGTTTAGAAACACGATTTTTTTAAATAATCAATTTTTTATTTTGACTTACAGCATTATACCTACACTTTTATTTTTTACAATTTTAATCAAATGTCGCTCCATGATTGGTAACTTGAGCGTTGCCTAATGTGGGCAAGTTGTTCGACGATTGAACGACTAACTCTTATCGCCCAACGGTTGGACAACAAGCCTCTAGTTGCCCAACCGAGTTGAGTGACTAGTTCAAGTTACGTAATGGTTGGGCGACTAACCCCTATCACCCAACGGTTGGGTAATAAGCCCCTAGTTGCCCAATCGAGTTGAGTGACCAGTTCAAGTTGCGTAATGGTTGAGCGATTTAAATTATTATTATTATTAATCTAATGAAAATAATTGTGAGGGAGTAAATAACAATTCTTGTAGGTAATAAATTGAGCAAATCTTGTTTGTAGGATGCTATTTTTTTTATAAAAAGACAGACAATGTCGGTCAGTCTGTTCGTGATTTTCATAGATTCTTAAGGGTACAAAATCTGTTAGACTCGCAATAACATTTTGTGATTGTCATATGTTATTTTAGTGCGATAAATTTTTGAAGAATTTTGGTTGGACGATTTGATATTGCAATAATTCATAAGTATGAAGATAAGTGATATTACGATGCACAAGGAAATTCATACACAATCATGCCATAGTAACTACACAACAAATCAAGTACAGAAAGGCCCTACGCGCCACCTGCCATACCACCCGGAGCACCACCTCCGTCATCGCCACATCTTACCCTCGGTCGATGCCTGTAGGTACGGCCCCACTTGTCCTTCCTTAGGGCACGGTGTTGGTGCCCCGACAAGGTGAGGCGGTCAGGAGTCCTACTGACCCGTGCTCCCAAGGCCTTGGGGATCAACTCCACTTGTGCCTGTGTGGGTACTGGGGTACTGCTAAGCTGCGACCTAGGAAGAACCTCGATGGGTGCAGACTCATGTGCTCTCCTGACCTCCGTTGGGTTGCTCATGAGAAAGTCGCTCACATCTACCGGGGGATCCTCGTGAGGGGATAACTAAACTGCGGGGTGGGTCGTGATACTTGTAGAACGGATATTGTTTGATCGTGCAATGCATCAATGCAAATAAATCTAAAGAGACAAAACTTACCTTCCATGTGGACCATGGCGTGTAGCCAATTGCCGTACCTGTCTTGCCCCGACAGCTAAGCGTCCAATGTGTGTCGCTCTGGCGCTACTGTCACAGTCCAGAACGACGCACGATCTTTGGTATGTACGGACATGCCCACGTTGGCCCTCCAGCCTGGCCTAGTAGTGGCGGTCACGGTGGCCGAGGGTACTCACATGCCCACCCTGACCCTCCAGGTTGGTCAGTCAGTGGTGGGGCACGTGGATGTGGCCCTACGGGGCCTACTACGAGAGCTGCAGGGCATGGCGGCCTTGGCGTACGCGTTGACGTGGCCACCTCCAGGAGCGTCCTACACGACATCAAAGCCATGACATGCTTGAGCGTAGTATGGACCCAATGGATAACTTGAAGCACCTCATCGTGGGCCACCTCCAAACCGTGGTGACCACGCGACGATTGACTTAGTGTCCTCACAATCCCGGGCATGGCGATGTCCGTCTACAAGAAGTAGAAGAGAACGTCAAACTTGTAATTTTGGTAACCATACTTAGATATTTCAAACACGATAGTACGTATCACGAGGACAAGTTCTGCGCTAAGTATATAGGGTACACGTTGGTGGTGCGTATACGCAAGGTGGGAGGGTCAACAACATGCACCAAAGATGGTGCGTGTTCATGAGTGTTCCAACGTAGGTACTTGTCGTGACGTGTTGGGGTTGTATGATATGGCCTCCTACACGAAGTCCTCAAGGGCCTTTGCCCCTGCTTGCACCCACTACGCCATCTTCGCTGTCCAGTTCGTCCTATCGCCACCCCTCTTGTTATACTTGCAAAACGTACCACTGTAATTAGAAGGCATTATAATAGAACTTAAAACAATTTAGGGACATGTGTTGTGTGTAACTCACATGTGGACCGAGTCGCACTGACTCGGCTGTGTACTTGAACAACCTGGCAGAGGCCGAATTGGCGCATCACTCTGTGCACCGTGTAGTCCTCGACAAATATGTCAAAGACGAGTTTCTTCCTTGTCAGTCAGTACGCTTGGTCGCGTTAGCACAGAGAGGATAGCCCCTCGAGAACATGGGCCTCCATCTCTTGAGCTGAGTACGGCTCCTAGCACACGTTGTCAGTGGTGAGGCAGTCGAGGTGCTCCTAGCAAACTGTGCTGATCATAGATAAAAGATGGCATCTAATATACATATAGTAAAGATTCATGAGAATACGTACTCGCTGACAAAGACCAAAGTGTAGGATCGATTCACACTAAGATAGGTAATCAGAGGGGGGTGAATGATTGCGAAAGTTAAAAATAAATTTTAAGACTCCTCCAAACACAAAACCTATTTAAGCTTCGTTTAAAGTTCTGGACAGAACATTATATCCTTACTAAAACTAATCTCGATAAAAAAAACCGTAACTCCGATTGACCTTAAACTTTGTTGGAATAAATTAGACAAAGATATTGAACTAACTCAACTAGAATTACGTCAAACGGAGGTCTAGAACTCGAGATATAAAATAAACAAGATCGCTGATGCAGATAATGATGAGAATTAATTAAGCCCTAATTATACGATTAAGCAAAATCCGTAAGGAATTAATCAACCAAACTTTCTAGATCACAAACTTGATGCCCTAGCTATATTAGATGGATTAAATCAAATATAAACTCATAAACAAGAATTTAATCTAAAATCAAAAGCTGTATATGCAAGTAATGAACAAAGAAAGACAAACGTAACTAGCACTCACTTCTTTTCCTGCGAGCATTCACGTGAGCACAACACAATAGCAATCACCTTTAGATGCTTTTACAAACTATTGTATTCTTTTATTACCTCGAAGAAGCCACGTCTCGCACATGGAACGAACACAGCCAAGGCTCCTGAAGACTCTCCTGTTGCGCGAGAAGCCGGGCGCTTTTCTGGCGGCGTGCGTTGCCGCGGCCACGTGTCCACAGCACGTCAAACCGATTATGCATGCAATCCAAGATGTAATCAAAGGAATCATGCAGGCACTAATCCATCTCCATACAAATACTGCAGCACTTCACCAAACAATGTCACGGCCGCCTGCCTCTATCTTTTCTCCAAAAATCACGTAACAAGCCGCCGGCCCTCTTTATTGCTTTCCAAAATCAAAAGCCACGGCCGCCTACACAAACCGCCGTCAGCACCTCTCTTTTCTTCCGAGATTCACAACAGCACAAAGCAAATAGCCGCCGGCCTCCCCTCAAATTATCTAGTCGCCACCTTCAGTTCTGATCTGAAAAATCACGGCACCATGACTAGATTTTCAATGGAACTCACGGTCATGTATCACGTCACGTATACACGCATGCGAATCACTGTTTTTCTTCTTTTTCCCAAAACTCACGGCTGGACCAAAAAGCCACCGCCACTCCTATTACCAAAAAAAAAATCACGGCCACATGAACAGTCGCAGGCCACTACAAAATTTATCTAGTCCCTCTCTGCGTTGTTCGTACATAAGTTTTGCTTTTCTATTTATACTCTACGGTCACCGTTAGCTCTTCTAAAAATCCTTAAAAATTCTTAACATACTCCAATACATCATTAACTTTAATACAACTAATCCTGAGCCTTTTCGTCTCAACCAGACTTCTTGACCCACTACTTTTTAAGAGATCAAAAACCCTTCATAACATGGATTTTTTTAATTATTTTTACGCTTTCGATTTTTCCAGCTTATCACGTGTCGAAGTCTCTAGGACCGTACCTCCTGTATCTTCTCCATGCATCATCCACCTTTGATCTTCATGTGCCCAAGCATGAGCTTAACCATCTCGTGACTTTCTCGACCGCCTGACCTCGGATCTCCCCATCCTAGTCCTGGTCCTTCTCATCATCGACCACAATCGCCTCCATACTTCAACTTGTACATGCAAAGACCAAAGAATATTTTTTCGACATAAGTTCGTCCGAATTTGACCAACGTCAATTCGTACATACGCAACACACCATAAACAATATTATAACCAATATTGTCAATTATTCATTATCTAAAATAGCTTAGACCTGGCCATATGGTCTAACACAAAGGAGCCCTATGGTCGGCCGATCTAGGGTGGCCCCATGGTACATGTTTGCGTGGTATAGACCACTGTCGATTAACATAGGCTATTCGAGGGAGAAGTGCTCGAATAACCACAACTGCAATAGGAGGGGTAGCTTATGAGGACAGAGGTCGGCCTCATACTACAGCAAGCGTTGCACATGCTACGGTATGTCGCACCAGGAAGACGTAGTACGGTGCCGTAGCCACCGCCAGAAGGACCCCCTCAAACCTGCCCAACAAAGTCATTGCGCGATTGCCAAGGTGCATGTCCGACAAGGAGGCATCCTCTCCTGCGATGTGCAGGCCAAGCCAGTCTATAGAGTGGGTGCCATCTCCCTGAATGGGAGGTGGAAGGTGTGCGTCTCTGACCGCAATCGGTCCATCAGAGCTGTCAGCAGTGACCGATTGAATGGGAACTGTCATGATAGTCCCGGGCCAGCCTGGATCTCCCTGTCATCATTGACCTGATCGCCGTCCTCATCTGTGGCCTCCACCATCCGTGCAAGAGGTAGGAGGCTGGCATCGCTCAGCTTGCAAAGCACGAAGAAGTCAGTACGTAGCGAAAATATCATAAAAATAAGTGCCATAGTTTGTAGACAAATATGTCTCTCTAGCGTGGATCCAATTTCCAAGCTCGTCAGGGTGTCCACGTACGGACGGCCCCCAATTGGGTCACCTTGTCCCCGCCCTCAGGATGTAGGACATGACATCTTGCGTGGTGTAATTATGCCTATTTAATTTCTCTTAGGTGCATACACATTTATCTTAAATAATAATTATAACAGAAAGTAAATCTTAAATAATACTTAAATAAACTATACTAAGGCGTCCCTGTGAGATCCCTACATTTTATTTGTCATTTGTAGATTTTTACGACTCAAATGCTATTTACATCTTTAACTTATTACTAAAACTTATACATGTAGTGGAAAGAGATCGACCATATTGGAGAGATGGTCCCACCAATTTTTTGGTCTTCTAAAAAGATTCACTACTTGTAGGAGTAAGAGGCACATTCTCTTTCTTTCAAAACATAAAAGCTGATATGACATAGTTATAATAACAAGTTTAGACAACTATCAGGGATGCCTGAAGGAGTACTTAGGTGTTTTCTCACATTAGAGTACTCGAATTTTCCATCCTTCAATTTGCCTAGAGATTCATGCCTCGATGACATCTCCAGCGATTGGCGATCAACGGTGGAACTCCGGTGAGTTAGGTTTAGGATTCACTTGGTTTAAGGTTGGGTTCATCGAAGCCTCTCGGCTATAGAGGGAGGCCAGGGGTAGGGGCGGTGTTGGCAGCGTGGTGAGGCGACGGTGGCCCAGCCAATGTCGCAGATCAGAGAAGGACAGTGGGTAGCGACCGACAGGTAGAACGGTGCTCAGGTGGGGATATGTGGTGGGGCCATGGACAGCGATGATGTGGTAGAGGGAGGCAGCACGCGCGGTGGGGGTGGGGGTCAGGGAGGGGATGCGCTAATGTGGGGTGGGAAGGGCAAGTGGAGGAGATAGACGCTGGAAAGGTGATAGGGGAGGCAGTGGTAAGGTATATGGGGAAGGGTTTGGAGGTGGAGTGAGGTGAGAGAATTTATATAATTAAGAGAGAGGATAAGGTCCATTGGATCTAGATCCTAGGGTTTAAATTTTGGGAAACTTCGTCATATACCCTCCTCACATTTGAGAGTTTCGGGATTTACCCTCCCGAGTCACTGACACGTGGGGTCGGGATGAGTCACTGACATGTGGGCCGGAGGGTAAATTCTGAATTTCAGTCTAAGAGGAGGGTATATGATGAATAATTCCTTAAATTTTTATTACTCTTAAACAAAATAGCACTCAAGTTTTGTGTAGACACCACCAACTTTCAAATCGGCCACTTTTAATTGTCACACACAACTATCAAATTGTGTATTTTCAATTGACACACAATAACTTTCAAATTGACAACTTCATTTGACATTCAAAAAAATTCAAATAAAAAACCCTACCGGCCACCGACATGCCTCACTAGTGTCGCTTCGTCCAAGCTAGACCCACCACATGTGTCAGCCCCTTAGCCAACTAGGCCTTGTTGTTGCGGTCACCCCTACACCCAGAACTCATCCCTTACCTCCGGCTACTGCTGTGCCACCTAGCCTGAGCTAGGCCCACCGTGTTGTCGCCGTAGCAGCCGG
Organism: Melocanna baccifera; assembly: GCA_036346265.1. Taxonomy (NCBI): domain Eukaryota; kingdom Viridiplantae; phylum Streptophyta; class Magnoliopsida; order Poales; family Poaceae; genus Melocanna; species Melocanna baccifera. Next base: position 11,455,170 of record CM070710.1, read on the forward strand.
CCCGCTTCCCTCTTGTGGTGGCGATAGTGAGGGATGGTGATGGTGGCAGCAACTACAAAGAAGGATGGCGGCAGATGCAGCAATGTCGAGGTGTGGCGATGATGGTGATGTCTTTGGAATGGAGAGGACATGGGAATGGAGGAAATTAGCTGCTACTACTCGTACGTGAAGACTCAAACTCGAGGAGGATAGGATTGGGTGTTGAGCAGAAAGTAGCGACCCACGTGTTGTCATGACAAAATAGCTTTGCCCATGTGTTGCAAATCTGTGGGGTGTCCGCAAGAATTGGTTGGTGCCGGTATACGTAACTTTATGTTTTTACATAAAAACATACAAGAAGATGCGCTCAGACGTCCAAATGTGCAAAAATATTGGACACCCGGGCACTGTTAGATCTCATACGTTCGATCTGATGCAACAAAAATATATGAAGTGCAACAATGAGTTATTGAACTTGTGACAAATCCCAATCTTGGATGCATATCAATCACAAAATGCAATAGAATGACGTGCGACAAATAAGAGTATGCATATCAAACACAAAATACAATAGAATGACGTGTGACAAATAAGAGTTACCAGTGGAACAAACACACGAAACTACTTGAACAAAATATTATATCTTTGTTGCGACAATGGAAAACATTGGAACACCTGCAGCGAGACCGGCCCACACTATCACCTACTGCTGTTAGCTTAGGCCTCTGTGTTAGGAATAATCCCACATTGATTGTGGTAGAGGAGAAAGCACATCTTATAAGTGTGAGGGAGCCCCCACCCATTAGACTAGTCTTTTGGGGGGAGAAGGCCTAATACCACTTATAAGATTGTTGCTCCGTTTCTATGGGCTTAGTTGTGTTAAGCTCATTTGGATCTGTGGCCCGAGGAGTAAACCCAGTTCTAATATTTGGTATCAGAACCCAGGCGCCTAACATCTCCTTGGACCTTAGGGTTGCAGATGTGTCCAACCAATATGTGAGGGAGAGATTGTTAGGAATAATCCCACATTGGTTGTGGTAGATGAGAAAGCATAGCTTATAAGTGTGAGGGAGCCCACACCCATTAGACTAGTCTTTTAAGGGGAGAAGACCTAATACCACTTATAAGATTGTTGCTCCGTCTTCATGAGCTTAATTGTGTTAAGCTCATTTGGACCTGTGGCGCGAGGAGTAAACCCAGTTCTAATACTCTGGGAGGTCTCGCTGCACCTGCTATAGAGCTTCACCACCACCTCATACCCCAAGCTCGCGAGGTCTTGTTACCCTGCTACGGAGCTTGGCGGCGGCCCACCCGATGGTGGCAGACCTTGGCTACCCATAGCAGAGTGTGGCCAGAGACTCGCAGAGGGAGAGGGAGATGGTAGCATAGAGGGTCGTCACTCAGGGTGGGTGCACGCGCTCGGCAGGAGCTCATGGAAGGGTGGCGACATGCGTGTCAAGAGAAGCAGGCATGTGGGGAGAAGAGGAAGTAGAGGGAGAGCGCAACAAATCGTCATGTGGTAGGGAGCACGAGGCATCTGATTTTTCTGTCTGGCGTCCAACTTCGCTTGCCAGCATTATCCAACGTATAATTACGAAAGGTGATGGTCAAACATGTGTATTGTAGACCTTGTCTATGTCTACAAAGACAATCTATTTAGAAACAGAGGGCGTAGCTAGATAAATGTTCATGTAACGGTGTCTATAAGATGACCAACTTTAATTGACAACATCAGTTCTTATCATAATTTATTGGAGAAGAGCTATCACCAAATGTCAAAGGTATGATAGTCTTTTGTCTGATGAATATAAATTCTTTTGCATATTTGTGACCACCCTTAAGTACCATAGGTAAAATATTGCTTGTAGTCATTGAAGTACATAATTAAACCTAGCTACCAGCTATTGGAATACCAAGCAATAAATTATACACTCAAAAGCATCTTGTAGCTTTGGCCTATATTGCCCACATACCTCGATACGGGTATTGATACCCTGATTCGCCATTTTCCCAAAAATACCAATATGGCGAAACATATATGTATGTATGTATGTATATATGTAATAATTAAGAAAGATAAAAAATAAGAAATTAATGAATTCTTATAAGGAATTGAGAAATCAATTTAATATTGATGTAGCAAATTGCTTGGTTCTCCAGTTTTCCCTCTTGGCTATTAGACCAATATAATAAACCATCTGCAAAGAATAAGAGAATAGATAAGTACATGTGAAATAAATAATAGAATCACAATAATAGAAAGTTAGATAGTAAATATTCGACAGACCACTTAGTAAATAAACTTAGTACACAATCTGATCACAAAGTCTACATCTAGACTATGCATTCCCTCCTGTGCCATTCTCAGTCTTTTCTAGCAACTCAACGTACCTCCAAAGCGGCTTCTTTTCATTGTCAGTTGGAGGTACCACACGAGCAGCATTTAGGATGTTCTTGGCCAAGGCGGCTCCACTGGATGGGGCAGGACATGAACTAGTACTAGTGATGCACGACGCACTCGAGTCGTTGAATCCACCACCATGTCCATCAACAGATGCCATGATCTGACAAGATCAAACATTGAATGAGCTCATAGACATGCGGCTATTACATCTAAACATGCTTATAGTTCTTTAGTAGGAAACTGAATACAAGAATATGTCATAAACACATACAAGAATATGTCATATATACACGGCTATTACAACCAAATCGTATATAACAAGTGAGACATGCTAAATAAGCTAACAAAGATTACACTTCGAGCAGCTAATGAAGATTGCACAGCTATTGCAATGGATATGTGAACAAGCTAATGAAGATTGCACGGCTATTGCAATGGAGCAGTAGAGATCGGGCATCAAAGATCAAGCTAGTTAAACATACTATACATAATTCAGAAATAAAGGGGGCACACTACCTCAAACGAAGGACGCAGCAGCCGTTGCCATCAAAGCAGGGGCACACGCACACTGGGTGGCATCGAGGCGGTGGAGGCTGGGCAGTATGGAGGGGAGCGTGTAGACAAGCGGGGTGGAGGCGGCAGCGTGGAGGGGAGGGCGGGCTGGGCGTCATGGAGGAGACGGTTGTTGGGTGGTGTGGAGGGGAGGATGGGCCGGGTGGCGTGGAGGCGGCAGCGACCGGGTGGCGTGGAGGGGAGAGTGGGCCAGGCGGCATGGAGGGGAGGGCGGCGACCGGGCGGCGTGAAGGGGAGGGCGCGTCAGGCGGTATGGAGGCGACGACGACTGAGCGATGTGGAGGGGAGAGTGGGCCAGGCAGCATGGAGGTGGCGGCGGCCAGGCGGCGTGGAGGCGGCGGCCCTGAGCCATGGAGACACGAGACGAGGGGACTTAGATCTGGATCTGGAGAGGGGCGTGGTGGCTGCCTCCAAGGGGTACTCAAATTAGGTCAAAAGTATCAGGGGGTATCTAAGAAGTATTGACTGAGTATCAGAATTATTTTCTATTTTTTGAAAATTTAAAAAAGTATGGATATAGGCAGGATACGTATTAGAGAAGTATCCGTATCTGATATGGTATTTGATACCGATACACGACTTTTGAGAAGTATCCGCGCAACGTAGGCCTTGGCTTACCTGCATGTGGCGATATTGCACTGAATCAAAAGTACTGTACCCCATTGATCTTCTTTGGTTGGTTTTCGGCAAATAAAAGGGTGGAAGCGACTAATTCATGTGTTGACGATATACAGTATCATGAGAAGGCTATAAGTATACATGCACCGCTTTATGATTCTTATTCTTGCATTATGTGCAAGGTGCATCCATATTTGAAAAAATCGTCGACGTGTGAGAATCACTCACCGTCAATCACATCTTGGCTACAAAGTTGTGGGTTTAGGAGGTGTCGGGAATACTGAAGAAACCTTGAACGCACCTCGAAGTACCTTGTCTTAGAACGCATATCATTTTAGACGCCATGGATGAAGAATGCCGTCACACTCACTTCCCTGCATAAGGCAGAGCTGCTGTCTACCTAGAGAAAGATATGCCATGCTTGCTTTTGATCAGTCTTAAATACGCACATGTACCAGAATATTTTTTAAGCTGTGTTTTGTATTTCTTGAGACTCATCGACCATGAGGTTAGACTTCATTCGTCAACCAAAAATTTACATCCGTGAGGAATACAACTTAAAATAAAATCCGTGAATATTTAGGGTCTGAATCAATATACAGCATACTTCTTTATCTTGCTGTTGCATTAGAATCCGTGAATATTTAGGTTCTGCTTAGCCGTGCAATCTACTCTGGTTTCTCCTCTATCCTGGTCTTAGAATATTGCTCTTCCATTGTTTGTCATCCTGTTCTTCCCATTGGTGAAGTCCTGGTTACTGCTCTTTCAAATGTGAGTTGTTCCTCTCTAGAAAAACTGCAGTGACCCAGGAACTTCCCTAGTTTGTCGTGAGAAAAAAGGACCTAACAGATTCGATGCGCAGATTTTGCCCTCCATCAGCATGAATAGATTGACTTTGGTGCCTTGCGACAAATTTTACCTCATATCCATCATCCATGTATTGTTGCATACCAAGCCCTGTACATTGATGCTTCTCACATGACACTCTGTGCAACTTTGTCCGACATCTTACTACTGGAAATGATTCGAATCTTCAGTCTGGTGGCAAAATGACTTGAGGCTTAAAGATTAGACCTCGCATACTTCGATCTTCCAATAAGTAGACAAGTAAGCGCATCACAAATTTTAAAATAGATCTACCATAAGAAGACAATAGTAATCTTGATTTGGGTTGCTAATGTGAGTTTCTAATCCTTATGCATGTCATAGGATCTGCTAGTCTAGCACTAGAACACCTAGGCTTAAGAGGTTAGAGTGACTTACGGTCATCGATGAACGCCATGAGCGAAGACCCGTGCCTGCGTGATGCAGGCGTGAGGAAGAGTCGGTGAAGGTCATGGTAGTCTTGCCGTCCAGAGAGTCGCCGGTGGCGTCCTGTAGTAGCGGCGGCGACGGTCTTCCCGTTGCTTAACAGCGCATAGTAGATCGGGTGTCTTAAAGATTGTACGGGGCTTTTTTGGTTCTCACAGGAAACGAACAGGGTTCACGTGAGAGGCCGGAAGTCCCCTTTTATATTGCGCTGCGCAACGAGGGACCGTAACCAGAGTTGGTTAGGCACCCCCGATCAGGGCGCTAAAAATGTGGAGGACGTGGGTTTCCCCACGTCTTCCTCGTTTCGGCCGTTTGGCCTGCGATCAAAAAGGTCCAACATTCTCCCCCTTGATCGTAAGGCTAAACATCATAAGCTCTCTCTCAATAAAAATTCACACCAAAGTAATGCGTCACAACAGTTAACTAAATACCGCTGGACATCAATACTTATAATGCTTTATTCTATATCGATTGGATAATATAACACTTTATGAGAGTTGGTTACTTTATATGGTCCTCTTATTCCAGAATGTGGGCTCTCCAATAAACCCATGCCGGCAATATGATCACAAAAAATATTGGGTGGTAAGCCTTTTCTGAGCGGATCCGTGAGCATAAATTTAGTTCCAACATGCTCAACCTTAATTGTTTGATCCTGGACTCTATCTTTCACAACATGATACTTTATGTCAATGTGCTTGGCAGCTGCACTCGACTTGTTGTTACTCGAATAGAAGACTGTGGGTTGATTATCGCAGTACAAAATGAGTGGTCTAGAAATGCTGTCTACCACTCTTAATCCTGGGATAAAATTCTTAAGCCATACAGCCTGCCCGGTAGCCTCATAACATGCCACAAATTTAGCCTGCATTATCGACGATGCAGTAAGTGTTTGCTTTACACTTTTCCATGATATTGCTGCTCCCGCGAGGGTGAAAATATAACCTGATGTGGACTTCTTAGTGTCTTTACACCCCGCAAAATCAGCATCAGAATAACCAACAACCTCAAGGTTATCGCATTTCCTATATGTGAGCATGTGACATTTAGTGTTTTGCATATAGCGTAGGACTTTCTTAACGGCATTCTGGTGGTCCGGTCCTGGAATTGATTGATATCTGCCAAGCATCCCGGTAACAAAAGCTAAATCAGGACGTGTACATACTTGAGCATACATAATACTCCGGCAATGCCAGCGTAAGGTATAGCCTTCATCTGATCAGATTCATAGTCATTCTTTGGGCATTAAAATTTTTCAAACTTATCGCCCTTGACAATAGGAGCAGGCGAGGCAGAGCATTTATGCATATTGTATCTCTTTAGTACTATGTCAATGTATGCTTTTTGTGATAAACCTAATGTTCCTTTGGACCTATCTCGGTGAATTTCAATACCAAGAACATAAGATGCTTCACCGAGATCCTTTATGTCAAAATTGGACGAAAGAAATCTTTTAGTTTCCCGCAGCATGTCCACACTGCAGCTGGCCAATAATATATCGTCCACATAAAGGATTAAGAAGGTGTAATTACTCCCTCTGAACTTAACATATGTACAATTATCAACATCATTTTTCTTAAATCCAAAATTTCTTATGACTTCATCGAACTTAAGGTACCATTGCCTAGAAGCTTGCTTTAGGCCATATATGGATTTCTTTAACTTGCATCCCAAATGTTCCTCGCCTTCCACAACAAAACATTCCGGTTGTGTCATGTAAACGTCCTCATACAAGTCTCCATTCAGGAATGCAGTCTTAACATCCATTTAGTACAACTCTAAATCAAAATATGCTGTGAGCGCCATTATGATTCTAAAAGAATCTTTAGTCGAGATAGGAGAAAAAGTTTCATTATAGTCAATGCTTTCTCTTTGTGTAAACCCTTTCGCTACAAGTCTCGCCTTAAACCTTTCGATATTCCCTTTGAAGTCCCGTTTGGTTTTGTAGACCCACTTGCAGCCTACTGTTTTTGCTTCATTATGAATTTCTACTAAGTCCAATACATCATTATCGCCCATAGACTTAATTTCATCTTTCATGGCATCTAGCCACTTAGATGAATCCTTACTCTTCATTGCTTCTTTATAAGAGCTAGGATCATCCATCTTCCCAAGATCATCTTCAGTCAAGTAAACCTCATAATCACTTGGGATAGCACATCTCCTCACTCGTTCTGATCTCCTGACAAGTACAATAGTAGGCTCATTAGGCTGTTCGTTAACTGTCACAGAGGGCTGTGAAAGCTCATCATTAGGAACAGCACTAGTATTTTCAGAGACCTCAACAGACGGAGTAGCCACAGAATTAACTGGAGACGCAACAGGGGTTGCAACTACAGGATCAACTGTGGGCACAACCACTTGGGGCACAAACACTTAGGGCATAGGAAAATCAGTCTGTCGGATTAGCGGTGAAGGAACATAAATCCTCTTCTCCTCAAGATCAATTTTCCTGGGCTCCAAGTCCCCACTGATGCCATCATTTTCCAAGAACACAACGTGTCTTGTTTCTATAAATTTTGTGATACGATCTGGACAATAGAATGGCAACTCACAGTTTTGGGATCTAATTTCTCAATTTGTGGGTTAAATACTTTAGCTTTAGTTGCACAACCCCACACATGGAGGTAGTTCAAACTTGGTTTTCTCCCAATCCATAATTCATAGGGTGTTTTAGGCATTGATTTACTGGGAACCCGATTGAGTATGTGTGCAGTGGTCTTTAATGCTTCCATCCATAACTTAACTGGCAAAGTGGAGTAGCTTAACATACTTCGAACCATGTCTATAAGTGTGCGGTTTCTTCTTTCCGCTACTCCATTTTGCTGGGGATCACCATGCATTAAGTACTGGGCGACTATACCGTTTTCTTGTAGGAACCTGGCAAAAGGACCAGGAACCTGCCCATAAGTTGCGTGTCTCCCATAATACTCTCCCCCGTGATCCGAACGCACTACTTTAATCTTTAGATTGTGCTGATTTTCAACTTCAGCCATAAATATTTTAAATTTATCAAGTGCTTCCGATCTCTCTTTAATGGGATAGATGTAGCCATAACGTGAGTAATCATCAGTGAACGTAATGAAAGAATTATAACCATCCACTGATGTCACAGGGAAAGGACCACATATGTCAGTATGGATTAATTCTAAAATCCCTGTGCTTCGAGTAGCACTTTTCTTTATTTGCTTGACATACTTGCCTTTGATACAATCAAGGTAATGATCATCCGAATCATTAAAGTCTAAAGGGTGGAGAATTTCATCTTTAATGAGACGTTCAATTCTCCCCCTCGAAATGTGCCCCAAACGACAGTGCCACAATTTCGACGAAGTCTCATCAATTCGCTTGCGCTTTTTATTCACATCACATATATTCATGGATATAGGAGAATCTTGTAGGGACAACATATAAAGTTTATCGTGTCGGATGGCACGACCAACATTATCATTATTGAAATAAACAAGACACTTTCTGTGTCCAAATTTACATGAATATCTATCATTATCTAATAATGAAACAGAAATTAAGTTTCTTCTCATCGAGAGAACATAAAGAACATCATTAAGTTTCATTACAAAATCATTATTCAAAGCTAAGGAAACTGATCCAATAGATTTAATTTCAGCTTCCATTCCATTAGCCACTCTTAGGTTTCTTTCCCCTCTGAGATTTCTCAACATATGGAATCCCTGCAAGGAATTCGTAACGTACATAGTGGCACCAGAATCAATCCACGAAGAATTTATAGGAAAATCAGCATAAAATGCTTCATCAACAAAAGTAATTTCATAAGTACTTTTCTTGGCGAGCCAATTCAGCCATCAAGGACAGTTATCTTTGAAATGGTCCTTTGACTGACAAAAATGGCACTCATCAATTTTCTTTTGTCCATGTGAGCTCCCAGGACCTGAAGCGTTTTTAGGCGCTTTAGGATGCTGTGGGTGCTCTGGCTTCTTATAAGGGGAGTAGGGTTGCTCCCTCTTTCCCTTTTCTTTATAGCCTCCTCTATTTCTAGAGGAACCAGCTTTATTTGAGGAGTTGACGTGATTCACAACATCATCAGCTCCCTCAGCCTTGAGCCTCTCTTCCTCTTAAGAAACATTGGCGATCAACTCGCTCATTGTCCATTTATCTTTAATGGTGTTATAGTTCACCTTGAAAGCTTCAAATTGTTTAGGAAGAGACATTATAATGTAATGGACAACAAAACCGTCAGAAATTGCCATATCCATTGTCTTAAGTCTGACAGCAATATTAATTATGGTCATAATGTGCTCACGGACATTTCCAGTACCATTGTACTTAGTGTTCATGAGCTTGTGCATCAGTGTGGTAGCATAAACCTTAAGAGGATCCCTTAAAATGATCCTCGATGGAGGACAAGTAGTCCTTCACCTTTTCCTTTTCAGGGATTGCTCCCCTAATAGCTTCACTGATGGAGTTCTTCATTACAGCGAGTGAAACGCGGTTAGACCGCTCCCATTTCTCAGCATTAGCTTTGTACTCCTTCATTTTGTCATCAAATTTGTCCTCTCCTTCATTAGGAGCGACAGGCTCATCGAACCTGAACACATAGTCCAGATCCAAGAGCTGAAAAGTCGTCATAAGTATGAACTTCCATTTCTGTAAGTTGCTGCCGTTAAGTGGCTCAATTGCATTAACTTGAGCAGAAACAGAAGCAGCTGAAAAAATTTAAAAATTTACATTAGGGAAAACACATAATTAATTTGCATGAAAGTTAACCTTATGTTGGTATGATTAACAACATGCTCATAATAATTTTTCGTATCACCGTTGGGCAGAAACGAAAATTTTTACATAATTTAGATCATGCAATTACAATTAACGTTGGTCAAAGAGTAATAGCATGGTTAAATTAAACATATCAAAATAAACATAATTAAGGACATGCAATTACAATTAACGTTGGTCAAAAGTAATAGCATGGCAAAATTAAACATAGCCCTCTAATTGAATTTCTCGTTGGTTCCATTCAATTAGAGGTAGAACATCACGTAGCGGAAAAAGGGCTTAATATTTTCAGCAGCTTAAAAAAACATTATTCAGTAATATTTTCATGAGAGACATCAAATAATCATTAAGCATTTAGGTATATCATAAATACATGAAATATACAACTGAAAATAATAAAATCCAATAGCGTGAAATATACACCATAAATGGATTTCATGTAAATAGAATATGTGCACTGACATAATGTTTATTGTGGCCGGCCCAAAAAAACCGTATGCGCGCAGTGCATAAAAGAATTTAACCGGCCTAACAGAAAGCACACGCACTCGCGCAGAACAAAAAACAAACGGCCAAGAGCCCCTTTAGAAAATTCTCAACCTTATCTCTACATTCTCTGGTCAAAAAAACTTCCCCCAAAAGCGCTCCACCACACGCACGTTCACCTGCCTCCCCAGGGGGAGGGGGAGGGGGAGGGGCGGCCCGCGCAGCGAGGCGCGGCGGATAGGGGAGGAGCGGCCTGCAGCGCAGGCGGAGGCGCAAGAGGCCGGCGGGAGGCGGGGTGGCTGCCGTCGGCAGCAGCCGCGAGAAGGGTGTGCGAGGCGCGGGCCCGCGACAGAGCAAACAACGCCACGCAGGCGCGGCGCGTCGCAGCAGCGCGCGCAGGCTGTGGGTGCAGCGCGCATGGGCCGACGGGCAGCCAGCGCGCTAAGGCGCAGCGCGCGGCGGCCTTGGTGTGCGCGCCGCAGCGCACGGAGGGCGCCGGCACCAGCAGGCGCGCGCCAAGCAGTGGAGAGGCGCACAGGCGCTCGCGCCCGAGGTAAGTTTTTTTTGTTTGCTTGCCCCGACCTGGTTTTCTCGGGTGATTTGATTTGGGGATTCTACATCAGGATTTGCAAAGTCCCCTCCTTCTAAAATTCTATGTGTTCATCAGTGGGCTAGGGTTCTAGGAAAACTAGCACATGCTCTCATACCAAATGTGAGTTTCTAATCCTTATGCATGTCATAGGATCTGCTACTCTAGTACTAGAACACCTAGGCTTAAGAGGTTAGAGTGACTTACGGTCACCGATGAATACCATGAGCGAAGACCCGTGCCTGTGTGATGCAGGCGTGAGGAAGAGTCGGTGAAGGTCGTGGTAGTCTTGCCGCCCGCAGAGTCGCTACAAGGCCCAGAGAGCGGCGACGGTCTTCTCATTGCTTAATAGCGCGTAGTAGATCGGGTGTCTTTAGGATTGTACGGGGCTTTTTTGGTTCTCACAGGAAACGAACGGGGTTCACGTGAGAGGTATAACATCCTGTTTATCTGATATTTTTAAAGTCAGAATTTTAAAAATGAATTTTCTGGATTTTTCTGAATTTAATACAAGCTTCAAATGAATTTTTAGAATTTTAAATGATTTAATGTGATTAAAATAAACATTAACATAAACTGAAAATATTTTATTTGGATTCTTCAGGTCTCAAGGAATTTTTTGGTATTTTTGGTGAAGTTTTGGGATTTATTTGCTATTTTCTAGACCTCCTAGTATTTTATTTGTTTTTCCTGAAAAAGAAAAAGAAGCCAAAATCCTCCCCGCCGCCCGATCCCGCTGCCGCCATGCGTCCACCATCCACCGCGCCCGCGCCACCGCCAGATTCCTCCTTCCGCCCACGACTCGCCGTCCGACGCTCGCCCCTGCCACGCGTCGTGTTGCTCGTGCCCGCCCCTTACGCGCTCGCTCGCCGCCGCTCGCTGCCGCTCGCCATTGATCGCGCCTGCCGCATCTGCACCGCCCCCACGCCGCGACCGCAAACCCTAACCCTAACCCTATCGCGCTCGCTGCCTCGCGTCGCCGCCGCCGGATGCGCCACGCTGCCCCGATCCGAGCCGCCCAAACCGAGTGCCGCCGCCGCGCGCGCCAGAACCGGATCGAACTCCTCGGTTCGCGTGTTTTTAACGCCCCGCGCCTCGGTTCGCGGTGCCCGCCGCCAACCCTCGCGCCGCTCGTCTCCCGCCATCAGCGCTGTCGCCGGCGCTCGCCGCTGCCCGCACTCCTCGGATCCTCGACGCCGCCGGAGCTGCCGACGACGCTGTTCTCGCCGAAGCCCCGAGCCGCTCCGCCGCCTCAGCAGCGCGCGACGCGACGCTTTGCCGCCGCGACCGCCACCCGCGCACTTCGCTGCCGATCCGTTTCGCGCCGCCGCCGCGGTCGCCATCGCCGCGCTCCCACCGCGCCTGCTGACGCGCGCGCCATGCGCCCTGAATCCGCCGCCGCCGCGCCACCGCTTCATCCTCGCCGCCGCTCAGACCGGATCGAGGATCCGATCTCGCCGCGGTTGCCTTCGCGACCGCCGGATCTGGCCGCCGCCGCCGCGCCGCACCGCGTCGCTCTAGGCCACGTCAGCCCTAGCTGACGTGGCATGCCACGTGGCCATGCCACGTCTGCGGAAACCCGCCCCCGGGTGCCACGTCAGCGCCACGTCACCCCCGTGCCACTCTAGTAGTTACAAAGCTTTGCAAAAAAAAAGTTTTATTTTCTTCTCGAAGGAAACTACAGAAGCAACAAAAGATAAAATCAAATTGGATTCTTGAAGTTTGATGGATAAGTTCCTACTCTCCAACTATATAATTGGAAATCTCGCCTACATAATATTTTGATCACATATGGATCTTGTTGACAAACCCAATAGTACAGTTATTTGATAGTCAACAGTGAGTCCTACAGTTATTCGATTATATACTTTGTTTCCGGAGCAAGAACTCACAGATCAATTAATGCAGATTATATCGAAGAATAATTTTAAGAAAAATATGTTGATCAAAGAATCTCATAGTGCTCTCCTTGGACAAGAACAAGGAATATTTTATTTCATTGACAACAAGTGATTCTTGAACATCAAGAATTTTCTAATCAATAAGAATGCACTAACACATGAAGTAAGAATGCAAAACATAAATCAATCTATACGCAGAGCCTTCTCATGTGATATCCAGAACACGTAAGTTAGCCACGCCCACCCTTCTGTTTCCCGGGAAGCCAACCAGATATGTGTGTACATACTGTATTAGCTGATTCTGTGCAACCACGCGCAAAACATCATTGTCAGGAAACGTGGACTAGAAAGTCGGCGGGTTCAGCTTCATTGACAGTTTAACTCCATCTCTGTCATGGTAACATGCATCAAATGAACATTCACTTCAACAAAGTCAGCGATCGGTGATAAAGTGGGCTGTCCTGGAACATGCACCTCTGCAGGCACAGTAATCAGAGAACAACGCCAATAAAGTCAGCCAAGCTTCCTCTAAACAAATGTTCAGGTCACATGTGAAGAATTGAAATGCAAGCTCGTGATATTAACTAACTACTTGTATGAGCACTTGGTGCTTGGAGATTGCATTGGTACCCCTGTTTGATGAATAAAATATCTCTTTCCGTCTCACAAAAACTACACAACACATTGCAGATGCACTCTCCAAGTTAAATCAGCTATTCAGCTTTACTGAAGAACACAGATTAATTAATCGGGCGAGTGGAGCAACCCTAACGTGGGGATGTCCGAATTATGTGATTCAAGCCTCGATCTCAGGGCATCGATCCATGGTGGCAGCCACCTCGTCGATGCACTTCATGCTGCCCCGCGCTGTGACCACACACGAATTAGGCCACGCACTCACAAACAGTCCAACACCTGACGTGCAACTGGAGTAGGCGTCGACGACGGCGAGAACAAGACGGCCATGTCCATATCATGAAGACAACAATGGACACCATGAATCAACTTTCCCTCCATGGCTTCCAGTTTTCGATCCACCGTCATTCGATGCCAGCGACGGCCTATTTCAGTTCCCAAGGAATGCTTCTTTCCATCATTTCCTTTTTTCTTTATTATTATTTTATAATAGAGAACATTTTGTTTATGTCAATGAAAATATGTACAATTTTGGTTATGATCAAGAATATCCACATTTGACTTTGCCACTTAAATTTTTACGTACATATCATTTTTGCCATTTCCGTTGGTCAAGGCAACAATCAACATAACAGACAGGGCAAAAGACCATACTGTCCCTAGTTGCTCACCTTCATCTCTCATTCTCCTCTCTCCCACCAAATCGAATAGCGCCATGCAAGCCTCTGCTCCCACCGCGCCGCCAGAGCCACTCACCCCGACTGCCATGAGGCTGTGTCGTTCGAGCCTTTGCTCTTGCATCACGGTTGGAACATGCCTTGTAGGACCAAAAGGCAATAGGGGGGCTAAATGACGTCGGCTAAAATTTTTTCCCGAGTATTCTGAATCCTTTTCTCAAATAACTACAGAGTTACTGAGAATCAAATCCAAAACCAAAAAACCAAAGTAAATCACTCAAGAACACAAAATCTTGAAGAACTCAGCTCCTAGAGGTCAGACCTCCAACTAGACGATGGTTTTACCACCAACCAAGGGGCGGTCTGACCTCTATTCTAGTGACCTGACCACTATAAACGATAATTTCAAGCAAATAAACAGTAAAATCAGCATGGTTGCGAAACTTTAAACTCGTGTAACTTTTGATTGCATCATCCAAAAGACGTGAAACTTTGTACACATCTTGTTTAAGGTCTTAAAAACCTATTTCATCCATGGATAACAAAACCCACATCAAAATTCAAACCTTTTGTGATTTAAGCAAGGTTGCACCAAAAATAAGCAAAAATCAAAATCGATTAAGACTTGCTCATGGGCAGAGAATAGCCAAGAATGCTTTGCATATGTTCCCACATGTCATAGTAAGCAAGAATACCAAAGAAATTACTCCAAAAATCCTTAGATCAAGAAACCACTTGAACAATAAAAAACGTACAAAAACTGAGTTTCTTAATGAACTTGCTACAAAAATGCCTAGATGAGTAGAGAATGATTTCTAAAGGTTATCTCTATCTCTTATACATCCTTATCACAACAAGATCAAGAAAGGGTGAGATGAGAGAAAGACCAACCAAATCAAGAGCAAATCAATCAAGAAAAGAGATAGCCATAAAGAAGATCAAAGATCGATTCTATTGTTTGTTGAGGAGAAAAGTTTTACAGTCACTCCACCTTAGAGGACAGAGAGCATACTAAACACTCAGGGCCGGTCCTGAGATTTTAGGGGCCCGGGGCGAAACTAGAAATAGGGGCCCTAGTATAAATATCTAAATATAAATCTACATATATATATATATATATATATATAATTTTACCAACAAACACTTAAAATGCGTTATGTATTAAAAAAATTCATATCAAAGAGTTTATAGATATTACCTTAAAATTTTCTTCTAACATCCCTTCTGTGATTCTATCAACTCATCTATTCGTTTCCTCTTTTTTCTTTTTTCACTGCCGGATGCATATTTTCTTGATGGCATGGTACTGAAAATGTAAAGAATAGTAGATGAAAAAGGTAAGTACGGCAATTGGTAGTAACAAAACTCACATGCGACGATAGAATAGTAGTTCATAGAATCATATACGATGATACCACATAAGTAATTAAGCGCACCTCATTATAGATTATACAAGCAGATTTTTCTTATATAAAAAAGATCAAGTTGCTGAGCTGCAGACCTGCAGTACACAAGGAAGTAACTCAGTAAGTGCACACACCAAGCAGTCAAGCAGAAGACTAGAAGAGCAAAGAATTGCAGATCTGTGAGTTTGTCGGTGAGAGACTGAGAGTTTTTGCCTTTTTTCTAATCTGTAACCTGTCGCCGGCTCGCCTACCTGCACAGGCTCCCCTGCCTACCTGCAGGCCGTCATCAAGGAGACGCAGACGCTGCGGCTGCGACGCTGCGCATGGCCATCCCGCGATTCCCGCTGCTGGTGCAGTGGTGCGGTGGTGCCCCCCATGAACCTCCAGGCTCCAGTCCTCCACCGCTCCACGACGCCAAGGCGCCAAGCTCGGCGGCTACGACATCCCCGCCGTCCGCCGAGAGCAAGATGCCAAGATCCTCGACTCCTCGTCAGCGCCTGGTACCTCGCCAACAACGCCGACCAGTGGAACCGGCCCGAGGACTGGAGAAAGAGACTGACGAAGGCACCGGCACGAAGCGAGCGACCGAGGAGGCGAGCAGTCGTGGAGGGGAGAATGGGCTGCAGGGCGCGCCTCGCGGAGCTGACAACTTGGCAGGCGAACCGTTGTGGGCTTGTGGCAGGTGAAAGGACGACTGGACGAGTGCATGTTTTCGAGGCTCCGAGCGGCAGGCGAAAGGACTCAACGCTGCATGTTTCCGAGTGGCAACCGGCAGGTGAACAGTTTTGGGGGCCCGGGGCGGCCGCCCCGCTCGCCCCCCCTCAGGGCCGGCCCTGTAAACACTCAACTATTAAACCCTAATCCTAACAAAAGAGCACTAGAGAGGTGGGTTGGATGGTTAATCATAAGTCTTCATTCCAACCCCTTAAATAAATGGATTAGCTAGTCCCATCTAACTTTTAGTGGATACTATCTACTTAGTACAATAGGGAAAACGTAATAACCCCCCCACACATAGGGTTTTACTCACACATGTTTACTTGTGCATGTTTTTGAAAGTGCATAAGTTTGAATCCGCTAAGTCCTTAGTTTTGATCCAACTTCAACAAACTAGACTCTTCATGACTTAAACCGCCTTCCCAAACACCACTCTTGTGCCACGGTTTCCTTCCAAATCTGTTTATGGTAATCTGGTCAAACTACCAAAATACCCTTCCTTGACCTGGTCATCATTTTCCATTGCAAGTAATCACCATGTTTGCCACGTGTAGGTGCACCATTGGCTTGTCACGTGTCGTTAAGTCTCTCCCATTTTGGTTCCACCAAACTACGCCTCACTTAGACCGATCAAGCCACATGGTGCAATCTTGTCATTCGAACTGGCCTTCAATATTTCTCACTTTCGCATGCCATGCTTGAGCACACCGTCTCACTCGGCATCCTCGATCATTCTAGACCTTGTCTCCTCCATGAGATAGCCCTTGTAAGATCGAGGATAACCGGCTAAAGGGAGGGTGAATAAGATATTATAAAAATTCTTACTTTCTAAAGCTAATTTACCACAAATTGAAGCTAGGCACGATTTTAGTTCAAATGAAACCTACACAATTCTAGTATACCTAAGGCACAACAAACACTCGTCTCTACAAGTATATCTAGCATAAGCAAATTAAGTAATCACAATTATCACAAAATGCTAGGAATACAAGTGCGGAAAGAGAGATAAAGAAATAACCAATTGACACATAATGGTTTACCGTGGTGTTCAGAAACTTGCTGGTTTCCCCTAATCCACATTGAGAAAAGCCCAAACGATTTGGACTGGCTCCATGAATTAAGCCTTAGCTCCTCAATCCACTAGTAGTTGTCCTTCCTCTGCTCTAGAGATGGTGGACACCAAACCACTCACAAGTTGGCGTCGGGTCTCTTCACAATCGTCTTGAAGTGGTTACCTCGCAATCTTCCACCAGACCATCTAGGTGCCGGCAAGCACTAAGAGTAACATATCATAGCTTCGTTTGACGACGATCAAGTTTCAAGAATCAATCTAGAGATGAAATGCACTTGATATAACTCAACTACCTCAAATGAATGCACAATGTGAAATTGAGGTGTGGGAAGAATGCTCAATGCTCAAGGATATTCAATGAAGTCTCTTCTTCCTATTCTTGAGCTGGTGGGGGAGTATTATACTTCCACCAACCAAATATAGCCATTGCATAAAATAATCCTGAAAAATCAGAAAAATCAATTGTACTGCTATGCAATTTGCGGAACTACCGCATTGTACTGTACCAAGTAGCACTGGCTATGTCAGAGCATTAGAACTAGCCGTTTGAAAGTCAGCGCGGTACTACTACCATTGAAATCATGGTAGTTCTGATGATCGGTAGTTCCAATTTATGATGCGGTACTTCTGATTACTTTGAGACCAAAAGTTGGTCCTTTCTGTAAAAAACATACCGTCCAAAATTTTGGTACTTTTGAGGTCTGGTAGTTCTGTTTCATAGTGTGATCGTACCACTTTGCGGTAGTTCCAGCGTTCATTTTCTGGTACTACCGATATCAAAGAGCCTAAGTATCAAGTGAGTGTTCTCCGAAAAGAATGTACCACTCAAAGTGACGGTGCTTTCGAGTTTCGGTAGTACCGTTGTGTACATGCTGGTACTTTCGGAATCTGGTAGTTCCGCTAAACACACTCCGATACTTTCAATTTTCCTAACAGAGCACAGTTGCTTTCAAATTTAATTCTAAGTGCATGCATGATCGTAAATTGATCCAAATGACATAAGAACATATTTTAAAGTTATTTTCTATAATCCCTCTTAATAGTACAGTAATTAACCTATAATTCGGTTTTCTAACCTTTCTCCCAAGGCCGGTTAAAAAATAAAAGGGATTCTAAACTATTTGTACCTTTGTCTTGAACCATCTTGATCCTCATGTTGACCTTTAGCATACATTTCCAATTTATGATGTTCATTATTAGGGACTGAGCCTATGTGATACTTAGTAAACATATTAGTCCTATATTCTTATATTATCATTAGTTACCAAAATAATTTTTAGGGGTCTAGATGCTTTCAATCTCCCCCTTTTTGGTAATTGATGATAACACCAATATTATTTGAGAAGAATTTAGTTTTGAATATACCACTAGTTTGAGAATAAGTTGTATATTCTTTTGTGACTTTTGAAAACAATTAATTCTTGCAATGAACTTAGATGAGTTTAAAGAATTAATTGCTTTCTAAGGTCAATTTAGGAGAACTCCCCCTAAATGTGTGCATATAGATGCATTATAAGCACATGTTAAGAGAAAATTTCGGCAGAGTTTCCTTTGTTTATTGAATTTTCAGGAAATAGACAATTACAATAATATAAATTATATAATAAAAGAGTGCAAGTTGCACTTGAAGTTCAACCTCAAATTATATAATAACCATAAATTTAAGTTCAATAAAATCATAGCATGATACTTAATAAAAACATTACATGGTTCTAAAAGCATCACATGGTTCATTACACCATAAAAATATTACATAATATTAAAAGATAAACTTGGCATCTCCTCTGGCATCTTCTCCTTCCCTTTTGGCATATGCTCCTTCAATGTTCTTCATTTGTTCTTTCCTTCTTCCCCTTTGGCATCAAAGTACCAAAAAGGTTAGTCTTGTGGCCCTTGAGGAGACGAGTGACGACAGCGATGACGTCCAAAGTGAATAGGAAAGGGAGGACGAGCGACTACTTGCTCAAGGGAGGACACTCGGTCACTGGTGGTGGAAACTGTGGCAGCCAGAGGGGTGACTTGTCCTTCAATCCTAAGGACTGCGGAGTAGACTTGAGAAAGAGTGACCTCTTCCTCTCCTTGATGCTCTACTGCAGCCTCTTCTAGTTAAGTTCTGAGATGAGGAGGTGTAGAAATAGTAGGACCTTCTCTGGACTTATATGGCTTGTGAACTAAGCCTAGACCACCTCGGTACCTGGTCTTCCTGATGATTAGAGCCATAATGTAAGGAGCATAATTGATTCTTTTGTCTCTGTCATTTTTGGAAGAGGCTATATCCCTCATAATAAGATTAACCACATCAAACTTTCGATCAGCCATGACATAATTGATCAAGTTCCATGCATTGCTATGAATAGCATCAAGATTCCCACTCTTGGGAAGAATAGTGTGGTTGATGATTATGTTCACAAGACTTGAAATAGGAAGGAGGCTTGGGAGCTTGTCTGGCACATATCTCACATTCTGATCATAGTATTCAGTGCATATGGCAAGTTTAAGAGCGGGTCTATCATAGACCTTGTCAAAAGCACTAAACTCAGTGTGAAGAGCTTGCTGAAATTCTCACCTATTGGAGTTCAGGTACTGATGTCCAGTCATCCAAAATATATGCTCATAATTTGGAGAAATATACAATGTAGCATAGAGTTGTCATGATCTCCTCATCGTAATCAGATTTTAATGCTACATTGTGATCTTAGGAGAGGCAATATATATTTTGGGCATAAAGATCTATTGAGATAGAACTAAATGCTAATTGGATTAAGCCAAGATACGCACATTAAAATGGTGTTGAAGCAGTTCAATATGCAAGATTCAAAGAAGGATTTTTTTTGTCGATGTCACATGACATTAGTTTTAGAAATACTCAGTGTCCATGACACCTTATGAGCGAGACCAGATAAGTAAGATTCCATAAGCTAATGCCATTAGGTCTACCATGTATGGCATACTTTGTACACACCCAAATACGTCATATGCTCTAAGTGTTATGAGCAGATATCGGCCTGATTCAAGTGAAGGTTATTGGATAGCTGTAATAAGCATTCTAAAATATCTGAGAAGGATTAGGGATGTGTTCCTTATTTATATAGGTGAGAAAAAGATAGTTATAAATGGTTGCACTAATGCTAGCTTCCAAACTGATAATGATGATTTTTTTATTGTATCTGTATTTGTGTTTTGTCTTAATGGAGGAGTAGTGAATTGAAAAAATTCTAAGCAAATGACGGTTGCTGATTTTACAACAGAGTTTGAGTATATTGCGTCTTCTAAAGCTACAAAGGAGGCTACTTGGATAAGAAAGTTCAGCTCTAAGTTGGAAATGGTCTATAGTGTTTCTAGTTCAATAGATCTCTATTGTAATAATAGTAGAGCTATTACACAAGCCAAGGAGCCTATATCACATCAAAAGTCTAAGCACATACTTCGGTATTTTTACTTCATTTGCGAGATTGTTGATAGAGATGATATGAAGATATGCAAAATACACATGGATTTAAATATTGCTGATCCTACCTCCTGCAGCCAAATCATGAGATGCACACAAGAGCTATGGGTATTAGATACTTGCATGATTGACTATAATGCAGGTAGAAGATTGTTAGTGAAATGCCTTAGAGACAATCATGGAGATAATTGTATCACTTTTATGTTTATGACCTTTTGAATAATATGTTATTTTCCCTTTAATAAATATCTTTCGTATTTCAGCAACAAGTGTGCGACTTGTTCATGGAATTTTTTATTCATATTTTGATGTTATTCTAAATTATCTCTGATATTATATCATTATATGGTACAATTATAATTTATATATTAGCACAAATATCGATTGATGATCATGTATCATGAATCATGAATATGAGGACATCAAATTAATAATATAGACATATGTTAGAGAATATAGTATATAATTGACCTACCATGAGACGCTACAAAAATTGTTATATTCTTAAGTATTATCAGTTGATCTCATACATAATATATGTAGGATTCTTAGACCTGTGATCGTCATAGTTTCCTATATGTATAATAGTTTACACTACTATAGAGAAGTTCATACTAGATGCCTCATCATAGACGATTCTACAGAATTCGTCAGTGTTAAGCTAGAGTGTAGTTATCTCAGATGGTTTTACTAGTGTAATCATCTATGTTGCAACCGATGATAAGAACTTTAAGTGATGACCAACTTATCAAAGATGGTTTTTTTTATATAAACCATCTGTGATACATCACAGATGGTCCGTAATAAAAGTCATCTATGATGAGTTGGTCATCACTGATGGTTTTTGTGAAAAAGCCATGAGTGATACTTCACAGACAGTTTTTGTAAAAAACCATATGTGATTACCTACTTATCGCAGATGAGTTGTGAATGGAAGCACCTGTACAACGTCCACAAGGTGTGAAGGTCGACAAGTACAGTCACTTCTATGGACCTCGAACATGTTGGATACAAAGGCAAACTATTTATACTCTCTAATCAAGTTGTTCAAGTTTTTATATAACAGACTCGACAAATAAGAACCGCTACATAGTTCTTCATGGAAAAAGAAGGATTGTCGGAGTTGTGAATATTGTGGATGAGAAATAGTACAATTAATTTACCGAGTTACTTCCATTCGGAGATGGCATTAGGCCCGAAGAAGAACCTTGTGAGGAAGCTAGCTATATGCGCATTGATCATCATAAAGGGCTATTTTTTAAAGGAAATAGCTAGTGTAATTTTAAGTTGTAATACATTTTGCATTGTAAATCACTTTGAGTTGTAATTCACTTATCTGTAATCGGCTTGCTTGTTTTCAGAAGGTATGGCTAGCATTTCCTGTTGCTAATAAAAAATTAGAAAAAAATTTTAGCTACACACAGAACTATCATAACACAAAACCATCTGTGATACATAGAACATCATAGACTGTTGTTTGTATTAGCCGTCTATGATATATCGGATATCACATATGGTTATTTTTAAAAACCACCTATGTTGTGACTTATCACAAACATTTTTTGTATTAGTCATTTGTGTATTATTCTTCTATATATACGGACGCTTAGGGCAAAAACCTAACTCACTACTCGTGTTGCACACACTTAGGTTTTCTTTAACACACCCGTGCCTTTTCAGCTTCCTTCGCCGCCAGATCTGGGCCTGCTCAGCTTCCTCTGCCACCTCCCTTGCCGCCCGCACTTGACACAGGGAAGGGAAACTTCAGCGGTGACTAGATCTGAGCGACCGCTATCCCTTCTTCTTCCGATCTCAGTCTTCCTCCCCTCCCTCACCTTCGAGTGAAGTTATTGCATGAACCGAGGTATGGATCCTAAATCCTACTTTTTTTACCTCAAATTGCACGGTAATATAGTTGATTCATGCTTGTTGTTGCTAGATCTAGCTATCACATAATTGTTTTGGTAGATCTGAGAGAAAATCCCCTGTATTTTGTTACATAATTTTTGTTGTACTTGTTGTTGGTAGCTAATGTTCATGCACACTATGGTTGTGTAGATATGTACTTTGCTTGCTTGTTTTCAGATAGCATGGTTAGCATTTCCTGATGCTAGCTAAAAACAAATTTTTTTTAGCTATACAAAGAACTATCACAAATGGTTTTTTGTATTAGCTGTCTATGATATGTCGAATATCATAGATGATTATTTTAAAAGCCGTCTATCTTTTGATTTATGACAAATGGTTTAGGAGCCGTCTATGATAACCAACTGATATCACTAACACAAAAAATCAAACAATTCAGGAATTGTCTATGATGAGGGTTATGAACCATCTGTGATGACCTCATGTGCGGTAGTGTTACTTAGGAGTTATTAAGCACTATTTCATAACTAGGTGGTCATAAATGTAGTTTTTAGGTTTACTATGAAACATGTGGAGGAATGTGAGTTATCAAGATGAAAGTTTCCTAACTATATAAAATGAGAGATATCACTAAGCCTCTTGATGTGGTTCAATTAAGGAAGTGAATGGCCATATTGAATGTGGTTGAGAAATCAATCATAACTAAGTAATCCATTATAAATTTGAGTGGAGAATCGAGCTATTATAGGATGACACGTTTCTCATCTTGAGTTCGATATGGTATCATGAGGCAAAGGGATCGCAACATGAGCACTATATAGGTTCGTCCGATATGATCTTTATACGTATTTGGGAGTCGCTATGTCCTACTAAGGACCGCTACCGACTATGGACCAAAAAGGAGTTTTCGGCCACAGCCAAATATACATAAACTTATAGGGTCATATACTTAATAGGTTAAAACACATTAGTTTTGATTCGATTAGTTACTAATGGGCCAAGTGGGCTTCACACCTTGTTGAGCCCCTAACATAGGGTTCCACCAAGGGGCTAGATTAAGATAGACATAGAGCTGAGGTAGGTACGCGAACACATCAACTGAAATCCTAGCCACCACCTCTCATAGGTCATGCTGTGCACACTAGTGCTAGCACACCGGAACACCGTGGTCCTATTTGGATGTGTGGACTTCAGTAGAGGCACTGGCGCAATTACAGCACTAATAAGAATGATCGTGAGGAGGAGACAGTTAGCTCATGGAAATCATCTACTTCCACTCCACTAACACACACTATGTTGAACTGCTGGTTCAACTCTTCTTCAGCTACACTGTGTATCTAGTGGTAACGATTTATGATTTTTTATTCACATAACTTTCTAGTTTACACGATAAAAATTTAATTTACGCTAGTATAACACACCACCCTCCAGTCACGTAAGCATGCTAGAACATGCACCTCTGCAGGCACAATAATCAGATAACAACGCCAATGAGTCAGCTAAGCTTCCTCTAAACAAATGTGTAGTTCACATGTGAAGAATTGAAATGCAAGCTCATGATATTAATTAACAACTACTAAAAACTACATAGCACATTGCAGATGACTCTCCCAGTTAAATCAGCTATTCAGCTTTATTGAAGAACACATTAATTAATCAGGTGAGTGGAGCAACCCTAACGTGGGGATGCCCAAATCATGTGATTCAAGCCTCGATCTTAGGGCATCGATCCATGGTGGTAGACGGTGACAGCAAGACTGCCATGTCCATATCATGAAGACAACAATGGACATAGGGATGGTAATTGTGCCCGTTTACCCGTGTGCCTGCGGGTAAATGCCCTAATAGAGCTGGGCATGGGATGTTTTCTTTGCCCATGAGTATGAAAATAGGGGAAACTCTCTGCCTATCAGCTAAATGGGCATGGCATAGGTAACCTCCACCCGTACCCGTCTTGCCTATTTACCCACGACATACACTGATAGGTGGATCAATAGTCAACACTACTACTAAAACCCTAGTATAGTTATTACTTATTGGTCACTCGGTTACCCAGTTGACATACTTTCAGTTAAGTAATCCTCTCCTTTTATAAGTTAACATACTTTTAGTTGATAGTTGATGGTGGATTTGCATTTCATTAGTTGATAGTTTATGTGCGAATATGAATATATGATGCATTGTTTGTGGGTACATAGGCATGCCCGTGGACGACGAGCATAAGCGAGGTACTTCACTCGTCGTCCGTTGCGGATATACCTATGAAAATAAATTGAGATCATAATTATAGATATAAATGATCATTACTTATGCCCATCACGACCGATTGCCATCTCTAAATGGACAACATGAATCAACTTTCCCTCCATGTCTATCCGTTTTCGATCCACCGTTATTCGATGCTCGCGACGGCCTATTTCAGTTGCCAAGGAATGCTTCTTTCCATCAATTCCTTTTTTCTTTATTATTGTTTTGTAATACGACAACAGACTATGCGCTGATCACGTGTTCAATCAAATCGTGTGGTGCAAAAGAATGCGTAATGTCGTGGAACGTGGAATGTGTCCTAGTTTCAAGCAGCAGCGCCTTTTCCTTTTTCTTTCTTGAGGGGCAACACCTGTTGATATGTTGGTGACTTCAGAGTAAGGGAGGAAGAGGGCCTTGGACTCGGGGGATAGAGAAACATAAGGGAAGAAGTGATGTGTCGTCATATTAAAGCATTACATAATTAAAGCTTGCTACTTTCTCTGCCTGTAATATAAGTTTCACAAAGGTACATTATTTAAATAATATTTAATAAAATTATATCATATATTTTTTAATAAAAATAGTAGTATTATATCTATCTAAAAGCTAGGACAACTAGTGTCTAATTACATTAAATATTATTTAAATATTATGCTTCTATATATACATGTCAGACTAATATTATAGGAAGAAGGAAGTTCTAACTATTAGAAAGCAACAAGTTGTACACTCTCGAAAGCATCCTGCAGCAGGGCTGACTTGCATGTGGCGAGATATATTGCACTGAATCAAAAAGTACTGTTCCCATTGATCTTCTCTATAAAATGAAAGGGTGGAATTGAAGCGAATAATCCATGTGCTGCGGATATACCATGAGAAGGCTATATGCACCCATACGTTGCTTTATGTTTTGCATTCATGCATTATGTGCCAGGTGCATCCACATTTGAAAAATCCGTCGACGAGAGAGAATCGCTCATCGTCAATCACATCCTGGTACAAAGGTGTAGGCTTAGGAGGTGCTGGGAACAATCTCGATGGAACCGGCAAGATTCAAGATTGAGTAGGGCCCAGTTTCTCTAGTCCAATCAAGATCGAGAGGACTTCAAAGTATCTTTTTAGATGCCATGGCTGAACTCTGCCATCTTGATTCGAACATTGCCGGCACAATCACCTTCCTAGTTCCTACTAGTGCAGCTACCGATGAACAGCAGGTGGTGAAAAAGGCTCAGTCCCGAGTAGAATTCCACGGGCATGTCTTTTCAATCTTCTCGATTTTTCTCGAGCGTAAT
Organism: Melocanna baccifera; assembly: GCA_036346265.1. Lineage (NCBI taxonomy): Eukaryota > Viridiplantae > Streptophyta > Magnoliopsida > Poales > Poaceae > Melocanna > Melocanna baccifera. Next base: position 11,481,147 of record CM070710.1, read on the forward strand.
TAGCTTGTTAATTTCTCTCTTGGCACCTGCTTCGGTAGTGTAACTTCTACTCCCTTATGTAGAGCTTCTGCTATATTCGTCGAGAAATATACGTCGTGCTTGCTACGAGTATGCCGTAAAACCTACATATTCACTTGCTTTGATCAGTGTTAAATATGCAAATGTACCAGCTATCATGTCTTAAGCGGTCTTCTGTATTCCCTGAGACTCGACGACGAGCTTAGCCTTTTCTTCATCAACCAAAAAAGTTGTAGTCCTGAATAATACAGCTTAAAACAAGAAAAATCCACCACATAGTTTAAATTTTTAAATATAGCAAATGAGGTCAAAAAATTATGAAATTTTATATGCAGCTTTCTGACACAATGTACTTCATTGTGGAATTTTTTTGATAATTTTATCCACTCTGAATATTGCTCAAAAATTTATACGATTGAGATATTTGTTGGAGTTGTTACATATAGTAAACGAGCTCCAAAAATTATGAAATTTTTTATGAAGCCTCTCGATGTAGTCAACCTAATTGTGTAATGTTTTAGAAATTTTATATACTCCAAATTTGCCATGTTAATTTAATCATAATTAGCGATATGCGATGCATTTTTTGCAGTGTGTGACCTCTGTTCTTCACACATATGTCGGTCTGTTGCTGCTGTATTTCCTTTCCCACCATGTCCTTTGCACAATTATCACTTTATCCGTGCCATCCCCTTTCGCGCGCTCCCTCATCCGCACTGATGTCGTTATGTCTGTGCCATTCCCCCTCGCCCACTCCCTCATCTCTACATTTGTCAGTGTTACCATGTCATCCCCCTCACCTGAAGTGCTACATGTGGACAAGTAGTCCTTAATTTGCGGGGTTGAGCGCACTAGGTTCCCTTTTCACTCGGCCATAAATACGAACCTCTCGTAGTTAGTTATCGGTCATCTCAGTCGCTCGTCGCAGAAGCTCATTTTCACAGTCATCGCTCAAAATTAAGAGTGCATAGCTAATTAATTTGAGAAGCCAATGCATAGCTTATTAAGCACGCAGCAGTGGTAATTGCTTCTCCCGAAAGATAGGTAAATTTGTGTCGCATGCTTCCGATGTTATTCCTATAGTCCTAGTTAGTTACTGTTATTTAGTTAGTCGTAATTAACGTAGTTTGTATTATGAAGTAAATAGGTCGTAGTAATTTAGACATAGTTTGTACTATTTTTGTGTACATATGGTACCCATAATTTGTTATTGTATGGTAGTGTGTAATTAAATAGTCATAATTACTGTAGTGGTAATTAGTTAGGGTTAAGTAATGAGTTAGTGCTAAGAATTAAGTGCTACGGATGACGATAATGAATCACTTGTAATTTTTTTAGTGGGTAATCAAATTGTCGGTAATTAATAAATTATTCATTTGTAGTTACACGCATATAATCATTAACTTGCATGTTGATTGTCATGATTTTTTGTTATAACGCTTACTACTGATCTAGTTGTTGTGGCTTCAGGTAGTTGCAGACATGGAACACTTGGCAATATTCTATGGCAATGGTCTTGTATATGCTGGAACCGATGGGTTGGACCTATCGACATGCCAATGCAAGGTGCTCTGGGCCGAGGGGCTTGGTGTCATAAATATTCACGAGCTATGAAGTTGCATCTGGAGGGAGTTCGCCACAGAGACAATGTCAATGAAACTTGCGATCGAGGGGATCACCTGCACGAATGGCGTGTGGGAGCTCGTGAAGGTGAATGACACCATAGCATGGAGGCCGTACATGCAAATTGCCTCCCAGCCCGAGGTGGCCATTTACGGGAGGCTAATGGTGTACCTCAGTTTCGTGCACCAGGTGTGCTGTATCACAGGTAGAGCTTCAAGATAATACCACTGAATGTGCTGTATCGAAGGGGAGACTCGCCCCTAATTTCGTGCGAAATGAGGAGCAGGCCTGTGGTGGTCAGCTTGCATCGACTGCCATAAGTATCTACTGGACCAAGCGCTCGGGTTGGAATCCAACGAGGATACCGACCCAGGCTCTGATGATACTGATGATGACGCACACTAGACGGTTGGTCTATCTGTGGAAATTGTGTCATTAAAGGTGCCCTATGTGTCATGCAAACTCGATGATGTTGCCGTGCATTCCCTCGTATTGCCGCAAGAAGGGTCCCAGTGGGGGTTTCAAACTGACACCCTCCTAGTTGGGTAGCGCTTTCCTAGCAAGATGACTGTGCAGCAAGCTATTCCACAATACGCCTAACCCAGCCAATTACGCAGTGAAGTGTGTAGTGAAGGCTATCCTACAAAGGTCAGTGCTCAACTAGTCAAGACTTTTGGCTCGGTCTTCTTGATCAAGATGATGATCGACCACAATTACGTCCTCAGCAAGCCCTACTCCATCATCGGAACGTGACTTCCGCATATATGGCAAGCATCATCAGCCACCTAGTTGCGCCGGACGTGTCTGTCTCCCCGAAGACGCTCATGTCGAAAGTCACCAATATGGTTGGCCATTTTGTCAACTACAGTAAGGTCCGACGAGGCAAGCAGAAGGTCATCGAGTCCATGTACGGGATGTATGAAGAAGCGTATAACCTTGTGCTGAGATTACTTCACCAGACAGCCGAAGCAAACCCTGACTCGTACATAAACAAGCTTGAGCGTCTATATACTAATAGAGGGCCCAACTGCTTATACTAGACCAGTTATTCTGGGCTTTCGCCCAGACCATGGAGGGATTCAAGTTTTGTCGTCCCGTGCTCACGATGGATGGTATTTTTCTAACAGGGAGGTACAAGGGAACCATTCTCACCGTAGTGGCAGCCAACACGAGCGATCAACTTCTCCCAGTGGTATTTGCGATTGTGGAGAGTGAGAACACATCCAGTTAGCTCTAGTTCCCGCGAACATGAAGAAAGCGGTGGTTGGTTGACCCAATGTTTATGCTATCACGGATCACAATGGTGGGTTGATGATGAATGCATCAACACCATGCAGCATGGGACCGCCCCCCTCAACAGTGGAACAACATGCGAACCTGGTGGTGTATGAGGTATATTGCATCTAACTTATTCACAGTTCTATAGCCAAGAAGTTTCGAAGATGTTCAAGGTATTGTGTCTGCAAACCTAGAGGTGCAAGTTCGAGTCCATTTGGACAGAGCTAGAAAGGAAAACTACGGAGAGAGAGCAACCCTGCGGTGTCATAAGTTTTTTGGAGTGGATTCGTCGGTACACTCCCAAATTAGAGAAATGGTCACTTCTCTATGAATGGACAGTGCGAGGTATGGGATTATGATGACCAATATGTTTAAAGTGTACAACAACGTCCTGAAAGGTATGCGGTGCCTCCCCATCACCACGATCATGGAGGAGACATGGACTCACAATGTCAGTTATTTCATCAATAGAGCTACCGTAGCCAGGTGACAAATAGACAAAGGCAAGAAGTGGTCTGAGAACATGCACAGACGCATGGACCAGAAGATGGAGAAAGTCCGAATGCACAACATTCATGTAATCAATGGCCTCTGGAGGAAGTATAAGATCATGCTTCGATAGAAATATGTGAACAGTCATGCCAGGAGTGAAATAAAATAGGTATACACCTTGGGTGATGTGGCAACATGCACCTGCAACAAGTCGAAGCTTCTGCACAAGCTATGCTCGCATGTGTACAAGACATGTGCCCAAATGAGGTAGATGTCCAAGCTGTACATCTCAAAGTACTATGACATGCAACACCTTTTCAGTACATAGAGTGTAGAGCTTCATTCGTATGGCTTGGACATGAACTCGTACGATGAGCAAACTAAGCATATACGTCGGGAGATGAAGGCTCTTCTCGAGGCGTGCATGCACAAGGAGCATGAGGCTTGTAAGAAGGAGCACGAGAAAAAGAGGAAAATAGATGCCAAGGCCAAAGAGGCCACTAGGGGTTTAACACCCGAACTTGCAAGAAAGAGAAAATGATCCCGGTCCAAAAAGCAGGTCATGCCGTTCTGAACTAGTCATTTGAAGCTCAAATTTATTGTCATTTGAAAAAGGCATATATGTATCATAGGAGTACTCCAGTTTATTTTATCGTGCATGATGTTGTTTCTTATGCATATAACTAAATCCTATGCGTCATGTTATTTTCAGTTGTATTATAAAGTCTATTTTAATTTGCAACATCAAATGTCGTCGTCTTTTCGCATTCAATTCTTCAAAACGAAATCATTTTGTTACCATATTACCACCAAATTCTAAGGTTCCAAATCTATAAATTAAGTCTGAACTAAATTGAACTATTATATCAATTTATAATTTACAAACCAACTGCAATCACGCATGCATGCTAATTAAATGAGCATCGCATATCGCTAATTTTCCGATTAAATTAACATGACAAATGTAGAGTACATAAAATTTCCAAAAAAAATTACACAATTATGGCGACTATGTCGGAAGATTGCACATAAAATTTTATAATTTTTAGATATCGTTTACTATATGTAACAACTCCTAAAAAATACCAAAATCTTACTAATTTTTGAGCAACATTCAGAGTGGGTAAAATTGTCAAAACATTTCATTGTCAAGAAGGTTGTGCCGAAAGGCTGTACATAAAATTTTATAATTTTTTAAGCTAATTTGCTATATTTAAAAATTCAAACAAACAGCATAAAAAATAAGGCAGGTAATTATTCAGCTTAATTACTGGTCAGATTACACCAGACGGCAAGCCACCGTCAGATTGTGGTGGGGCGACAGTCGTCATTGCCTAGTGCCAGGCGGTTGGCACCTGCCACTGGTGGTCAGGCCACATGTCACCTGCAGGCAACTACCGTCCGGTGACCAGATGATAGAAGTGCTATTTTTTTCAATGATATGCGTATACGACTATTTTTGCAAATATGAGTGCAAAACGCGCTATATATGCTAAAAATTCACATTTATCCAGGATCCAGTTCTCAAGCTAGCCGTCTTTTCAAGGTATTTACCAATATCCGTTATTGTCGAAATTAAGTATTTCTTTGGGGGAAATTGAAATAAAATTACTAATAACTATTAATTCAGAACAGTCTTGGTTTTATGATTATTTCATGGATTTCTAGTTTAATGAAGCAACTTTGGACCGTGTATTTCCGTGCTTTGTGCCCCAATGTGAATCTAGCATTATATCAAGCATTATTAGATGTCGTTTTGTTGCTTAATTTTTTGTCAGAGACAAGCATGCATATTGAGAGTTGGTTAAGTGCTCACGGTGTTCGAACTTCCACGGTTGTCTCGCAATGGATAAAAGCAAGAGTACTGTGAAGGAGGAGGCCTCGTCAAAAACAAAAGGTCAAGAAAATATTTCCATCAGAAAATATTTCCATCTTTTCTATTTTGCTGGATGTTTAGAGCAGTGGAGGCAAAATGTAGATCATCCATGTATTAAACATGCGGGACTCTCTGGCCTCTCCTTGTATCCATGTCATTGTTTTTTCCTCTTTGACGGACGCCCGTGCGTACACTTGCTTTCTCTTCACCTGACACGTCTGTGCGCGTTTGCTTTCCCTTCGCTGCCGCTTGCGTGCGTGTTACCTCAGCGGTTAATGGGCCACGGCCCACGGCTTGCACTGAGTGGCGCTGCGCACATGCACCTAGCACTGTTGGCATGCTGGGACTTGGGAGTTCCAAGTCATTTTCTCACACTTGCATTCTTTTTCCTTTTATTTTCTAATGATCTTTTCTTTGCAAGACCCTTTTAAATTTTTTCTATTAATATTGAGTCGGTGGGAGTCATAATCCCTCTCAAGAATCGATGTAGAGAAGGGTTGGGTTCTTGGTAGGAGTTGCCTGTTCAAAAGAGATACACCAACTTTGTAGGCAAAGATGTTTTCATAAGAGCAGAAAGCCAAAATGCTATATCTTAGCTAACCCCCTTTGTAGGCTGTTCTTGAATCGAAAGTATTCCATCTTGTATTGACAAGCAATACAATTTTTTTTGAACTCGCCTTCCATGCAAGGTTAATAGTCCTGAAGGAAAAAAAAGAGAGGCTAAGATTTTTTTTAAAAAAAATAGTGCAAATGGGTGAGATATCTAGAAGATGATAGAAATTCCATGTGCCGTGCTGTGCAGGCCCGGCACAGAAATGGCTGTCTGGTGGGAGCTCTCACGGGACTGGCCCAATTGGGTTAGCGCAGCTAAGCGCGTAGGAGCGAGCCATTAGTACCACATCGCTGCCCTGTGAAAGAGGCGCAGTGAGGGAGAAGCATATAAGGAGGGAAGGGCGGCTTCGAGGGCTTACGCAGCTGCGCGGTGAGCACAAAGCGAACTATTCTTTCGCCTTTTACTAAAGAATACCGTGTGCGCGCCGCATATCGCAGAATACGCCAGTTTTTGGAGGGTATTCTCCCTACTCTAGGGGGCCCAACAATTCGAGATGCCAAGATTTTCAACGAAACCTTAAAACGACTTAACCGAACAGGATGGCATTTTGCACCCGATTTGATCCCCAGATTACGTTGGTAGTTGTGCTTTGATAAATCGCCCACATGTTTCATTGTGCATTTGTTATTCGACAAAAATTGTGATGGCTTGAGATCTTCCAGGTCAAGGTGAGCTTGCTCCGGGCTCTGCAGTTAGAAATCAAAGATGTCCTGGGTAATTTCCTACATTGTTCTGTGCTCACGCTTTTTTTACTACTGGTAAATTTGGTTGTACTAATTGCTGCTCCATGAGCATTTGCAGGATTGCCTCCTTTGGTTATCAATATAACAGATTTAAATCTTGATTTGGACGAGGGAAAACCGAGATACATTGCTGTGGATAGCCCCTAATTAAACGATGTTATGGATGTTTGGTGCGCTTAACTTGCAAATCTATTGCTCCTATATGCGGAGGTGGTAGATTGGTATCATGACTGCTTTTATTTTGAATAGAGTGGCGTTCTAGCTCTAGCCATCCGCAAATAAGTAGTATCACTTGTGTCTTGATCTTATGATGTGAACGGTTGGTATCCACTAAATAAAGTAGTATAGTTGTATATATTACTATCTATCTAAGTTGAATAGCGTGCTATTTTACCCCTTAAATAAAGTTCCGCTGATGATCTATGGTAGAAGTTCATCGAAAATAAAAATGATCCACAATATTTAGTTAGATGTGTCAAGTTTCTTTATTTGAACTAGATGACACCCATCGCGTTGCCGCAGGATTTAGGGAATATTGGAAACATTACATGTTAGTGGAATGAACAGCAACCAAAATAATACGATGGAAACAAGGGACATCTTAGCAGCATGCTGCAAAGATAAAATTCACCGTGCAACAAATGCACTGGAGTATATAGAAAGGGGAAAAAAACTAGTGAAGCACACAAAGTTCAGGCTTGACATTGTCAGAATAACTGAAGATAATCTTTTTAAGCTTGTATAGCTTGGCTACGCACGTTAACACCTTTTCAGCTTGCACCGCAAGAGCCAGTCTAGAGAAATGGTAGCAAAGATGCCTCTGCAGCAGCAATAAAACATAAAGAAGACATTTCAAAAAGCAAAAGGGTACGTAAGATTCGAAAATTGTGGGCATTCATCTTGGTCTTCAACTCTTCATTGCCTAACACACCGTCTTGCCCTGCAAGGTGAATAATAGTTGAGATGTACCCTCCTCATGATAAGAAGAATAATACGGTAATCCTAGCTGCCATACGTTGTTGGCTTGAACCAGGACCAATGCAAATGTAGATGAACCCCAAAAGAAGAGGAATGCGAACACGAGAGAAATTTGCGACGTGGCACAACTTGCACCTTTTTTCTGATTTTCTTCTCACGTTGACTAAAACAGATTACATGGAACTCAGTTATATAGACGAGGACACAATGACTCAATACTCCAAATCGTGTGGCAATCGGACTCAGCTTGAACTTGCCATAGACATACTTAGTTTGTTCTAAGTTGGTCTCTACTTCAACTTGGGCTACAAGCACACAGACCGAGATTGACTCAAACTATATCTCTGACTCTACTCAAACACGTCAACTAAATATAGAAACTAATACAAGATTAAAACTCATGTTCACTATTGAAACCCATGTTCACTCCTTTAATCTTGTTGTTTCTCCTTTACTTCTCAAAGCCCAATGTTTTTGCGTAACTCTTCAAACTTCAGCTTATCAAGTGGCTTAGTTAAGATGTCATCTAACTGATCATCTGTGTTCACATATTCAACATCGATCTTGTCACTCTTCACACATTCTTGGATGAAGTGATATCTTGTTTCGATATGCTTGTTCTGTCATGATAGACTGGATTTTTGCAAAGGGCAATTGCTGACTTGTTCTTAACATTACTCCAACGCATGTTTACTCTCTCAAATTTGCCAACAAGCATCCAAGCCATACTCCCTGATATCTAGCAGTGTTTGCCGTCACAGGAAGAAAGTGCCATGACCTTTTGCTTCAGCGACAACCAACTGAACATGCTATCTCCAAGGAAGAATGCAACATGCACTTTTGCGGTCATCCACATCTCTGGCTAAGTTGCTATCCCAGTACCCAATGAGACGTGAACTTTCTCCCCCTTTTTTCTCATAGAAACACTCATGAGTGTCCCTTGTACATATCTCAAGATTTGCTTTACCGCTGCAATGTGTTGTGTCATAGGTTTCTCCATGTACCTACTCACAATCCCAACAAAAAACGCTATATCTGACCTCGTGCTTACCAGATATCAGAGGCTTCCCACAATATTCCTATACTGTATGTCTGTATCACATCAACCGGTGGGTTTGGACTTTTTTTACTCGACTTCAATTTTGGCTCCATCGGTGTTTGACACGGGTTGCACTCAGACATGCCTAGCTTTTCGAGTATTTTTTTGTAGCGTATGTGAATTGGCACAAGGATATACCTACTGCTGCTTTTGCCACTTCAATTCCCATGTAGTAGGATAACAACCCGAGATTGCTCATGCTAAACATTTGTTTGATTTGCGCCTTGAACTTTGCAATCTCAACACTCTTTGATCCTAATACAATTAGGTCATTCACACGCACTCTGACCAGTAAACTCGGTATATTTGTGTTCCTCTTATATACATGCCGCATTCTCTAGTAGAACTTTTCAAACCCTAGGGAGATGAGGGTTCGATCAAGCTTGGAATTCCATGTGTGTGGAGCTTGACGAAGTCCATAAAGAGCCTTTCTCAATCTCAAGACCTTGGTTTCACTCCCCTTTTCAATGCAACTGGGTGGTTGTGACACATACACCTCCTCATTGAGCTCGCCATTGAGAAACGTAGATTTAACGTCCATGTGATGAACCTCCCAATCTTCTTGAGCAGCAAGTGTGATAAGCAAAAGCACTATCTCAAGTCTTGCAATTGAAGCAAATACATCTTTAAACTCCACTCTGTTGATGCACATAACACTTTGTGACATATCATGCCTTGTATTTCACAATGTTGCCTTTTGGATCCTTCTTCACTTCATAGACCCACTTCAAACCGATATGCTGGTGTGCATGTGGTAAGTTCACCAACTCCCATGTGCCATTGTTTTCGATGGCACTAAGCTCCTCTCACATTGATTCCCATCGGTACACCTCCTTCTTGGCTTCAGCATAAGACACAGGCTCATCCATTGCTATCAAACACAACCCGAAGTGTTCTGTCCCAATCTCCAAAGTGGCATTGTAAATCTCATTGAGAGACCAACAATGCAGTGGCCCCTTTGACAGTGGTGTATCTTTTGGTTCTACCGCTAATGATGACACAATCAGCGAGTTGAGGTTGCCAACCGTTCCTGCCTGTCCACCTAGCGGCGTGAAGACATTTGGATGGTCCGAACGGTGACGACACGCGTCACTCGATAGTTGGCTGCTGGAGGTGAAGCAACAGGGTGACCGAACGGGTGAGGTTTTATGGTGAGGCGACCGTGCACACGAACCGAGGTGATGGCGGTGCACGTAGACTGAGGGGCAATGCGGTAAGGCAAAGCTGTGTTGGGGCGAGACAATAAGCGGCGGCTGGTCGACGAGGACTTACGACGGCATGGATGGGCGAAAGGTCGACGAGTGGTGGTCGGTGATGAGAACGATGGCCTGCTTCGTAGCGACGTTGGAGGTGAGGGGGCTCAATGTGAACGGCGAGGCACACGGTGAGCTCTGTGGCTGAATACAGAGATCGAGAGTTGGACACGAGAAGCAGCGGCAGGAAGAAGATGAACACTGCACGTGCGGCTAGATGGGTGACACGTGGCTTAGGATGAGATCGGATGGCTGGTTTCATAAGGCACAGATGAATAGTGCTTAGGCATGTTCGGATTGGCCGAACGAGATGGCCGATTGGACGGCTCAGGATGTGCAGTGTGCGACAGATGGCTGACACGTGGCATTGGCCGATCAGACTGGTCTGATCGGTGCGAAGACTTTTGGGGTTTTTTTTAATTTTGGAAATTAGAAGAAAAAAATGAGCTCTAGAAAATAGCAAAAAAATCCAAAACAATTAAGAAAATACAAAAAAATTCCTTACAGCACAAGGACTTTTATTTGATGTTTACTTTAGTCTTATTAAATCCTTTAAATTTATAAAAATTCAATTTAAGTTTTAATTAATTTTAGAAAAATCCAAATAGTGAATTTTATTTTAAAAAGCTCCAAAAAGACTCTAAAAATCAGCATGTTACACATGCATATAAACACGAGTGCGTCTCGAAACACACACCTGATGGGTGGAGTCGTACACCCCACCCCACCAAGAGGTGATTCCCATTTCTATACAATGTTGCTTGTGGTAATATCAAATGTTGTGTCACTAATATAAAACATGGTGAATACATTAGGGGAGGGGAATGTCCGATTTTGTTGCAGTTTGAAGGCTCTTTTGTTGTGCTACATTTATTGCATTGTTGCACTCGAATGGTTGTTGTTAGGCATGTGGATGGAGAAGATCCAACAGTGTTAACGGACAACCATTATGAAGATTCGACATTTATGCCACCGTCTAATGCTAGCGTTTAGATCGGGCGCCTGTGCACTAGTCGTTTAGTCGCACTCTTCCACATGACAATGGCTTTGAAGCTTGCCCACCCCCCAGATATTTGTTTGGCTCCCTCATGTACACAATTGTAGATTTGGTCCTCTTACAGACCGTGGCGGTTAAGGCAGACGACACTTGTCTCCTGTGTGCTATGGTATCGCAATAGCTTCATAGCAGCATGACAGGAAGTGGGAGAGCAGCAGCAGCACCTAGTGCGTTTGGGGAGCTCAATAGGACCTCGTGTGGTATTGTACCGTAGAAGGTTGCAGCGTACATGGAGGAGTAGAGCGAGCAACACTTGCACAAATGCAAGGAAGAGCAAAGCGAGACCTTTGCTTATATCTGGGGGGCTGTTAAATGCATCCATACACAAATAGATGGTTTTCAAAGTATTGTTTTTTAAAAGCCATGCATGCACATGGACCCATGCCAAATGATTTTTTTAATGCAAAAAGGCTTGCTCATACATCCATGGATGGACCCTACCACAGTGTGGCACCACGGTAGGTCCGCGCCTGAGTACTGCAACAATGGCACCTGCTGCGGTGGGACCATCAAACTTGCCACGTTGTTGTGTTCTGCCGTTATGCAATCGACCTGCTACGGTACCGTGAAGTAGTAGTAGGCCAAAAATGCAATTTCATGCGCGTGGAGGCTAGTTCTGTAAAAGAAAACTGCTAGGTGGCAGCAAAGGACTCCAATGGCCTTAGGCCATATACATAGAAATTATTTTTGTTATGCATGAGTTGATTATAGGATAGGAAGGAACAATGAATGTGTTTTTGCTAATCATTACCATTGGTGATAGACTTTCCGACAACTCTTCTAGGAATCTCAATAGTCGACCAGGGATATTGATGTATGTGTTGCTAATGGCATGACTAGCATATCATGATATTGTTGTTGTTATGTAGAGCTTTTCTATGAAGTTGTTGCCCCAATTAATGTCAATGCAGTCTTTTACATTGTTCATGCTGATATGAGGTAGGGAATGAAGAAACACTGTGATGCAGACGGTTTTGACATTAGCTCACCAGGAGATGTCTTGATTTTAGAGATCATAACTGAGCTCAGGTGCCCATGGAGCAGCTTCATTTGGATCCATCACAGGTGGGATAGAAAATAGGATGGACCAGGCGAATAAGGTTTGGGGTGTCGACTTGGATTTTGCCAATCTAAAATTCTCTGTGATTCCACCACATTATTTCCTAGATCAATGGATAATACTCACAGAGACATTGTTGAATTATTTCATACATCGCATGGACTATACCATTCATTAATATTACATATTAGAGTTGAAGTATTCCCCATTGGGTATAGCTACATATAGGGCCTATCATGCCAAATACCTACATAACAAAACCAGAAGTGAAAGCGATAAACCAAAAGGTAAGACCATAGGTTGCTACAGGCAAGCAACTAGGGGTAAAATATGAACAACAGAATCATCCAAGCTAGGATAATATGTATGTGCACAAACACCACATAGCTGGCTTAACTGGGACAAGAGCTACTAAAGGTCGTCCTAATTTCCTCCATCTTCTTCAACCTCGGGTCTTGGAGCATCATAGTAAGCATAGTGATCTTGCTCTGCTGGTTCTGAATTAATTGAGTGAGTGAGTGTGAGCATAATTCACCGTGCTCTGCAAGCCAACACACAATATGTAGTAGTATACATGCAGGGTTCAACAAAGATAGGCTCAGGTTTATTTTATTTGCTAATGGCATTGATTTAGATTACTGTAAATAGAAATTCCTATAGCTTAGCATTTTTACCAAACCATGTCTTTGTATAGAGATTAAGAGTGTACAATATTAATAATGGTGAAGGTTTCATCCACTTAATATATGGCTCTATCCATCAATGCTAGTTTTTACTACCAGGGTTACGTCCATCCATTATAACTATTGGGCTACATCTACCTAGGCAAATTCAAATTTAGGGCAACATCCACCCGACAGATTTTTATTCCACTCACAAAGTTTTAGAAATAGATACTAACTCGAGGTTTACACCGTAGGCATGACTGTTCAAATAGTTTACACTCTATAGAAGTTGTACACTTTACCCATAAGAGACAATTAGCTTGTTATGTTCTACATGTTTTCTTAGACACGGAGATCGCCATGAGGCCTTTACAATACCTCACCCCTTTATGATCTCGACTCATGGGTTTATCTCTTCCAAGGAAGGACCCAGAGTTGTGCAGGAAGTTTTACCCAACAATTAGCATAGCGGGAATACGACAACTCCCCAACAACCTTCCACAGTATCCCATTCAAGCCAGATCATAATCCGCATGCACCAACTCCACTCCTCCACCATACAAGATGACTCCAAGGTCTGGTAAATTATTTAGCCAAGTCGTACCCATTATAGACTTATCATTGCACTATTTTACATTGAAATATCATCACAGAATTCAGTCATTAGAGTCATCTGGGCGGTGCTACCACAACCACACATTCTAGTGCTACATCTACACTAGCCTCTCTTACCATCTGCCTAGACATGCAAAGCAAGTTTTAGGGTTTTGACTTTTGAGAAGCATTAGATTAAGTTATCTCAATATATCAACTATTTTCCTCTAATGGCTGCCCAAAACTAGTATCATATTTTGAATTGATGTCAGGGCAATTTAATGCCCCTAGTTATCTAAGCAAAGCTAAGCATGGTGGTTAGATACAACTTATAACTAGTATGGTTACCATTAAATTTCTAGGGTAAAAAGGATTAAGTGTTCATCTATTCCAAGGAATGGGTATAATAGTAACACAATGATTAATAGGCATGTATCTATAATCTTAAGACGAACATAATTTGCATAACAAATAATAGCATGCAATTTGATAGTATTAACAAATATAACTCGCATAGAATGCAGGCTTAATATGATCAAAGTATTGACTTACCTTGATCACAAGTTGCTCAGTCTTAAGGATCTTGGCTTATCTTGATCTCTTGTTCTTCTTGAGCTTCGTACGCTATTAAACGATTGCACGTAAATTTGAATAAATACCAAAAAAATAGAAATAAATTCAATGAAAAATCAAATAAACTCCAAAATTCATTATTATATTTCCATTAGAAACTTATTTATTTTAGATAAATTTATAAATAAATTTAACTTAATTTGGATTTAAGATGAATGAGAATGGACCGTTCAAAGTTTGAGTTTTGAATTAATTCTAGAAAATGATAAAGGAGAGAGAATTTCTCTCACTAACAAGTAGGCCTAAGGATTTTGATTTTGTTTTCTATTTATTTTTCCATTGAAAAGGCCACAGTGTATGATAGGTGGGGTCTACTATTTTTAATCTTCTTTTTTATTTATTTCTCTTTTGAATAATCCACAGAGAATGACACATGGGACTAGTTATTATACAAACAATAAATGGGGACCCACATATCAGTGACTCTGCCTTTCTAACTAGTTTTAAAATTGTTTCTTTAACTAATCAGGGTCCACATGTCATAGAGTAATTAACTTAATGATTGAGCACACTAACCGATGACAGATTAGCTCAACTAATGACCACACTAAGTTTAATTAAACTTGAATTTAAATTAAACAGGAATGCTACAGTGTGCACATGACAGAGAAGACACGGTCGAGCTCATCACCAGCAAGGCAAGGGGCGGTGGTCGCCGACGAGTCCAAAAATGGACAGCTGGGAACCAACCACACCTATGCACGAAGCGACGTGGCTCAATTGAGCTTGGTGGTCACCGACAGCGATGGCTCAGCCACATAGCATTATGGCAAATGGCAACAACTTAGGCCAATTCGGTGCATTGGGAGCATCTACGGACTACAAGGAAGCTACCTGAGAGGTCGGCGGGGCACGAGGAATACCAAGGTGGCACGATAGCGAGAGCCCGAGGCAGCACAAGTCAAAGCACAACGCCAGTGTTGCACATATGATGGCGGTCCAATTCGCCAGTAGGTCTCGTTGGGGAATGCACGATGATACTATGGCCAAGTGGAATCGACCAAGGAAGCCTATAGTCGACTGATCCCAAAGATGGCCATAATTGGGGATGAAGTGACTCCAGCAAGCTACGGGTGGGGGGAGAGTGATTGCTCAGAGGGGGGAGGGAGAGTGGGGTGTCGCGAAGGTATGAGGGGCTTGGCAGAGTTCTTATAGGGGCCGAAGCGATCGGGCAACGTGGGTTGAGTATGGCGGTGGCGGTGAGGTGTCTCGGTGGCTTCAATGGCCGTCATCAGCACGGGCGTGGCCATAGGGATGGCAAATTGATGGTGCACGCATGACGATGCGGCTCTCATAGCTAGTCACCAGTGCAATGGTCATCTAGTGCGACTGTGAGTCAGGGGAAAAGCCAGTGCGACGGCCAGCATCATAGTGCAATTGAATGCAAGTGATGATGTGGCCAAAGTGGTCTAAATTCTTGCAAGAAGGGGTAGTGCCCTGGTCAAGATTTGCGATGGCGCTGTGCTTGGCGCAAGCGATGCACGACGTGGCGCACCGGAGTAAGACACAGGAACGGGGCAGGGCGTGGCTAGGTCAGCGAGGCTCGGGCAGTACTCGTGCACATGTTAGCTCAAGTCGGGTGAGGCCAGAGCGTTGGGTTTCCACAGGCGCGACGGAGCTAGCACGACGAGGGCACAAACCATCGTCGAGGCAGGGCACATCATGCGCATGCTGGCACAGCTGGGACAGGCCAGGGGTGAAAGGGGGAGGAGAAATGAGCCATGGTGCAATGGGTTGTAATATCCTGATTTTTATAGCTTTTTTAAAGCTTTTAAAATAAAATAACTATTTGGATTTGTTGAATTAATTAAACCTTAAAATAAATTTTCATTATTTAAAAAGATTTAATATGACTAAAGTAAATATCAATTAAAAGAAAAATAACCATTTGGGTTCCTTATGTTGCAAGGATTTTTTTCTATATTTTCTCAGATTTTTCTGAATTTATTTACTATTTTCTAGAGCTCTTTTGATTTTATTTGAATTTTCAAATTAGAAAAACCCCAAAAAATTCTAAAAGCAGTACTGGGCCAAGCCTATTATTGTTCATCCCAGCCCAGCCAACCTCAGCCGTTCGATCCTATCCTTGCTACGTGTTGCCCATCCGGCTACTCACCGAAGCCAACCGCCGGATCTCCCCATTGTGACACGTGTCAACCATCTAGTCATCTAACCACTGTTTATCTGTGCCGTCTAAACTCATCCGTCTGATTCCTTTCTGAGCCACGTGTCACCTATCGACCGATCTGGCTACTGTTCACTGTCTTTCCCGATTCGAACTCTGGTCAATTGGGTCGAAAACTTTAGAGGACAATCTTTGGTGTAGCATTTCAAAGAGTGACAATCTTTAGGGTGGCAAATAATAGATCAAATAATCGATTATGCCAAAAAGATTCAACTTGATTCGGCAAAATTTTCAACTTGGTCTGAACTATTTTCAACTGTATTCGACGGCTGTCAACTCCAAACAAAATCATCAATCTCGAAAATTCCCCAGTTCCAAATTAGAAAATCCAACTTTCCACAATTATGCAAACCGATGCAGCAAATTAAGCTTGGTTACTGCAGTGACTATTTGGTACATATGAATTCAAATAATTGTCAAGCATATACTCTCGAATGTAACTGATGCGTAGAAATTCTACTGATACTGTATCCACTCCAGTGAGTGCTAATTGTTACCAACAACTGTGACGTAAATGAATGAATCCTTTTTTTATGGCATCGCTGCAACTTAATTTCTACATATACTAGAGCTCGATCGTGGGCTACAGCAAAACAAATCTTACAAACTCAACCAAGTTGCCCCATAAACACACATTTATATGATTTTGATCATAGCCCAGAACCGCCGTATTAAATACTAAATAGCACTCTACTAGTAAGTTCTCTATGCACCACAAACAACGTCTGGCTAAATGAAAGCTAGGCTATGCCATTTAAATCACAGCATAAACACTCCCACGCACGATCGATCCCTAAATTAAAACTATAAAACATTTAATCGCATGGCGATTACGTTGGTATAGATTAAGCATGTGATCCTAATTGTTCATGTAGATCTCAAGATAGAAATTATTCAGAGCACACCGGGACAGAGCAGCTTCAACTATCGGGCCTGCATGTGTGCTGTTTTGGAGTATTGGACCATAAATATAAACTCTTTTTTTCAATCATAACCAGAAGTTCATTAGATGGCATGTATGTCAATTGTGTGATAGACTGGTCCAAGAGCTTCAGCTACAACTTCAACTTGTGAAGATTGGATAATAAATAACCGAAATCCGGTTGTACATTTTGGCAGGATATGACCTGCTTTGGTCTATATATTATCAGTAGCTGAGCAAGCTGAAGGGAGATTCTACTGTGTGTTCTAGCTAGAGACATAGAGTGATAGAGTACTAGTAAACTAGGCTACCATGCATTCACAAACCCCACAAACAAAACAATGCATTGATTCGTGTTCATTAGGATTGAGAGGTATCGGGTACTTCATTACGAGCAGCTGACTTTTTGGAGGTTCTTCATGGAGTGTTGCTCCAGTCTTGTTGGGCACGGTCAAAACTGATTTTCAGCATCGTACTTTCATATGCTTTTGGTGATGAATAACTATTGTTTTTTATTTGACCAACATTTGTCAATTTTTATGTTGTTTTTAGCTGGTTAATTGGAGTATTTCAGACATTGTGTTACTCGGTTAGTACTGATGATCATTCTGAATACAGATTAAGAGGAATGCTGGATTAGGGTTCAGAAAACTGGCTGATTACAGCTGGTTTTTGAAATATCAGTGTCCCCCAAGATTTTCATACAGCCTGAAAATGAAAAATGCAAATTTTAAATTTCAAATCTGAAAAATAAGTCTCACCTGGTTTTTGTCCGGTTTGACCTTTATTGTCTGGTTTTAAAACTCGAGTTAAAAATGGAATGGTTTTCGAGTGATCACCACTGATAACCGCCAAGAAGCAAGAATTGCCATGGTGGAAATTTTCTGCACATGACACAGTTATGAAAATTCCTAACTTATGGGAGATTTTGTTTGAAGACACGCCTCCTTACTTGTGGAGAGTGTCTAATTACATAGACAAAGTGAAAATCCTAAAGATATGTTGGTTATAATCTTGACATGTAAATTGTTTAAGAGTTTGTATGTTAGTGTGTCTGCAGTGGTCATAAGTACCTGTGGTTGTATGTGTGTTGTAGCAATCGGAGTGTTTGAGCATTGTAGCAGTTGGAGCATCCAAGCACTATAGTAGTCGAAGCGTTCGAGCACGGTAGCAGTCGAAGCATCTGAGTTCTGTAGCAATCAGAGCTTCTACTGTAGCAGTCATAATCTGAGTCAATAAATTGTCGGAGGGCTGAGTTGTGTGGATTCTGGAGAAATTCCAAGAGGTCAATGTATGACCGTTAGTAGTGGGTATGTGACCTGCATGTGCGGCCTAGTTGTACCTATTTAAACACTTTTCTTGAATGAAATAGATGAGTCAGTTTGTATTGGGAAAAGTTGGTCTCCTGTGAATGCGTGAGTATTGAAATACACGTAGATATATCTAGAGAGAGAGAGAGAGAGAGGAGTTGAACAAGCTCAGCTCCAACAAAATGTGACCTTCCAATGGGTTGCATTGGAATTAGTGGTGGAGCTATAAAAATTGTGTTGGGAGTATACTATTGATACTTTCACCATTTTGACGGTCCCACATAGGTATAGTTTCTTTAAGTATTATCAAATTGCAATGGAGTTCAAATTCAATAACCATAGCTAGCAAGGGTATATATATAATTTTTAAAAACTTTGGAGGTGCCTATGAATACAATCCAACAAAATATGGAGGTCCACCCCTGATTGGAATTCAATTCAAAAGATCAAAATCAAACCAAACATTATAATCATCACCATTAAATCAGCTGACCTGCTACTCTGCGAGCTGGTGTGTGACCTGGTCCACGGGCAGATCTTTGCAGGCATGTGTCCAAGCGGGCTTCAAGGGCGTCTGTAGCATAGTGCGTGTTCTACCCGTTTATTACTGTTGACACCACGGTGTTGTATTGTAGAAATGAGTTTGAATCAAATTCCAATAGCAACAAAATGTTCTATCATGGTACGATTTAATCAAATTCATACCGAGCTGACTAAGAGATGCATCCGTGTAATTCTCCATGCCTCACAACTCACAGGACAACAGTCTAGAATTGTTTGGCTGAAAACAAAAAACACCATACAATTGAGGCAAACAGTCTAGAATATGCCTTCTGACATATCATAGAAGCTATTACTGGGGGAAATTGATAGAAGCTCAATGGACATAGAACAAGATTTGAATGAACAAGGCATATGTTTAAAGTGAGCTTTCTTTCTCACGAATCAAGCATGATCTATGTTCTCTGTTTCTTGCTTCATTTATTCTTTCCCAAATCTGCTATTTTCTCTCTTCCTAGAACTTAGAAGACTTCATCTATACTAACTGATATAAGTACAGAACCTTTAATTAGACCATATGCATGAAGATTATGTAGAAACTTCCTTTGTCGATCAGTAGATAGACAAACCCCATAATCTATGTGTAAGAATGATCTTTTTAGAGGAAAAGCAGAATCTGTTGTTGAGAAAACCTTAATCATAAAGCCATATTAGTAAGACAAATAATCCTTTCTGTTCCGAGATCATAGAGGAAATTTTCACTCACAATACAGTCATAAAATGCAGCATACCCAACGAAGTTACTGCCCACACTCCATGTTAGGCAGGGAGGTCATGATGCAGTGATTCATGAACAATTTTCTGAGAATGCGTGACGAAAGTGCAAACCTCCGTTTGTGCTTATAGATGTTATCCTTCTGCATTCCAGTTTCCCATGCTAAACGCCAGTGATAAAGCATTCTCTGACCATACTGCGCTGGTTGGCTGCAGTTCACTGTGGGTCATTGCTCTCAAGCGGGCTCTTTGGGTGCCAATTATCCCTCCTTGGAGCTGCTTTATCTCCCCACCAGCCGTGCGCAGTATCATAGGCTCTCCTGATGGCTTCCATGCTTAAGCAATTGATGCTTGAGAATTTCTTTGTGAACAGTCTAATAGCCAGCGCCATATGGAAGAGAAAGGCCAGCGCAATATCTAGTCTGGTAACGTCTCTCTAGGACAGAGTCCCGGAAAGGTCCATCTACAGTTCTCTTGCCTAACAACCCATTTACTGGATGTGACTTGATATAATTGAAGACTTCAAAAAGAAAGGTTGGTATAATTGAAATGCACAACAGGATGAACATGGACAGTATGTAGCTGTATTATGCGTTACTGTTGACCGATATTTTTCAAAGCATTTGGTTCTGAATGCAGCTGTAACCGCGTGCTCGCGGATCAGACAAAAATAAAATGGCTGTGCAAGTTGTTATCCATCGACTATTTTCATATCGATTTAACCGAGACATATCCATGCATCGATCACAAAAAATGCTTCGACTGAAAATATTATCATTCAAGATACATAGACACTTGGCTGTGTTCAATGGACGAAACAAGACGAACAACGAGAGCAGTGCCCTCAAGATCTTAATTGTTTAATTCGAAATCAGCAGTTTTAATTCCTCATGACTTTCAGTAATTAATTTCGCATATCAGTATATGAAAGGCTGCAAAGATAGAGAGCAGTGGCACTCACATTGTCTTTGCCCTTGTGCCGTGTACCATATCACAAGGACCAACCAAAGTTAGAAGTATTAGTAGTGCTCAGATTGTCTCACAAAGATCTACGCTTGACATTTATTGTACAATTAATTTGAATAAACAAGTTATGGACCTTCTCAGATAGTATTGCTCAGTTAGTAGTTTGATTGATGCAAACTACTAACTCGGTATATGGTAGGTGTTGAAAGTATGCGGTATAAGTATATACTTAATTTTAATTCTAGCATGAATAATAAAGATAAAAGCATGATATAACAAGCATATAAATGACTTAACTAACACATAAACATATCAAAATTTTAAGTTATAGCATATGCTCAAGAGATATATAAGCATGTATACATGTAACCAAATTAAATCATGCCATCCAAATACCGATAACAATATGAATATAATATGTATGACCAAATTCGATGTGTTATCACAATATTGAACGTTATATATTGCTCTCAGAAGGTTAGTTGCACAAGATCCACTCTTGGCAGTCTCCGCCATGACAAAATGCAATCTTAGTTATATATGATAGCTTATGGATTCGATCTTGAGCTCAAATCAAGTTTTGCTATTAGAGATACTACCGGATCAAGATTTTAACTTTAAGTGAAATTACAATAATCAATCTAACATTCACTGGACAGGAACAATCAATTACTTCAGCATAGCATAACTTTGTTGATCAATTGCAGTGACCGAACAAACAATCACAGCACAAGTTCAATGAGCAACAAATAATACACAAGTATATCAATGATCAGGTCACGGCAAATAGCAATCCAACCTATAGCTCAAGACCAAACCTATACTCAAGATCATATATAACTTCAGATTTGTGCCATTTCATCATCGAGCAATTATCCCACAATACCAACAATTGCAATTCTCTGAAATGAAACACGAACTGCAAAGAGATTGTAGCCGAAAACTCACAGTGCAGGTGATACTCAAAATCACCTAGATGAAATCACAGAGAGGCAAGGCACGCAAGGGCGCTGTCCCAGAAAACCAAGCACCCTGCTTTACCAGCAAGGATGAAGGCAATCGAAGATACAATGCCGCACTTCACCTCTAGCCGTCTATGTTGAAGCCAAGGATTAGGAAAATACCACACAAGACTTTCAGGAGCTCCATCCAAAGAACACCCAAGAACACAAGCCTCGGATCCCCCACCTTTCTCTACTCGACAAAGATCCAGTCGAATGCTTCCAGATCCAAACCTCCCCAAATTCCTAATGCTAAACCTCAAAGAGATATGGGACAAAGAGATCTCATGGAAGGAAGGGGAGATTCGGGTCACACAACCACTGGCACCGGGGAAGAGCTCGGCGGAGCAGCCTTTCCAACAACCAAATCGCGGATCAACCGAGAAGAATGGGAGATCGAGGAGGATGGGAATTTACTATGTCACCGCCTCCGGCTCAAATGAAGCCATGCAGGGAGGAGTAGTCGGCCAACTTGATCGTCGCTGTTCGTTGATATGTGTGGCAGGGAAAAAGCAATTTCGGACGAAATTCGTTGAATTTTGGTTTACAGGACAAATAGCTAAATCAGTGAATTTTGGTTCGAAATTTGGGGTTTAACTTAAATTCCTTAACCAATACAAGGTAAGAAGTACTTAGCTAGCCTAGTAGTAAGTGATGATGGTTGGTGAGCACTAGGTCAGGAATTCGAACCCCAAAACCAACACTATTTTTTTGTTTTCCCATTTCTACTCAAAACATCATATTTAAAATTTAAAAAAGTTGAATGAATTTTTTCAAGAATTTCCAAAATTTTTTAATTTTAGATTTATCGTTGAGGGATGAAAAAAAATTTCCAGAAAAGTTTTCCCTGGCGAGTAGTTCCATACAATCATGCTTTCAGCAAGATATCCTATGCTATCTGTAGAAGGCCAATACAAACAAGTAACTCCATATGCACAAAATTGTTTCATTTTATCTAATAGGGTAACCTTATAACATAACTTGTTCAAGCAGTACTTTTGTGCAGGGGCGAAGCTAGAGCACGAAAGACCCGAGTGCACACTTCAATATACATATATAATTATGATCTAACACATACAGTGGTAAAGTAGTACAGTAATAATAGAGTTGTAGGAATGCTTACCAAAATGAAGAATCTCATGGTATTAATAATTAATATAAATAAAGAGCAATAAAATATCATATGTCATGCCAAAATACATAATGAAATCCAGGCCCTTGATGAGATGATGACCTATAAAAAGTGCTAATTAGATGATTAAACACTATTAGGGAAAGATGGATTCAAGAATTGGAAAATTATAAAAAATAAAAGAAATATCGTATCTGTGTTGGCTTGGCCAGTTGGCAGGGATGTATGAACCTGAAATGTCTGAACCTTAAAGGTTGCTTTCACCCTTTCTTTTTCAGAAGCCAATATGCACTTGAAAACATGCCATTATGCCAATGAAGTTGCGCAGGGGCCTCACCGCCTCGAGCACAGGCGAAGCGGGCGAAGCGCAGTCGCAGGCTCGCGGCTGCGGCGAAGCGGCGGCCGGGCGAAGCGCGAGGGCGCAGGCCCGCCGCCGGGCGAAGGGCGAGCGGGCGAGTGCGTGGGCCTCCGAGCTCGGGCGAAGCGGGCGAAGCGCAGGCTCTGCCGGCTGGCGAAGCGCAATGCGCAGGGCTCGCCGCGCGGGCGAGCAATGAGCGAGCGAAGGAAGCGCAGGGCCTCCGGGCATGGGCAAGCGGGCGAGCGCAGGGGCCTGGGCGAGCGGCGTTGTTCCCGCCTGCCGCCTGGGCTATCGCCTGCCGCCTGGGCTATCGCCTATCGGCAAAGCTTCTACGCGAAGGAACTAGCGGCAGAAACGAGGAGGCTGGAGGCAGCCAGGCAGGCCGCAAGCGGCAGCGCGCGGGGCGGTATTTGGGCCAGGTCGCTAGGGTGGTGCACATATTTGGATGAGGGTGGTGCACAAGAGGTAACAATGAGTTACTAATAACTTGATTTTTTATTTTCCCTGGTGCCGGTGCACTCGGTGTAGCCAACGTGGCTTCGCCCCTGCTTTTGTGGCCACTAATTATAGTCGACACTGATGAAGATGTAGTACCATAGGAACATGTTTCGGTAAAATTGGATGCAATATCTAAATTTATCAAAGATAATTAAGAAACTATGTTCTTACCAAACCATCAATTGAGCTAGCACCAAGAGATACCAAGAGTTTAAGGGGTAATTTTGGTGGGGCGGTACTAGTACCTCTTGGTACCTCAGGATGGTAAAACCGTCTAACTCCAGATGTATGCCGATCCTATTTATCCAGCTTGGTGATTTACACAAACTGTGTAGATTTGCTTTCTGTTCAGTGGGCTTCATCTTGTACCTCAAAACAAGTAGTTGAGCAAGCACTGTAATGGATCATTTACAGCATCGGGTCAAAGCCGGTCAGGCCAAATAGTTCTTAGTACAACAGCGGAAGCGATAACAAAAGCGTCGGGCACATCTTACCACAAGTAACGACTGAGGTTTAAGATTGTGTACGACAAATATTATCCAACTTGGACAATACTTAGGTACGCAACCACTGACAGATCAATCTGTCTGCGGTAAGAACCAATCGACTATGGAACAGCCTAAAATTCTTCATTTTCTCCATCATTAGTTCCTGGGGCGTATAGTACTCGTAGTCCCCCTGATTTCCAGCTTCTAGGTGCTTGAGAGAGCGCTGGTGGACACAAACAACAGTGTTCTGCGAGCCAATACACAGAATGTAAATAGTATATTAAATGTCCTAAGACCTAGCAGTTTGACTAAATCATAATTTTATAAATAGTGTGTGCAATAATATATTGATGAGGTACCATCCACCGGTTTCATGGTTTCATCCACCACATACTAGTTTAGGGCTACATCCGCCTATTATAATCACTGGGTTACATCCATTCAGGACAAATTCAAATTCTGGGTTACATCCACCCAATGAGTTTTCATCCTTCCCATAAAGTTCCCATGCCCGCCTTTGACCTCCCACAAAGTTGTTCAACAGTTTATACTCTGCAGAAACTGTACGCTTTACCCACAAGAAGTAATCAACTTGCTATGTTTCACACATTTCCTTAGACATGTGAATCAAGAAGATCACTATAAAACCTTTACAATATATCACCCAGTGTAAGTTACACCTGCTAAGCTTTTATCTAAGTGAGGTTACATCTGCCCCACCTAGACTCCCTCTTGCGTCACAACGGCTTAAAACCAGTGACACAACTCGTGGATCACTCTAATAGTGTAACCCGCATTGGTGGATGCAAATTAATTATCCAAGTTGTATCAATTATAGACTTGTGGTTGTACTGTTTTATATTAGGAGATCATCACCAGATTAAATCCTTAGAGTTTGTCTAGGCAGTGCTACCATAAACCAAAACATTCTCATGCTACATTTGCACTAACACCTCTTACCACCACCCAGACATGTAGAGCAGGTTTTAAGAGTTCGAGAAGCATAAAATTAATTTTATCCAACATACCAACAATTGTTGCCCAACAATTCTTTTCATGACTTTGGAGAATGATAATTAGGGCAAATTAATGGCGCTTAGATACAACATATAATCAGTAAGGTTACCATTATAAATTCTAGAGTAACAAGGGATTAATTGTTCAACTTGACCAAGGGTGTGTCATATAGTATACAAGCATGATAGGCATTTATCTATGACCTTATATTTGCATAACAAATAAGAGCATACGATTTAATAATTTAAAAAAATATATAATTTGCATAAAATGTAGGTTCAACATGATTAAATATTAACTCGTCAAGTTTACAAGCAGGTTTTCTTGGAATTCTTTAGTTGTCATGAACTGGGGCTCTTCGGCATCCTCATATTCTATTCGAATGAACACAACAAAACGCAAATGAACAAGCAAGTACACAGATAAATCCAAAATAAAATTTAATTGAACTCCAACTTGAAAACTCTTGCTATAAATATCTTGATTTTAGAAAAATTTAGAAATTTGTTTCACTAAAATTAGAGGTAAAACGAACGAGAACGAGTCGTTTGAAGTTTAAATCAAATTTTAGTTCAGGAAAAAGAAAAGGGGGTGAGATTACTCTCACTGACACATGGGACCCATGAGGTTTTTATTTTCCTTTTGAAATTTTTCTTTACTGGAAAATCTATTGAGACTGACATGTGGGGTCCACAGGCATTTAATTACATCCTACATTTATTTTCTTAAGGAAAACCGAAAGAGAGACCGACGGGTGGGTCCCATTTACTGTAGCTACAGTGCATTAGGTCTACCAGTCAGTGCCTTATTTTCTTTAACCGGGTATTAAAGGTACATTATGTGGGCCCACATGTCATACGGGTAGGGATGAAATTAAAGGGGGAGGGTCCACCGGTCAGTGAGAGATTTAACCACAGGTTAATCACGCCACTACCCTAGACATAAATTTAATCCTAATCTACCTCGCACGCTACTGTTCTTCTTCGCTGCCGAGAATAGGCACGACTCGTCGCCGGCGGTGGGGACCTCGGCAGTCGACGGCATGGTCCAAAATGGACTTCATGGTGCGGCGTGCAGGTTCGGGCCAAGCAGCGCGGGCAAATTTGGTGGTCCTAGCCACCGACAGCGAGCCCAGCGGCGACGGAAATAGGGGACAGGGATACACGGCGCAACAGAGCACTAGGGTTCAATTTCACCGCTAGGGATGCTTCTACGGGTTGACAGGAGATCACCCGAGGTGGCAGTGGGGCTTGGGGAGGGGCAAAGTGGCTTGGTGTTGGGAACCAAGGTGGTGCGGCGAAGGAGCACGGTGCCGGCGGTGAGGAGGCGTCGGCAGTCCGAATTAGCACTGGGGTTTGCTTCACGTCGACATGAGGAGGCCCCGGGAGGAAGTAATTGGTCGGGGAGGCTCGGGATCGATGGCGAGCGGAGCTGACCAGAGCGGAGGAAGATGACTACTCCAGCGAGTTGCAGGGGAGGTGAGACCGATTACGAGTGGTGAGAGCAAGAGCAGAGCAAAGGCAAGCACAGGGGAAAGCTTAGTGGGGCCCGAGGCTCACCGAGACAAGCTGGCATCGACGGTGGCCAAGGGGCGGCGAGGTGAGTAACGCGGAGAGCTCACCGGAGAGGGAGAAGAGGCTCGGTGTGGTCGGGGTAGGCTTCGGTACTCCGAGGGAGGCTCCAAGCGCCGGCAATTGTACAGAAATGCCTCGAGGCGCAAATGGCGTTCACGGCGGCGCTTCGGCCGGAGAGGAGGAAGACGGGGGCTCGGGCGGCTCTCAGACCGATTGGTGGCGAGGAGAGGAAGCCAGGCGTGGCTTTTATACCGAAGGGAGCGGGGTGTAGCCGTTGGTGCCATGATGGCGTGCGCTGTCAACAGGAGGGTGACAGAGCGATAGTAGAGCCGGTCGGCGGGGAATTGGGCCGCTGGGCAAAAGCGAGAGCATCGTGAAAGACTCAAATATTTATGATTATCATAGTTACGACCTTATGACCAAGCTTGCAAATAATAACCTGAAGGGCTTAAGAAACTAGTAGCGAAAAACAGAATTAAACATAGTAGACATTCAACATGCCCACAGGCAATTGACTGAGGAGTGAAGTCCTAATTCGTGAAGTCGTCGAAGTATCTTCCTTTAGATACCTCTGATTGATATGGTTCTTGATATAGAGTTGTCCGATCTTCTGAACATGGAATTGGATACTCATAGGAGTCTTGATGAATCGTAATGATCTTCCAATGGCAGTGCAAGGGATGAACACTCTTTAATCAGCCAAAACATACCCGTGTTGATTTCGTCGACCACCAAGTGAAGATCTATCGTGCACCTAATTTTCAGCGGAAAGGCTGAACGTTTGTGATTGACGAACACTCATAATTCCTTATGGAATTTCGACAGTAATGATGAATACGAACAAACTTTAGGAGATTTATTTTTAATAAAAGGTGGTCTGTCCCTTCATGGGGTGGCGACTGCCTTTTTAATGCCCTAACCTTTACACACAAGTAATGGGTTTAAGCCCGACTCCTAGTCTATTCGGCCAACAAAAACTGACTTAGATCCTAATATCAATTTGGAATTGAATATTAACTAGTTAGATAGCCAAATTAAGCAATCTCATCCCATAATTGGCACGTAGGACTATAAGAAGCTTCTCAATACACATGGTTGATTTTTGTGGAAATTCTTATTGCCTTGATCTCCTGGTCCGAGTGGTTGTGTGGGCCTTCGTCTTGGTCCAGCCACCTTGATCTCACATGGTCCTTCATTGTCTCAAACCTGAGAACACACAAGGTACTTGCATCAGATAGCACCCAATTCTTATCAAAGGATAAAGAAAATTCTTTAAGAAATAAGAACACCTATTGGTTTAAAAACTTGGCTTGTGCTCTAGTCAATGGACCTTTAGGTGTACCAGTTATAGTATCTTGACCATTCTCATAAGTACTAGAAGTGGAAAATTTAGAAGTAGCAGGGATGTCCTCATCATCCTTCCCCTCTTGAGAAGGAGTCATTCTTGACTCTATATCCTCTTGTCCAAAAAATGGTGACAAATCAGCAACAGTAAAATAATACTTACCCCATAATCATCCTTCGGAAGCTCAATCTTGCAAGCATTGTCATTGATCCTAGCAAATACTTTGAAAGGTCTATCACCACGGGGCATCAATTTGGATTTGCGCTTCTCCGAAAAGTATTCTTTGTAAAGGTGTACCCACACTAAGTCACTTGATACAAAAAAGCAATTTCTTTTCTAGATTTGTTAGCCTTGGAAGCATAAGCACGTACCTTCATTTCAATTACCTCTTCGGTTAATTCATGGAGCTTTTTCATAAAATCAGCACATTTAGAAGTATCCATATTAGCACGTTGTTGTAATGGGAATGGAAGTAAATCAAGTAGCATAATTGGTTTGAAACCACACACCACCTCAAAAGGACACAATTGAGTCATAGAATATACTGTCTTGTTATATGCAAACTCCACATGTGGTAGGCAATCTTCTCACTCTTTTAAATTCTTCTTTATCATAGCATGTAGCAACATTAAAAGCGTGTGGTTCATCACCTTCGTTTGCCCACCTGTTTGTGGATAATAAAGTCATTGAAAATAACAACTTTATCCTGAGCTTAGCCTACAAAGTCTTCCAAAAGTAACTCATGAACTTGATGTCACGATATGAAACAATGATTTTTGAAATACCATGCAATCTCATAATCTCACTGAAAAACAAGTCAACTACATACAACACATCGTCGCTCTTATGACAGGGAATAAAAATGTGTCATCTTAGAGAACCTATCCACAACAATAAAAATAGAATCTATCACCCTCTTAGTTCTAGGCAATTCTAGCACAAAATCCATGCTACTATCTTTCCAAAGGGCACTAGGCACTAGGAATAGAGTATACAAACCGTGCAGATTGAGTTTTGATTTTGTTTTATGACATGTGATGCATCGTTGAACGAATCGCTCAACATCGTATCTCTTCTTTGGCCAATAGAAGTGATCGGTCAACATCATGTGTATTTTCTCTTTCAAAATGTCCCATCAGTCCTTCTACATAAAACTCCTGCAGTAGTAGCAAACGCACAGAAGAATTTAAAACATGTAGCTTGTTCATGCAAAAGAGAAAACAATCATGAATATGAAACTTACCCACCCTTTTTTATCTTTATAATTTGAATATGGTACTAAAAATTTATGATCATAAGCATATAAATCTTTCAAACTTTTTATCTGTCAAGACCCGAATATACAAATCCGGACTCTCTGTGTATACCGCACTAGTCTAGGATCACGCTAGTGCACACAGTTAAACATAGATGAAATCTCAACCATATACACGCTAAAATAAAGGAAAAACTCAAATATCAATAAATATCAAAGTACGATCTTATGACCAAGCTTACAATGTCACTAACCCGAAGTGCTTAAAGTCTAGCAGTGGAAAGAAACAAAATAAATGTGGTAGCCATTCAACATGCCCATAGGCAATCGACTGGGGAGCGAAGTCCTAATCCGCGAAGTCGCTGAAATATTCTCCCTTTGGTACCTCCTACTGGTAAACTCCTCCTCCTCAACTGAGCAACAATGGCATAAAGCCATGAGTACATTGGTACTCAGCAAGTCATTTATAACACATGCATGCAATATAATATGCAAGGCTTACCAATGAATGGCTGAAAGGTTAATTTGTATAAAGCAATATTTTACAGTAAATATGATAAATAAATTAAAAGCGGACTTTAAAGAAAAACAATAATAAATAAATAATCAACGGAATCGAATAAGACACTTGTGAACCTCCCATCCACAAATTAAACCGCTAGTAAACTAACCATTCACTTCCCAACAATAACCACACCAAGTTTTATGAAAACTCTACCCCTCATGTGAAATCATCGAGTATTGTCTATGACCGAGGACACGGCTATTCGAATAGTTTTTCACTCTACAGAGGTTACACAACTGTACCCACACGATGTGATTAACCTTGTACCAAGGAAATCACAACAAGCCCTTTACAATGTTCAACCTCAACTCAATCCTGCCCGCTAGAGTTTCACATTACACCCCCCTTGCGTCTCATAAAAATCAGCATATATGTTCAGCACAATTGCAAGATCGATATTGAAATATCATAAATCAATCAGCCAACTCTATCCTATACTAGACATGTGATTTGCAAGGTAAAACTCAGATCAATAGCGCATAAAGTTAAATCCTTAACAATACTTAGGCGAGACTTCCACATCCCTCGAAGTGAATCCACACTTCCCCCTTTACTGCACGATCACTCGTCTAAGTGCAAATTAAGTTTGTATAACCCACGCCAATTACACACCAATGTTATGGCACAAATTTTACAATAGTGGCACCAACCACGATTCCACATTTTATTAAGTCAAATTAATTATTCACATGCGATGATGAACCCAACGTAATATAAATATGGCTAAGCATACTAATCGTACCACCTATGTGTCATTTAACATAGCATCACTAATTAATTTTCCAACCTAAGTAACAATGCCATCATGGTATTTCAAACTATCAAGGAGGAATAGATCAAATGGGACGATAACTACCAATATAAGGATTTATAATAAAATAGCGACGCACGATAATTGTAAAATAACATAATTAAATAAAAGATTAAAAACTAGGTTCAACATGATCAAAGGTCATGACTTGCCTTGGTTTGGCTCAGCGAGGTACTTGGGATCTTCCGGCGGCGCTCCTGCTCCTTCGAAGACGGAATCTAACGAGAGAGAAAACGACCAAAACAATAAAAATCACATCAAATAAAATTCAAATGAACTCCAAAAACTTTGAAACTAGAACCAAAAGGTAGAGTTCGATTTTAGATTAATTTACAAAAAAAGAACGGGGTCAATCGGAGTTAGGACGGAGAAGAACGGGCTATCGGAAAATTAAATCTAAAGAAAAT
Source organism: Melocanna baccifera (assembly GCA_036346265.1). Classification (NCBI taxonomy): domain Eukaryota; kingdom Viridiplantae; phylum Streptophyta; class Magnoliopsida; order Poales; family Poaceae; genus Melocanna; species Melocanna baccifera. Next base: position 11,512,238 of record CM070710.1, read on the forward strand.
ACTGAAAATTCAAAAAAGTTATTGTACTGTGGACGCGGTGTACGAAAAAATGGGTTCACGGTGGACTCGGTCCATGGAACAGTGCGCTTGGGGTCGCGTCGACCCAGCGGGTGTGGCTGATGTGGCAGTGACACGTGGCACGGGGGTGGCTGGCGTGGCACTGACACGTGACACTAGGGCTGATGTGGCGCTGACACATGGCATGCTGACATGGCACTAGGGTTAGGTGGTGCTGATGTGGCACTGACATGTGGCGCTGATGTGGCATCTAGGGCTAATGTGGCAGGCTGACTCAGACGGGGATCGATCCATGGGTCTATGGAATAGTGGCTCTGACAAGTGGGATCGGGCTATCGGCGACTCAGCGCACGGTGGATCGCGTCCACAGGGGAGGCGAACCGGTGGCGAGGGCGTGGTGCGTCAATGAAAATAAAATATATACAATTCTAGTTAAGCTAAGACACCACAAGAACTAGTCTTTACAAATATGTTTAGCACAAGCAAGTTTAAACTATCACAATTACCACAAAGATGCTAGGTATATAAGTGCGGAAAGAGAGACAAAAAAAATAACTAATTGACATACAATGTTTTACTGTGATGTTTGAAAATTTGCTGGTTTCCCCTAATCCACGTTGAGGAAGCCCAAGCGACTTGAACCAGCTCTATGAATTTAGCCTCAACTCCTCAATCCACTATTGGTTGTCCTTCCTCCACTCCAGAGAAGGTGAACATCTAACCACTCACGATTTTGGCACCAGGCCTCTTCATAACCTTCTTGAAGAGATCACCTCGCAAACTTCCATCAAGCTGTCTAGGTGTCGGTAAGTACCAAGAGTAATAAATCACAGCTTCGTTTGATGGCGATCAAGTGCCAAATGATCATTCTAGAGATGAACACACTTGATGTAGCTCAACTACCTCAAATGAATGCACAATGAGAAATGAGGTATGGAGAGAGTATTCAATGCTCAAGGATGTTCAATAGTGTCTCCTCTATCTGTCATTGAGTAGGTGGGGAGTATTTATACCCCCACCAACCAAATATAATTATTACATAAAATAATCATGAAAAATCGGGGTGAGCAGTAGTACCACTATACAAATTGCAGAACTACTACATATGTACTGTAGCAATAGTAACGGCTATGTCAAATGTCAGAACTAGCTGTTTAAAAGTCAGCGCGGTACTACCATCATTGAAATCGTGGTAGTTTCGATTTCTGGCGTGGTATTTCTGTTTGCTTCAAGACCGAAAGTTGGCGCTCTCTGAAAAAACATACCGCTCGAAGTGTCAGTGTTACTGAGTTCTAGTAGTACCATAGTTAACACGTCAATACTTTCGAACATCGTTAGTTCCACACACCACACCGGTATTTTCGATCTCAACGAGCCTAAGTGTTCAAGAGGGTGCTCTTTGAAAAAAATATACCGCTCAAGGTACTGGTGCTACCGAGTTTCGGTAGTACATCAGTTAACATGTCAGTACTTCCGGACACCAGTAGTTCCACATGCCACACCAGTACTTCCAATTGTCCTGATAGAGCGCAATTTGGCTATTAATTTTACTTTCAAGTGCATGCATGATCTTAAATTGATACAAATGGCACTAGAACATGCTTCAAGTTACTTTCTATGATCTCTCTTAATAGTACGATATTTAACCTATAATCTGGTCTTCCAACTTTTCTTCCAAAACCAGCAAAGTTCAAAAGGAGTCCTATACTAATAGTACATTTGTCTTGAACTATCTTGATCCTTATTTTGATCCTTAGCATACATCTCACATTTATTGTTGGGACCAAACCTTTTGAACACTCAGTAAACATATTAGTCCCATATTCTTACAATGTCATTAATTACCAAAACTATTTTTAGGGGCCTAGATGTTTTCAACACCTCCAGCGGTGGTGACTGAGGTCACAGGAATCGAAAGCTTGATAAAGAAAAAGTGAGATGCTATAATTGTAACAATTATGGGCACTTCTCTTTGGAATGCTGCAAGCCGAAGAAGGAGGAGAAAGCGCTTCTTGCTAAAGCTCTCAATGATGATGAGCCAACCCTGTTGTGATGATGCTGAGTCGAATCTGGAGCATTGAGGAGATGTGTTCACCGTCATGAGTAGAGTAAGTAGAGTTGAGTGCAGGGCATTGAAGAGATGTGTTTGCCATCTTGTGTCAAGTATAAGTTGGGTAAGTTGTAGTTGGGACCGATTGCCTCAACGGATTAGAGTCTTTGCATGTAGATAGATGTGCACCAGTTGAGTTGAGTTCCTGTATGTAGCTATATGTTTAGTTTACATATAGATCGCTTTCATGTGGAGGCATAGCTGGTAGTTCAGATCATGCGTGAAAACTAAACTAGGAGTATGTTGAGTCAACATTAGATGGGACATTGTTGGAAAATAATTTATACTTGCCAAGTAATAGGGTGTTAGAATACTAATACAATCGACATCGATAAAAAATGGTTAGTTTATTTTCTTTGTTAGGATTTTCTTATTTAAGTTATTATATAGATAGGTCTATGTACGTACTATAAATACGACCCTCAAGGTTGAGTTGAATAAGAGCAAGACAATAGAGAAATTCAGAAAACTTGGTTACACAGTTGCGGCCAGAGCAATTCTCTAGTGTTCATCTCTGTTTATTCTCTGTCACTGAGAATCCGTATGTGTAAGTTTTCTCTTGGGGCTAGGCCAACATTCTATATCTTATCTGCCTCAAAAAAGACCAGACCCTTCAGTCCTTCTGCTAAAAAAAATCAGAAAATTCGCTTGTCTTGCTTCGTCTTAAGTGCTAGTTTTCTCGTATTTTAGATTTCTATACAACTGACGACAAGCCACAGCTCAACGACAAACAAAAGGATGACACAGGGCAGTTGTCTAACTTCACGTTGTGGTTTTGCAATTCTGGACAATGGATACTATCAAAACCACCATAATTAACTCAAGTGTGAAACCTACAGGGTTGCAAGAGATAGGTAGGTGTGAATGTCGAACCACCATCCTCAAGAACAAAGTGTTTTTCCCCTAAAAAAAGAACAAAGTACTTTTCCATGAGCATCTTTGGAGATAAGGACTATGGATGTTGACAAATCATACTAAGGGCAAAGCCTCTTTCCACTGCTATCCAGGAAAAAAAAAATTCAATACACCGCTACATACTATAATGCATGTATTTTTATCTAAAAGCAGCACGATGGAGCTAGTGGTGAGTGCCTCCACTAGCTACATGGATCGATGGAGCTGGTGGTGAGCGCCTCCACGGGGGCGATGAAGACCCTCCTCCCCAAGCTGGCCGAGATGCTCACCGACGAATACAAGCTGCAGAAGGGCGTCAGGGATGACGTCGCGTGCCTCCAAAAGCAGCACGTGAAGGACTCCAAGCAGAAGCTAGCCAGCAGCCAGCGACAAGGAACAGTGGCGCGAAGACCGAGAAAAAAACAAAGTGCTGTCGGTGGTTTTGGTTCATTTCTTTCGGAGAAATTGCTACATGCATGCAAAAAGATGTACCAGGAGATTTTAGTATCCTTCGGATGTGAACTCGCTTCGACTCTGTTCAATAACTCGGACTCCAGACTGAGTATCGACCCGTACTCTACCCTAACGACTATTCTAGCACCAAGTTTCGCCAATAACATTGCCCGTGCCACCCGACGCCATATCTTGACGTCGTACTATACCATTTTCATTGAAGCTGTGTTGTCAACTCTATTTGTTTTTGTTGAAGGTGGACTTCATTGCAAATTAGGCTGCTAGATACAATATACTGCTAGATACTATAATGCATGTTTTTTATCTAAAAATTGAGTTGTATTTGTCATACAACTTTGACACCATTCTAGATGACGATACAATCAAAATACTATGATTAGTTAAAGGGTAAAGATATTATCTAGAAATTGAGTTATATTAGGCATACAATTTTGACAACATCCTAGATGATGATACAATGAGAATACTATGACTAGCTAAAGGGTAAAGACTAAGCTCAACAATACTGAAAATATGTGAAATATATATTTGCTGGTCCCACGTGTGGCTATGAAATTTGAAGGGTACCCATATATTAAGTAGTACAATATGTAGGGATTTTTTTGATATTTCTGGATGCAGTATAAATATGCAAAGTGCTAATGGGTGCAGGTACACTTGCTTAGAAAAGCCAGATTCTAAACTCAAATGTGAAACCGCGTTGGATTCAAGTGAGAAAGCAGGAAGGTCTAAAAAAAGAAGGAATCTATCTTATACCAGCATAAGGGGAAAGCATAGTTTCCACTCCCTTCCAGGCAGTGGCGGATCCAGAATTTTTATAATGGGTATTCGAACTTTGAAATTAGGTTACTCAAGTACGTCGATACCGCGAGTCACCATTTCCGCAAAATACCGATACAACAATACGTGTATATAGATACAATAAAAATACAAAAAATATAGAAATTAATGATTTCTTACGAGAAAATAGGCTACATAAGGCTAGCATAATGATATGAATTAAATAGCAAATTATAGAGCTTAATGACAGTTGCATACCTTGTTGATCCTGCTCTTTTGTGCTCTTTCCCATAAATATTTTAAATCTGCAGACTTCTTCATTTTTTAAAGCTCAAAGATCACCTGTCAAATGTCAATAATGATTTAGAAAGGCCAAACAAAAAGATTGTATGCATGATGCATCAGGATATTATCCAAACTTGCTGAAGCATACACTAATGTTAGGGCTGGTTGCAAAGAAAGGGTCAATATAACAAACTCAAAAGCTGCAGTTACATAAAACAAAATCTAGAGAATTCATGGGTAACAGGTAACCATTTCAAAAGCTATCGATTAATTCACTATAAGGAACTGCAATAACAGAATACCAATAGTAAGAAATGTACAATGGCAGCAAGTAAACTGATATGATTAAAGCTACAATAAGTACAAAAATAGCAACTAGAAGCTATTGAACAACTCAAGAATTAGCATAAATCTCCATAGATTGCCACTAAATCTCATATAGACAGATTTATGCTCATCGAGCAGTTTAACACCCACAAATTTCATTCACAGTCACCCAATACTAATGTGGATTAACCAGGAACATAATTAACTCACTAGTATAGCACACACTAAGAATAACAGTCGAATTAGCAAATAACAAAAACTGAATAACTCACTGCAGTGGATGAGTGGAACACACCTACAGTGGAGCCGAGGTTCAGGTGTTGCTGCACGAGAAAGCTCACCATCGAGCACCAGCCAAGTGCACTATCGAAACCACAACAACACAGTCTCAGATTCACACCAAACCACAATCTCTACACTCAATAAATCATACCAATCCTTAGATGTAGGCGGCGGCGTGGCGGCTGGCGAGTTGTTGATGCCTGATGGCGCAGATCGGACCGGCGGGTCGGCGGAGCCGTGGAGGGTAGATGCAGGCGGCGCCGCGGTGGCTGGCGAGCTGATGGCGCTGGCGTAGATCTGGAAAAAGGGAGGGCGCTGGCGGCGGCGCAGATTCGCGGTGGAGGCCGGAGCAAGAACTGAAGAAGGGAGGGTGCCAGGGTGGAGGGCCGGTGGCCGGAGCCCGGAGGGGAAGACTGGTGCAGATCCACGGTGGAGGCCGGAGCAGGAACTCAAGAAGGGAGGGCGGAGGGCCGGTGGCCGGAGGGGAAGACTGGCGCAGCCGCGCAGATCCGCGGTGGAGCCGTGGAGGCCGGAGTCTGGAGTCTCCGACCGGGGGCGTCTCGCGTCTGGGGGCTGGGGCAATGGGGGCGTGGGGCTCGGTCGGCTGCTCGGGGCGAATGGTGAAGGGAGCAGTCGAGGGCGACGAGGGGATGAGTGGGAATGGGGAATGAGCGCCGGGCCGGGCCAACGCGAAAGCGGCGGAATGGGCCGATGGGGAATGGCTGAATGAGGCAGAATGTGCACTGAAAATAGTGATTTCAGCCCAACTATATATATACATATGTATTATACCCTATATATATTGATTTTTTGTTTAAAAAATGGGTATTCAGCTGAATACCCTTGAATTACTGTAGATCCGCCCCTGCTTCCAGGGAGAAAAACAAAGATGTTTTTATGTAAAAATTGAGTTGTATTTGTTACACAACTTTAATACCATTATAGATGATGATACAATCAGAATACTGTGATTAGCTAAAGGGTAAAGATCAAGCTAAGCGGCACAGGAAATGTGTGAAATAAATATTTGTTGGAACCTTATTATTTTTATTTGTCCTGAACGGTATCACGTATGGCCATGAAATTTTAAACGTATCGATATATTAAGTAGTACAATATGTTATGAGTTTTTGAAATATTTTGGTGCAGTGTTCAAACCGCTAATTAGTGCAGGTACACTCATACCTAGAAAAGCCACACTCTAAGGGGATGATCGTTTTAGCGATGGCTTTTGACTAAAATTTCACTGTAGCTGGCTTTTTTACTGTAGCTGATTTGACTTTTTAGGCATAATTAAATTTAAAAAATAGAAAAATAGAAAAAATTTGTTAGCCCATCAGGGACAATGCAAAGGAACACGGGAAAAAAGAAAAATGCAAAAAAGCCTAAAAAATCTAAAAAAATTCAGAAAAAGACGAATTACTAAATAGTAAAAAAAACTGAAGCTAGAAACTGAAACTGAAAAAAAGCTGAAACGAGCGGGGCCTAAAAATGTGAAATCACGTCAGGTTCAAGTGGGAAAGAAGGAAGATATCCATATATTAAGTAGTACAATATGTAATAATTTTTTGAGATATTTGGATGCAGTGTGCAAATTGCTAATGGGTGCAGACACACTTATGCCTAGAAAAACCACACTCTAAATTAAGGGGGTGATCGTTTTAGCGATGGTTTTTGCTTTTAGTTTTTTTCACTGTAGCTAGTTTTTTTTACTGTAGCTGAGTTAGTGATTAGTGTAGTGAAACCATATTGGGTTCAAGTGGGAAAGAAGGAAGATCTAAAAAATATTGAAAAAGAAGAAATCTATGTCAACACTATCGACCTAAACAAAAGTGCTTTTACATCACCATCTTTGGAGCCAATAATGCAAGCTTGGCTCCATAAGTGCAGGCATCTTTTGCACCCCTCCCAAGCTGGCCGAGATGCTCACCGACGAATACAAGCTGCAGAAGGTGTCAGAGGAGCACGTGAAGGACTCGAAGCTAGCCAGCTGCCAGCGACAAAACAAGGGAGAGTAGCGCGAATCCGGAGAAATAAAAAAGTACTGTCGGCTGGTTTTGTTTTTGGTTTATTAATTTTGACGAAATTGTTACGAACATCCAGAAAGTGTATCAGAAGAGTTTAGTATCCCTAGGAATTTTAACTCGTCTCAACTCCGTCGACAACTTATTCTGTACTGACTATCGATCTATGCTCTACCTCGATGATTATTGTCAGATTTTGCTAATATCACCTATGTCTACTTTAGATTATCGTAAAATCTACTACCACACATGTAGAGTATAAGATAGAGTTACAGATTTTCAGTATAATATTATTGCTATAATAATTTGTACTACTTACACTAGGCATTATCGCATTAGGCATGAACTAATTAAGACACGCTCTCACCGCGTGGGATTGGGATCGGGTGCTGTTAGGGGGTGATCGGAATAGCGATGGCTTTTGGCTTTTGGCTGAAAAAACACTGTAGCTAGCTGAAAAAACACTGTAGCTGAGTTAGTGGATAGTGTAGTGAATAGTGAAAAAAAAGCTGAAGCTAGAAGCTGAAGCCGAAAAAAACCGAAACGATCACCCCCTTAGTACTACTGCTACTTTGGCAGTAGGGGATATCTCAATCATTCGTTAAGCATCCACGGACCAAGTTTTGATGACACCTAACAGCTCCATAATGATCGCGCAGGATATTTAAATTGTAGCATATCTAAACATTGATTGAAAATTTTGATAACATCCTGATATTATACTATGAAGTTTTGCTATTTGAAATTTAAGATTTTGCTCTAATTTCAGTTCAAGATGAAGAATTTTAAGGGCAAGAAGGAGTTTGGCGTTGATACTACAATGTTTTTCAGTTGTTATAGCTCGATATGAGAGGTCTATTGTGATTTATACTCTATTGATGGCAAAATAGTTTTTTTTTCATCCAGACAATTTTATAGGAGCAGTTTCAACCATATCATAGAAATTTAGTTACCTTTGAAGCTAGCAGTTTGATGTATGTAAGTTGCTCTTTCAATGAACGTTGATGTATGTAATAGTTTGTATTCTAGGTAGAGTATGCCAGATTCCATAATATAAGTTATTCGCTATCTATATAGCATCATAAGTGATATTTTGGTTTATGCTATTTGATGATTGAGCATTTATTTCATATGGTCATTTGCCAGACTCATGCTTTACTGGGGCTATGAACTACTAAAGACCTAGTTTTGTTTGTCTATTTTGTTGATAGCTATGTGTTTGAACTTGCATATGATTTGCTCAATTTTGTTTCCCGACAAGCTTTGAATAAGATTGTTCCAATCTTTCTTATCAAAGATTAGTCCGATGGACTTTTGAGGTACAAGGTCTGGTGAGGAAGATTTACTTTGAGGATATTTGATATTTTGGCTACAAGAGTGAATTCGTCTCAAGATAGAGATTATTAAAATGTATTCCAAATTTGTCATCTTGTCGTGTCAGACACTGCGCCAGATATAGCGCCGAGTGGTGCATGTGCCTAACCATGTCAGACATGATAACGGTTGGCGCATCTGACTTTGATTTGGTTTCCCTTTCCGTTTGGAACTCGTCTCTCTCATCCTATATATATACCTTTGTCGTTCATAAGAAAAGCAAAAATCTCATTGTAATCTCTTCTTGTATATTGAATTACGCTTTCACGCAACCGCAGTTTTTTAAATGACTTTTACCTTAAATTCGTATCTCCCATTTTTTTTGTGCATTAGTTGCAACACCATCGTAATGATGTGATTAGCTAAAGGGTAAAGATCAAGCTAAGCGGTACAGAAAATATGTGAAATAAATATTTGCTGGTACCTTCTCATTTTTGTTTGTCCTGAACGGTACCATGTATACATATATTAAGAAGTACAATATATTATTTTTCTTGAGATATTTGGATTCAATGTGCAAATCGCTAATAGGTACATGTACACTCATGACTCATAAAAACCACGCTCTAAACTAAAGTGTAAAATCACGTCGGGTTCAAGTGGCAAAGAAGGAAAGTCTAACAAAAGTGAAAAAAAAAAGGATCAATAATGCAACCGATTTCACATCACCATCACCAGCAGACGATCAATAATGCAAGCTTAGCTGCATAAGTGCAGGCATCTTTTGCACCCCTCCCAGAGAGAACAGTGCACAATACACACAACAACAACCAAGAGGGAAGTTAGGAGCGATCAAGATCGATGGAGCTGGTGGTGAGCGCCTCCACGGGGGCGATGAAGACCCTCCTCCCCAAGCTGGCCGAGATGCTCACCGACGAATACAAGCTGCAGAAGGGCGTCAGGGATGACGTCGCGTGCCTGCAAAAGGAGCTGGAGAGCATGCATGGCGCCCTTGAAAAGGTGTCGATGGTGCCGGCCGACCAGCTTGACAATCAGGACAAGATCTGGGCGAGGGAGCTGAGGGAGCTGTCCTATGATATCGAGGATGCCGTTGACGCCTTCATGGTGCGTGTTGGTGACGCCGGCCATAAGTCCACCAAACCACATGGGTTCAGGAAGTTCATCAACAAGATCTCCACGGCCAAGGCTCGCCATGACATTGGAACTACAATTCAGCGCCTCAAGAGGAGGCAAAGGAGGTCGGTGAGCGACGTGATAGGTACATGCTGGCAAATACTATCACGAACACAACTGCGATTGACCCTCGGTTGTCAGCTCTCTATGAACAAAAGGCAGCGCTCGTCGGAGTAGATGGTCGAAGCGATGAGCTTGCTAAATTTCTCATGGAGGAGAATGGTTCATCGGAGAAGCAAATAAAGGTGGTTTCAATATTTGGATTCGGAGGTTTGGGGAAAACCACTCTTGCCAATGCTGTATATAACAAATTTGAAGGGCAAATATTCAACTGCCGGGCTTTCATTTCGGTTTCTCTTAAACCTGACATTAAGCGGATTCTCAAGAACATGCTCAGTCAGCTTGACAAGCAAAACAGTGGCCAGATTAATGAAGCATGGGACGAGAAGCAACTCATTGATGAGCTCAGAACATTTCTTAAAGACAAGAGGTACTTTAATTTCAAAGGCTACAACTTTTTTTCTATGCAACATTCTAAGTTAATTATGCCTAGTCATACTGACATTAGCTACTATGAAATCATATTCATAGGTATCTCGTTGTAATTGATGACATCTGGGACATTTCGGCATGGAAAACTATCAGTTATGCATTGGTTGAGAATAATCTAGGTAGCTGTATAATAACAACAACTCGCAAAGTTGATGTTGCTGAATATATAGGTGGTCCCTACAAACTGAATGAACTCTGTGTTGATGACTCTAAGAAATTATTCTATACAAGAATATGTCACAGCGAAGATGAATGTCCTCCTCAGCTGAAGGAAATCTCAAATAAGATTCTCAAGAAATGTGGTGGCGTGCCATTGGCTATCATCACTATAGCTAGTTTATTAGCTAACAAGCCAAAAACAGAGTATGAATGGAGTAGGGTGAATGATTCTATTGGTTCTGGACTTCAGAAGAACCAGGATTTTGACGAAATGAGAAGAATTTTGTCTCTCAGTTATTATGATCTACCTGCTTATCTAAGATCTTGCTTGTTGTATCTATGTGTATATCCGGAGGATTTTGATCTTGATATAGATGAATTGGTATGGGTCTGGACTGCTGAAGGTTTTATCCATCCGGAGCAAGGGCAAAGCTTCCGGCAACTAGGACAGAGTTACTGTATCGAGCTTGTCAATAGAAGTATGATACAGCCGGTACATACTTCTAGTGATGGTCGAGTCTACACTTTCCGCGTGCATGATATGGTCCTTGATTTAATTACATCGTTATCAATTGAAGAGAATTTTGTTACTGTATTAGATGGCCAACAGTGCAAGTCTGTGCCAGAAAAGGTGCGCCGGTTATCCATTCAATGTAGCGACAATGAAGACAGTGTTCAACAGGCAACCACGAGCCATGTGAGGTCGCTTACTTCCTTCAGTCATATTAATCTACCGCCATCCCTTCGTAGCTTTCGAGTTCTGCGTGTACTGAATTTACGGTACTGTCATTATGTGGAGAGCCATCATCTTAGTGGTCTAGAATATTTGGTTCACCTGAGGTACTTGGGTCTGCATTCTGGCAAAATTACCAATCTCCCTGAACTAATTGGAAATCTGCAGTTTTTGCAGATACTAGATCTATTGGGCTGCTTAATAGAACAATTGCCGGCTAGTATTGTTCAACTGAGACAACTGGTACGCCTGCGTGGTGATGGACGTGCACAGTTGCCACCGGGTGGTGATGGAGTCGGGAATATGAAATCTTTACAAGAACTATCAAGCATTAACATTGGCAAATATCCAACCCTTTTAGATGAGATAAGCAGTTTGGTCGAACTGAGGGTGCTTGAGATTCGCTTTGATACGTGGGATGAGAGCTACGAGAAACCTCTAGTCGAGTGCCTACGCAGTTTGGGCAGCAACAAAATTCAAAGTATAACCCTCTGGCGAAGACGTCCTCTTCGGCCTGATGGTCACTCCTTGGATTGCATGTTGGATATTTGTTGGGCTGCTCCACATCTCCGAGAATTTTGGGCAGCGGACAGCACATTCTCTACATTACCAAGATGGATTCCCTCACTTGCAAACCTCTCGACCTTAACTATCAGAATAAAGAGTGCGACACGAGAGGATCTCCATGTACTTGGAGATTTGCCCGCTCTTTGCTATCTCGATCTACGCATAGAAAGAGCCCTCGAAGAAAGGCTGGTCGTCAGTATTGATCACCCATTCCAGTGTCTTACATGGTTCTCGTTTGAAAACGATGTAATGGGTCTGACATTTGCGCAAGGAACTCTGCAAAGGGTACGAACACTCGACCTTGAATTTGGAGTGAGGAAGACAAGAGATGTGTGCGGTGCTTTCAGTTCCGGCATCATCGAGAACCTCTCTGCCCTCAAGCACATCTACGTTAATCTTCTCTGCCACAATGCTAGGGTATGGGAGGTGGAGGATGCGGAGGCTGCCTTCAAGAATGCAGCAGAAACTCATCCCAACCGTCCCACACTTTCCATGCCAAGATTTGGAGAAGAATATATGATGAAGGATGAAGAGGAACAGACGGTATTATTTCCTCGCCACAACATGCACTAAATTCTCAATATTATATGCTTCTTTTCCTCATGTGTTCGTTGATTTCCCGTGTCTGATTCAACCAGGAGGACCAGGGTTGCTAGCAATACATATATATAGGATACGTGGTTACCAATTCACAATTCATATCCAAATTTGGGAATATGCATCAAGACGGCGCATTTTGGAAGGTACGACAACCTAGGTACACCGGTTCTTCAGAACAGCTTCCTCCTACTGCTTTTAATTGTCAGGTCCTCTAATTGATTCACACAATCTAGAAAACACACAAGAAGCGCTCACCGCCGGCCGTGGCGAGGGCGGCGAATTCGATGCCGGCACTCCCTTGGAGCATCCCCAGAACACGGCGCGGACGACGGGTCTGGCGACGAACATGAACCAAAGCTTGATACCCTTCCTCTTCGGAACCACTTCTGAGATTGGATTGGATTGGATTGGGTTGGAGTCGAGCCAATTTGCTGGATTTGCCACTAAAAAACTTTGTAACCATTGGCAAATGGTCACTCTGCTTTTTTTTTAAAACCACAGCTGTCATTCATTTAAGGAGAAGAAAAATACACCGGCAAGAAGGGCTACAACAAAGCAACACTGAAGATCCCTTGTCCGTGCAACCAGGGTTTTCAAAATTGGATTGCATTCTTGAAAACATGAGATAGACATGTGCATTGTATTTATAAAAAGATAAATGAGAAGATAAGATATGCACATGATCGTATTGAAAAGATGTATGGAAATGAGATAGTTGTAAATTGACATGAATACTTGCTAACAAGTTTTAATACCATTTATTGTTTTATTATGTGCTTACTGAATCATGGACTCACTTTTGTTTATATTGTTATTTTTAAGTGAATGTTGAAGGTATCATGCATGTGTAAGGAGTAGCTCAAATCAGTTCATGCACTGCTGTTGTTCCACTTATCACAATTAGTCAATAAACATTCATTATTAGTGCTTTGGTATGCAAACTCTTGCTATTAGTTAATAAGTTCCTTTAGAACATAGAGCTATTAGTATGATCACAATTAAATAAAGTATCATTGGTTAGTCTCATTAATTGGATTATCTTCATTCTTGTCGTTGCTTCAAGTAATTGTTCAAATTTGTTATATTCAGTATTGTCATGTTTATGCTTAATTTAATATTTTATGAAAGCTTGATCATTGTATAGATGTTAGTAATTTGTGAGAAATGGTTTAATTTGGAAAGGATTAAAGTTAGTAGTGACATTCTAAGCTCATGTCGGGCCAAGTTACAGGAATAGTGTGCCATCGTTAATTATAAAGAAACAACAACCACTTTTCTAGTATTAGCGACCACTTTTTGGTCATTGCTAACACTGTGTTGGTTATTGTTTGATTATTAACGACCAGTTCTTTCATCACATCAGTGACCACATTTATATTAAAAAATAGCCCCAGCTATTTTATCCCCGTTCATTGCTTAGGAACAAAGACAGAATTCCTATTCCATAAAAACAACCAGATCAATAGCATGAACCAAAAAAATATTATTGCATCTGAAAAGTACAATTAGAATGTATACATTGGAAGTTTATTCCAATGAAATTTGTGCTCTAGCTAACAATAAAAATATGGATAAGGCCATATAAGACAAGAAAAATTGTTGCAGGCTTGCAGTGCAGTAAGTTGTGTCCCTTCTCGGCAGTGACTTGATGTAGTTAGCTCGTAGTCAGTCTTCCATGCATCACCTGTAGTGTTGTATTGCTTCCAGAATGCGTTCAAAAGCTACATTGCTCCCGCCGTTTGTTTGTTTGTTTTTTGTTGAAGGAACTACCCTGTTGAATGGAGAACACAGATTTAGTAGTAAAGTAGGATTGCTTCCAAACATCTTACCGCTCAAAATATGTGATACGACCTCGGCTTCTCACAATAACTTTGGTTTTGCACTGCACAAAAGTTGATATGATAAAAAGATCCAACTAGGGAAGCATTAAACAAGAAAAACATAGAAAAAGTGGCATCATTAATTAGCACACATTAGACAAGTAATTTTAGTAATGTAGTGCACTCGAGAGGAATAGTTCTACTGCATATTCAAAAGTGTTTAACAATTCAGCTAGCCTTCAATGTGAATAAATTCAACTTACCATTTAGAAGAAACAAGAACGAAATACATACTCCAGGTGGTAACCAAGATTGGCTTCTTGTTCTTTACCAATTCAATGGGCTGATGTAATCTGATAAAGAAAATCTACAGCTAAATAAGAGCACTTACACGATATTGGCAGTATTGTTTAGTAAACATCTGTCAAGTGTACGACTTATTGGTGACACTGCAAAGCTTCAGAGTCAGAGATGGCGAAAGCATAGAAACCCTCCTCAATCCTGCAAATAGATGATATAACAAGTGAGATGATGAATTGGCATTATACCAAGCACATAGCATCGACTGGTATTATTTCATTAAATTGAAATAATAATGTATAATCTGGCATAATGGCAGTTTTTATCCCCTTGAGCATTTTTTAGGAAGTATCACCGAGAGAGTTGTGAACCAATATAATTATCAATGTTATGTTCACCAAATATGTCAAGATTCTGGTACCAATGTAAGCATGTAAAGAAAAGTTCTAATTCTACAAATTTAATGCTTATATGCTTGCTAGGGCTTACATGCCCAGGAATGGAAATCAAGTAGTTCACATTCAAACCCAGCTATGAAAAAGATCTACTCCGGGTTTACACGTATGTAGAACCTGATAAACCACCTGCAAAATAACAAAAAGGGCAATATTCAGTTAAATTACAATGTCAAAACATGGAAATGACACATTAGTGGAAAATGAAATTAATTCCATGCAAAAGATCCACTCTGGTTTTACTAACAAACCACCTGCAAAAGAACAAAAAGGTCAAAATCCAGTTAAGTTACAATGTTGTACATGGAAACGCATTAGCAGAAAATAAGATTAATTTAAGCAATGCATTGAACTGGGTTTGCCTAGATTAATTGGAGAGGACACATCTGGTCACTTTGTTGTCCATATTGTCATCATCAGATTATTCTAAAAATACCATTGAACATTGACAAGTATGTCGCTGTAAACCAGCAACTATTAAGAAATTAATTAGTTCACGGTGGTTGTACACACCATGTCCCCTCCTAAATTCATCACAGATCCCTCAACTTCTGTTTCACTGCATCTGAAAAATGAAATTGCTGCATGTTCAAGTACTTAATAGATAGCATTGATTCTGAATACAAATTTAATTAAATGGGCTTTGTCCAGTACTTAGAATTTTTTAATATCCTCATATACCAATTACGAACATAGAATCATGAAGATAAATGCATCAATAAGTGTAAAGATTGAACAAAGGTATATGCGTACAAAGGGCAAAACATGCAGTCAAGATGTTACTCTGTAATCGGGAGGATAACAAAAGGTGCCCATCTTAGCTGCACATGCAATCAGGGAATCAGTGGTACAGAAATGGGGAAATTGGAGATCTAGACGAAATCAGGGAATCAACTCAATCGGCTGTGATGCCAGGAAAACGAAGCTGCACACCACAAGGGGCCGCCCTGAGAGGTCCTGCTACGCTGGGGAGCAGCCCCTGTTGTACAACACCAGGACCAGATGGCTGTCGTTCACCGCCACAGCAGTGAAAACTTAACCGAACTCTGCCATGGTAGAAAAACCTTCCATCGGAAGCTGTCATGGCAGAAGAAGCACCCGAACTTCTGAAAAACAGCTGCTTGCCGGACGGCAGGAGAAAAGAACATATGCTTGCGGTGCAAATCTGGCTAGCACCTTTTCTGGGGTTTTCTCTTCATATTAAATAGCCAAAACTCTATCTTGTTTACAGGATCAAATCAAATCAAATACTTTCTACCTGCTAACAACGGAAAGCTATCTGCTAGAAATAAGGAAACTGAACACGGCTTTATCTTCAACAGCCGCATGGACTCAAAATCAAACAGGAAACAGAACTCCTTTAGAAAAACTGAGTTGGACGCCAACAAAAAAACTGACTTGACTAGATTACCTTCATCACTCTATCCCTAATCTTGTTGAGTGACCTCAAGCATCCTAAGTTTTCTCTTCATCTCTAGAAATTTGACCCGGCCAAGCAGTTTAGTCAATATATCAGCCAGCTGCTCGTCTGAGTTGATATGCTCAATAGTAATTCTGATATCTCGTATCTACATGTTTACTTCTATCATGAAAAACCGGATTTTTGCTCTGATATAGCTGACTTATCGCCTACGTTGAGTACAACCTTCATGACTTCCTTCTCCATGAGCTCTCCCAGTAGCCGAGCAAGCCATACTCCCTGGCATGATGCAGCACTTGCTGCCATATACCCAGCTTCACAAGACGACAGTGCCACCACTCTTTGCTTCTAATATTGCCAATTAACTAGACTTCCTCCCAGCACATACATTATTCCCGTTGTGCTTTTCCGGTCATCAACGTCCCCTGCCATGTCACTATCACTATAGCCAGTCAGCTGCAACTTCTTCTCACCCCCTCTCCCATAATGACAACCAAAAAACAGTGTGCCCCTTACATATCTCAGGATGTGCTTAACTGCCATCAAATGTTCATGAGTCGGATTCTCCACAAAACAGCTTACACACCCCATTGCAAAAGCAATATCTGGTCGTGTATGGACCAGATATCTTAAACTCCCAACTATGCTCTTGTACTGTGTGGCATCAACTGGAGAACCAGAGCTAGTTTTGCTTAGCTTCAAACGGTTTTCCATTGGAACTTGGCACGGGTTGCACACTTCCATGCCACACTTCTCCAGCATTTTCAAGGCATAACCCAAATAGGCTACCTTGGTTAATCTATCAACTATAACCCAAATAGAATCATATCCTAACTAGGTACGGGGTAGACCAGTTATGAAAACCATTCCCACTTCTTCCCACTTCCACTAGGGAATCTATAGTGGTTGAAGTAACCCGACAGGTTTCTGATGTTTGGCTTTGATCCGCTGGCACACATCACAGCATGCTACATACTCTGTAATATTTCTCTTCATACAGGGCCACCAATGTAGGGTCTTCATATCCTGGTACATCTTGGTGCTGCCTGGATACAGGGTGTATGTTGAGCTATGGGCTTCTTTGAGTATCAAGTCCTTAAGATCCTTTTGGTGGGGAACGAAGAGACGCTTCCCATATCATAGGACTCCCTGTAGATCTACTATTTTAGGGGCTTTTCTCTTAGCCATGAGGCGCTTGAATTTCTGGACTATAGGATGTCCTTTCAAAACTACTTTAATACGCCCTTCAAGAGTTGGATGTGCTTCCATTGCAGCTAAGGTACCATGATCTACTATCCCCAAGTTGAGGGGTTCAAATTCCTTGTAGAGCACAGGTTGGATTTCTTGAATCATGATGTTATTGCAGTAGGGCTTACAACTTAAGGTATCAGCCACTACATTTGCTTTTCCTGGGTAGTAATGGACCTCCAAATTATAATCTTTAATTAACTCCAGCAATTTTCTTTGTCTGAAATTAAGGTCTGTCTAGGTGAAAATATACTTGAGACTTTTATAGTCCGTGTATATATTATAGTGATTTCCAATCAGGTAATGCTGCCAAATTTTTAGAGCGTGCACTACGGATGCTAGCTCCAAATCATGTGTTGGATAATTATCCTCATGAGAACGGAGTTGTCTGGATGCATATGCCACAACTCTTCCTCCTCGCACAAGCACACAACCAAGACCTTGGTGAGAGGAATTACAATACACTTCAAAGTCCTTATGTATATCTGGCAAGACTAGCATGAGGGCTGAAGTCAACTTTTCCTTTAACTCTTGAAAACTCTTTTCACATGCATCCGTCCAATCATACTTCTCTTACTTGAGGAGGTGAGTAATTGGCTTGGATATTTTGAAAAGGCCTTCTATGAAGCGTCTGTAGTATCTCTTGCAGCGAAAAATTGCATTTGCTGTATTTGGCATATAGCTAGTGTTCTCTGAGCGTCTCTAGGACTGCTCGCAGATGTTCTGCATGTTCTTCCATGGTCTTAGAGTATATCAGGATATCATCTATAAACACGACCACAAATTTATCCAAGTATCTCATGAACACTTTATTTATCACTCATGAAATAGGTTAGAGCATTAGTTAAGCCAAACGACATGACCGTATACACAAACAGGCCACACCAAGTGGTAAAAACTGTTCTAGGAATATCTTCTGCCCTAATCTTGAGCTGGTGGTAACCTGACGTTAAATCTATCTTGAAAATGACTATTGCTCCTGACAATTGATCAAATAGGTCATCTATTCTGGGCAGAGGATATTTATTCTTGATAGTTATATCATTGAGAGCTCTGTAGTTACACACAATCTGGCAGTGCCATCTTTCTTTCTAACGAAGAGTACTGGCGAACCCCAGAGGGATGAGCTAGGCCTGATGAAAATTTCTCTTAAAGATCCTCAATTTGTGTCTTCAACTCTTCAAGTTCATCCACTAGCATTTTGTAAGGTCTCTTAGCAACTGGGGCAGTTCCTGCCTGTAAGTTGATCACAACTCTATATATCTGTTGGGTGGCATGCCAGGTAATTCTTCTGGAAAGACTTCTGAGTATTCTTGGACTACAGGCATCTCTTCAAAATGCATTTCTTCAAGATGATGGATCGCTTGATTCAAGGAGGGGTGATTCATACTAACCTTTATTGCTAGCCCAAGGTACTTGGTGTGTACCACCTTTCTGTTAGCACAGGCTATTATTCCCTAATATTTGGTTAACCAGTCTATCCCTAGGATGATGTCCAAGGTTTGAGATTCTAGAACCAAAAGGTCTGCTAGGAAACCAAAATCTTCCATAGTAACTTCTACCTTGGGGCTCACTAGAATAGCAGTTAAGGGTCCTCCCTAAAGGTTGGCAACTTAACCCTTACAACAAAACTCCCAGAGATAAAAGAATGCGAAGCCCCAGAGTCAAACAAAACTTGTGCAAGTATGAACTTAATAGAAATCGTACACATGAGCACTTCGGAGGCGTCTTGGGCATCTTCTGCTGTGACATGGTTAACACGGCCCTGGTTGGAAGTCGATGCAGTCCTTGAAGCTTGAGGAGTTTAGAAGCTTTTGCTTGGAAACGAAGACTGTCCTCTTGATGGGGTGGCACTCAAATTGAACTTGACTAGGGTGATTTGGCGATCCAGGCACCTGTTGGCAAAATACCCTTTTGTACCACAATTGAAACAATGCAGATTGGCCGCTGGGTTGTTGAATGAGGATTGTCCTAAGGGACAAGGCACATGAGTTACACTTCCACTGGAGCACTATGATGGAGCTGGAACCTTGGGTCCCGAGGTTGCCCTTTATCGAAAGGAGGGGTTGCCTTGGTACACTGGCTTTGATTGAAAGCTACCTTGGGTTCTCTGCGATGCTCACTTTCTCTTGCGGCTGGCTTCTAGTTGCTTTCTTTCGTTCTCACAGACTAGAGCCTTGTTAACCAAATGGTGAAAGGTCGGATGATCATGCAGAATCGATTGTGCCCTCATCTCTTCATGCATCCCTTCAAGGAAGCAATCAACTTTCTCTTCCTCACCTGCTACGTCCTTTAGGGTGTAGTGAGCTAGTTGATTAAACTTATTTAAGGTACTTATCGACTATCATGTTCCCCTACTTCAAGGTTCAGAACTCATTCTTTTTCATCCTCATTATTCTAGGGGGCACAAAATTCTTTTAGAAAGCAGTCTTGAATTCGGCCCACAGAATGGCAGTTCGGGCCGACATTGCCTCTTCTTCTTCTTCGGCGTTGGCCTCTTCGTTTGCTTGTTCTTGCTATTGCCCTGCTGGCTGGGCTCTAGCAGCTAGGGTTTCTTCTACTCCTTGTTCTTCGTCCTCTTCTGTCTCATTGCCTGAAGAACTCTCCCCTCTGCGAGCCGTGAGGTAATTTTCCCACCATGCTGCTGTGGTGCCTTTTTGCTGGTGGGTGGCGAAATCCACTTTGTCATCGCCTGAACAACGGGCGAGTTGGGTTTCCTCTTGGTGTCCCATAGCCAATCCTCTGCTTCCAGAGGCTCGTTGGCTGAGGAGAAAGTCAGAGGTCTAGTCCTCAAGAAATATGCTAGCTTGGAATTTTTGCTTGCTACCCCTGCCAGTTGGTTGGCTAGAATTGCGTGCAAGATCTGAGTTTGTTGAGCCATCGTTGAGGGGCCCTGGTGGAAGTTGCAAATTCTGTCCATGGCCACGGTCGCTTCCATGGCCTCTTGATGAGGACATGGCCCCGGTGGTTATAACTATATTAGCAATGCTTATTGTTCGAATTACAAGAGTTCCTACACATCACTTAAATTATCAGGTGAGCTTGTTTTTAGAAGTGCCTTTATATCATATGAACTATATGATGCTACCTAATGATGAAAATGCATATTTACGTAGTTATATAAGGAGGATTGCATCAACACTACGAGCTCGTAGTTGGGGTCTACCAAAAAGAAAGCCAACTAACATATCAAGACTATGTCAACGTCTTCCCCAACTCTTTCTTATGGTTACCACATCACTTTTGGATCAATTCAAGCAAGAGTTCAAGTGGGACACATTTTGGAATCCAATTTGGCCTCCAGATCAGTTTGCAATCAGCCTGATAAGGCCAACTTCAAACGAGCATAACTTTCACATACGGAGTCCATTTGAGGCCTATGAGTACTTGATAGAAAGCTTTTCTCGTCCTCTTTCCAACGGATCCAGCCTTGCCTCCAAATTCCTTCTACACAACCCGCAATCATCAAAAGAAGTTGCTACACCACCTGTTTGGGCCAAATCGGGCTTTGTAATGCATGGGCCTAAGAGGAATGTGCTACCCCCATTATTTATGACTGAGTACTGTTTATGTGAACAGTAAAATAGTACCACCGCCTTGTTTTTAAGTTTTGTGTGGTTTCTATTCCTCTATTTAAGGAGATCGCACCTTCTAGTTTTCTTGGATTTCGTTTATGTTTAGTTTGCCTTCGTTGCAACTTGTATTTTCAGTTGTGTCAGACGACCACCTGTTAAGATCCTTATTCGGAATCCCACCATATTGAGTATTTCAATCCTATTTGCAATTTGACATTGCTTGTTATCTTGTTCTTACGTGTTTTTCGGTTGCATGCAGGAATAGACCTTCGTGGTCAGGTCAACCGCGTTTTTAGCACGGTTGATAACGACTCGGAGTGTGGTTTAGCGATTGCTTGGTGTCCTGGTCGTGACCGGTTAGTAGCCGTATCATCAAAGTCGTTCTTCTCCAAATCGAAGTTATCATCCTACCAGAAGATCGGGACCCCGTCGCCTCATCGCCTCTTCCACGGACGGTGGCTCTTCTGGTTGCCATCTATAAAATAACTAAGACTTTAAGAACAGCTGGTGGGAGATGCATATATGAGGGTTCACTAGCCCTCTAGTGACACGACAGAAAAACCAACTATATATACACATCGTCTACTAAGGGGGGCATAAAAGGGGTAGAGAAGGAGTGCTTGCAACCCAAAAACTGCCTGGCGAGCACTACCGACTAGCCTATCCTACAACTAACTCCTCCCCCTTGAGGTGGTCTCCTCCACAAGTGGAGCAATCCCCTAGGGAGCAGAAGTAGCTACGATCGACATCTGGTGAACTGGAGCTAGAGCGGGAAGGAGAAAGAGAATGGCGACGACCTCTACTGGATCCCCCGACTTCTGCAGGTGGCGGGCATACGCTCTTACGAGCGGTAAGCCAGGTGCGGGGTCTCAAGTAACATGTCAGTGCTATGCCACACGTGAGTGGAGCTGGCAAGGGCAAGAGACGGGCGGTCCATGCTAGTGCTAGTGGGGCTGGAGCTACTAGTCTACTAGTGGTGCTGGAGTTGGCTGCGACTCACATGGGTGACGACGAGGTGTAGGTCGCCTCAGATCGGTGACACTCCAACTCGGTCTCTGCTGCAATCCGTTCTCACTCAGAGAAAGTGAGAGCGGTGTTCAATCCAACCAGCTAAGCTCGAAGGGTGTCCGAATGCTGGTAACTAGAAGTCAATAGCAGCCAAAGTTGCCCTATCTCCTGGAGGGCACAGCAGTAAGAGTCTGCCATACACTAAGTAAGTTGCACCTGATGAGAGAGCCATGAGTCGTCCAATGGGACCTCCATGGGGTCGGTGTAGGTATCTCCGGAGTAGATGATAGGGAAGAAGCAGTAGGAGGACTGTAGCAGCTCACTCCCATGCAGCCGACATGGCTGAGCCGACGCAAAGTGAATCGTATATCCTGCACGGCATCCGAACGGTGACTCCAAGGGTGTGTGATAGGGACAGCGAGGGGATCAAATCCTCTCTCCCTAGCATACACAAAGGCCTACATGTTCTAGACGTCGTGGTCTAGAACCATCGTCCTCCACCCCCTGAAGATGGGCGACTGACGGTAGTCGAGGTATTAAAGAAGCTAACGCAGCAAGCCTACAAACTTGCCCTCTGTCTCCGCTTGAGACAGGTAGTCCCAGGAACCATCTGAGGAAGATCCAGTCATCTACAATTTTGAACAACAAGAGGTTAGAACAGGTAAAATATAATGAAAGTGCGGATAAGCAAAGATCTAAGAATGATGAGTGAAGCAAGTAGTAAGCTATATTTTGTCAAGGTTTTCCTAGTTTTTGAAAATAGTACTCAAGCCTTAACCACGACCAGTCTAACTAAGGTTTCTACAACCATATGCTATGATACCAGCCCTGTCAGACCCGGATTTAGCAAATCCAGAATCCCCTGTTAATCCACTTCACTATTCCCTGAATCAATAGATAGTACAGATACATTGCTGAATTATCTCATACATGAAATAGACCACACCATACATTAATATTACAATACCAGAGTTCAACCACTCCACTTCAAAATAAGTTTTACATAAAGGGCCGTCAGATCAAATGTTTACATTACAAAAGCTTAAGAAACAGCGAAAGCAGAAAGGAGGGAGCTCATCTCTCCACAGGCATCGACTAGAAAACCCAAGTGGAACCGATATCAGCTAAAGGTCTAGCTAATATTAGACCCACTCAAAAGTTACCATGGTTGGCCAATTTGTGAGGAGACGCTAGAATACTAGGATCTAAATCTAGTTGCCACCTCTTCTCCTCCCTCGTCACCTTGATCCTCATAGAACACATACTAATCTTGGTTCTCGTACTCTAAAGTGGGGAGAGTGAGGGTGAGCACACACAACCGTACTACGCGAGCCAACACACAAAATGCATGTAAACGTAGATGCAAGGCTTTAACAAGTGTGGCTTGTGTTCTTTTATTTGCATAAAGCAACATTTGTAAATACGACTAGCTAAAATTTCTCAGACATAGCATTTTAATAATTCATACTTTAAAGAGATTGAAATTGTGCAATAAGGATAGTTATGCTGTCCACTGGGCCGTGCCGGGTCGGCACGGCACGGGCCCGGACGCGGCATGGCCCGTTTAGGCATGGCCCATTAAGGCTCGACTAATAAACAGGCCGTACCGTGCCGGCCCACGTGCCGAGGGCCGGGCTCAAGCACGGCTCGTGGCCGTGCCGTGCCGCCCCGAGCACGGTTAAGGGTAAATGGGCCATACCGGTACGGCCCGTTTAGCCCCGAAAATTTCAAAAAAAAACCTAAAATGTAGAAAATTGAAAAAAATTTATAAAAATTGTAAAAAAAATATAAAAAAATTATATACATTTTTAATCATCAAGATAATTATTATCAATAAAATAATGAGCTTTATTAACTTGTTAAATGACATTACATGGATGCCTCGTTGAAAACTTTACCAAGTAAAAACTCAATTTGAGAAAACCTTAGTACAGAAAAAAGAGTACAGCCTATAAAGCTTACTAGTGAGTATATCTGGAGAAAATATTGAAAATCCTATTTATCGGTATCTAAATACAAATTATCGAAAGATTCTTCTAAGTCTGTATTTTGGGCAGTATATTGGAATCTTACTTCAGCTTGTTCCCAATCCTTAACGGTCATAAGGACTTCGACCATCTCGTTGGAGAGACTTGTTCGTCGCTCCTCGATTATTCTTCCAGATAGACTGAAGACTGACTCCGAGGAGACCGTAGAGACCGGAACAGTCAACACATCCCGTGCCAATATGGATAGCACTAGATATGTTACTTTCTGGTTTTGCCACCAGGAGAGAATGTTCAACTCTTGCTCAAAGCTGACGCTGTTACTGTTGAGATAGTTTGATAGATATCCGGTGCTTTGTCGCCTTGCTCCTCCAGACTGATGTGTACCTACATGAGAACCACGAGAAGAAGAACCAAATATCTTGTCCCATTGCATAGTCCCCGCAGAGGTGCTAAGGGTCTTTCCAAACGCACAGACCCAAATTTATTTTCGTATTTATTGTATACCTCTTGTAATTTATCCTAAACTTCCTATCGAAATCATTCCAAACTCCTGACGTAGTAGCTCTTGATCTTTTTGAACCCGTGCTGTGGGTTCTCGATGCACTCGTTGAGCCAGCAGAAGATGGATTGATTGGACCCTGTGCCGTCGGACCGGCCGCTTCTTCTGCCTCTACATTTTGTTCTAGAGGTGGATCTTCTGTAGATGGATATCCTTCTTGAAAGGATTGCATATCCTCCGTTGTGAGCCCGAATTCGGAGAGTTGAAAATCATAATTCTCCATTGAATTAACTGTAAATTGAAATAGAAATTAAATAATTAACATACTATTCAATCAAAAAACAATATAAAAATAAAATAAGACAGCACTATTAACTTTTCTGCAGCTCTTCGAAAATTCCTTGAAGTTTTTTGAATTTTCAGAATTTCCGACAAATTTCTCACAAATTTTGCCAAATTTCCACAAGCACTTCTGAATTTTTCATAGCTAAATAGAGAGATGAGAGTGAGATTTGAGGTGTGGGAAATGGAGGCCGGATGACCCTCTATTTATAGAAAAATTTTCATATTTTTTCTGAATTATTTGCTATTTTTTTTTAGTTTTTTTACACCCCAACGGTCGAAAAAACGGCTATATTCCGGCAAAGCCGTGCGTGGCGTGCAGTCGACACGACCGCTTACGCCCGTTGCCCCGAGCCGCGTGCGTGCGCGTCGGACGCGGCTCGGCCCGAGTGGGCACGGCCCAGGTGGCCAGCTATAAGGATAATGGTGCAGGTTCCATCCACCTGTTACATGGTTTCATCCACCAATGCTAGATTTTTTATCATTATATTACATCCACCTTATTAAACATCGCTGGAGTACATCCCTCTAAGAAAATTCAAAGTTAAAGTACATCCCTTCGACAGGTTTTTATCCCACCCACAAAGGTTTGGAAATAGAACTAACTTGAGAAGGTTCCCATGCCATCACTTGACCGTGGGCATTGCTGCTCGAATAATTTATACTCTGTAGAAACTGTACACCTTTATCCATAAGAGATAATCAACCCGATAGCTCTACACGATTCCTTGGTCATGTAGATCGAGCGACTGTCACACAACTTTTCATAGTTACCTCGCCCCATTACCAGTCCACCCTTATGGGAAGGGAGCTACTGGGAAAAAGCAGGAGCTCACCGAAGAAGGAAGAAGAGTTTGGGAAGGCTGAAGGTGAGTTGGCAACGGAGAACACGAATGGCGAAGGTGGGTGATCGGTGCCGACAGAGGTGAGGCTGCGGTCCTCCTAATTGGCACCGGGGTTAGCTTCACAAGGTGGCAAGGATGCTCTGGATGGGAGGTATTGGACGACGGAGGTCAGAATCAGCGGTGAGGAAGGGTGGCCGGGGGTGAGGAAGACATAGCCTCCGGTGATCTGCAAAGGAGGAAAATGTCGATTAGGCTCAGCGGGAGGACCGGAGAGGCTAAATGAACCACAAGGAGAGCTTGGCGTGGCTTGAAAACCAACGAGGAGGGCTAGCACCGGCGGTGGCTGAGGGGAGATTTCAGTGGCGATAGAAGTGAACTCGGGAGAGCAGAGGGAGTCAAGGGGAGGTGGAGGGAAATTGAAGGGGTTTGATTGGGGGTTTTGTAGAGGAAGGGTGTGGGGAGCGTTGGCTGTTGGGCACGATTTAAGGTACACAACGGTAGTGGTGGCATTGTGCGAGCTCGAATGGAGGAAGAAAGGGAGGGAGCTGGTGCCAGGCTAAGGGGAGAAGGGGATGTCGGGCGCACGCAATAGAGGGGTGAGGCGTCAATGCGGCTAGGTGACTTAGTCTTTTGGGTACGACAGCATGCTACGACGCCACGAAGTGGAGCTAGGCAAGAGGGAAAGCAGAGCTAGGTGCGGGATGGCATCAATGCCATGGTCAATACGCATTGGCTAAGACGCAACGGAAAAACCAAGGGCAGTTTCAGCTGTGACCGCGGCGAGGAGCGGAGGGAGGCGACACCCGGCGGGGATAAGGGGGTAGAGGAGGATCTAGACCTGAAAGGGGTACAGCTTAGCGATGGTGTTGCCACGGGGGGCTAGCGCTGGGGAGAAGGAGAAACCGAGGGCGGTGATGTGGCACAACAGACACGGCACACTCTAGAGAAAAACAGGGGAAGGGAGAGAGGAAGGAGGAAAAAAGAGGAGGGAGCCGGGTAGGCTAGGGGAAAAGGCTGGGAGGGAAAATGGGCTAGGGCCCAAGAGGAAAAGTTTTTGAATTTTAGATGGGAGAAAGAAATTCAAGCAAACCAAAAGGCCAAAGATTGAATTTTTAACTCAAGATTTTTGAACTTTAAACACAAAATTCTGCAAATAAGCTCAAATTTACAAACACAAGGTAACATGCCCAAAATGTGATGTTACAAATCCTACCCCTCTTAAACAGAATCTCGACCCCAAGATTCGAGCTACCCAGAGAACAAAAAGGAGAAGCCTGATCTAAGCTGATCCTCATGCTCCTAGGTTGCTTCTTGCTCCGAGTGGTTGCTCCACTGAACTTTGCAAAGGCCTATCACCTTACTTTCATCCTTTTTATGACCTCTTACTTCTGACTTCTGAATTCTTCAGACAAACCGCCTATCAGTGCTATCAAATGCATCATCTAGTTCAATCATACTATCCCTGTTGTCTCGATTGAACTGCTCATTGAAGTAATCTCTCCACCTATTCTTGATCTAATCACCTTTCACCAAAAGTCTATTAGTGCCGCCTTTGATGCATTTAACTTGGTTGAAATTTCTTGTTCCTTTCTCAAAGTTTAGCCATCTTGTAGACATCCTCCTCGCTCTCCTTTGTATTTAGCTTCTGATAAATTTCCTCATAGGCCTTATCTCGTGCCTCACTCACCGCTTTCTTTGCATTCTTTTTTGTTGTTTTGTACTTCCGAATGTTGTCATCGCTTCTGCCATGATGCATGTGCTTGTAGCATGTATTCTTCTCCTCGATAGCCTTTTGCACTTCCTCGTTCCACCACCAAGGTTTGCATCTTGTCCCTCAAGGCACTCCAAACACCTCGTAGCTACCTTCCTAATACGAGTTTCCATTTCTATCCACATACTATTCACGTCTCCCGTGTTCTATATCCCTTCCGCGATCATCCTCTCCTTAAATGCTTGTGAAGCGCCCCCTTTGAGTTTTCACCACTTCGTCCTCGTGGCTTTAGCGAACTTAGCCTGTCGAACCTGTATCCTACAACGAAAGTCAGAGACTACCAACTCATGTCACTGGAAAACACACTCTCTATGTATAACTTTACAATCTATGGAAGCTCGTTTGTCCTTCCTTTTAACTAGGACAAAATTGATTTGGTTAGAATGCTGAGCACTGCTAAAGGTAACTAAATGAGAATGATAGTTAATAATTAAAATTGCTAGACAAACACTCGAGCGTTAATACCAGATATAGCTCTAGAGAATAAATAAATTAGTATGAAATCTAATTGATAATAAACTCAAACAATATATTGAGCCTGATTACAGAAATGTATCATGGCTAGTTCTAACTCATTGCAGATTATATTATTCTTGTTCATTCAAAACCCAACAAGAAAACCAATTTTTTATGATGATAATCCCAATTAATACAAACATAAATTGCAGCAGCAAGTACATGGTATTAGAAACAAAAGGGCAAAAGGAAATTTCATAGTATTAGTTTCATCAATTTGTTTTAATTTTACTTGGCTTCATGTTAGATTTTCAGGATTTTTTAAAAAATTTTAATTTAGCACTAATATCATGCCCTGATGCCCTAAATTTTCTGTTATTGATGTTAAAACCAAAATCCTATTTGGTTTGTCACATTAAATTTGGAAAAGAATTGATCAATCTCGTGATATAATATTGCACCAATCGCCTAATCCTAGAAGTGATAGACCACGATTTCAGCACGAAGTTCCTAATTCATCAAGATTTTCTTTGCATATTCTTTTTTAAAAGCATTTGCAGATTCGTTTCGTTCAGGTGTTTGCAGATTTGTTCTGTTCTTAGATCAGATTTGATTGTCCCCCAATACTTTATGATGATAAAATCGCCAACTGCCTAATCCTATAAGCAATAGATGAAGATTTCAACTCGTAGCTCCTAATTGATTAAATCGACAACTGCCTAATCCCAGAAGTAGCCTTTGCAGATTCGTTTCGTCCAGGTGCTTGCGGATTCGTTCCGTTCCTCGCCTAATTCAATTTTCTCTTATTATAATTTCTTATGATTAATCGCAATTTTTCCAGCACAACCCAACAAGAACCATCCCGATGAATTCAAGACGCAACAGCAACAAATCAATCTAATCTACCACACGAAAAAAACGCAGAAGAAACAATTTCTATAGGAAATTTACCTCGCAAGAATCACCTCGAGTTGCTCGCGGATGCAAGGGCCTTCGGCAACCAATTCCGATCGACGAAAACCTTCGATCTCGGCCTCCAAATCGCGATGGCGGGAGCACGATGAGCAGTCGCTGCCAACACGAACATGCCCACCACCACCACCCCTTGGCAAAACCGCAGCGACCTGTGGTGCCGCGCTTACATAGCCCCCCGCCCGCACCGACCTAGACTCGCACACGCCCGAGAGGTGGCGCGTGGTGGGGCCGGGGCGTCACGGCGGACGCCGACACCGACTCCAACAGAGGGGACACGTGGGGTCGGCCGAGAGGAGGCATCCGGGAGGCTCCTCGGCAGCGGCGGCATGGCGGCTGGTAGGGCTAGGATTTCCGGAATGGCGGCGGAAGGAGAGGGGGTGGCTTGTTGCTTGGGGATAGAGAGGCCGGGGAGTCTTGAATTAGCGGGGGAGTTTCCATTTCGTTTCTAATCGGGTTCAAGTTCGGGCGCGATTTGTTCTGTTTAGTTGTCCGGGGCCGTGACCCGGTTATGGCTCATCATGGGGCCCGCATGTCGGTGGCGGTGAGAGGTCACAGGCAGTCCGTCCGTGGGTGTGTAGAAGACTTCTTAATTTGTTGATACTAGCGTCCATGAGAGAATCCCTTCAATTTCCTTCGCCTGAAACCAATGAATATATGATAAGATACAGAAATTAAAGCCAGGAATAGCTGAAAGAAAGGATAAGTTAATAGAATTTCATACAAAATTATCTTTACTGCTCTCGAGAAACTTCAAGTCCAATTTGATTTTCTCCAGCAGAGCATCTTTGCTATCAATATCAGCATCAAAATCCTTAAAATTCTGCCCATATCTGCTGTTAAGCTCCTCTACGTACCGTTCCAAGACAGAGAAGCTCACATCAAGAGATTGAACTTTTTGCATTAGCACCTTAAGAACTGTATCTCCAGGAATCCTGCCGGCCTGAAGTGTTCTTGTCTCTGCCATTTGATCATGAGCACCATTCTTCAATGAATCAACACTTGTTTTATCATCATCTAGTTCAAATTCATCTTCATCAAGGGGTTCTTGTGAGGAGTCTTTTCCACCAGTAGGCTCCTTCAAAGGCGTTTGCTCAACTGGCTCCTTTATTTTGTCATCAGGTTCCACTTTTTATTCTCAACTGAAATCAAGTTGATTTGTGA
Source organism: Melocanna baccifera (assembly GCA_036346265.1). Taxonomy (NCBI): domain Eukaryota; kingdom Viridiplantae; phylum Streptophyta; class Magnoliopsida; order Poales; family Poaceae; genus Melocanna; species Melocanna baccifera. The sequence goes on from CM070710.1 coordinate 11,542,414, forward strand.
GGTTATGTGTTGGTTTATGATAGTGTGTATTGACTTGGTAGTCCGTATTCTATACAATGAAGTTAGGGATCTCATGACGTTATTATCTAGTGATGTCTGAGCATTATTAAATACTTGATGCTGGTATTTTGCTATATCAGCATCATTTGCATGCACAAAGGTGTAGTACGATTTATTTATTTGCATGGTTAAACATTCAATAACCTTTGGACTAACTATTTTGTGATTTGGTTGTAGGACTGGATATCTTCATCTAGGAAAACTAAATAATAAGTCATTTAGTTCACCGCTTAGGCGCTTATAACTTTTATTTACTAACCTCATGTCATTTTCAAATTTTAGATTCTAAGGAGAAGATAGCATCACTTGTTGATGAGTTGGGCTTAGAGCTAGATAATATAGAATGTGCTCCTACAAACATGAATGAGGAGGTTTGATAATTCTATCTTTGTTATGTATTACTATTAAGCAATAAAGATTTTTAGTACTCTGTGATATGATATTAAAGATATTGAATGTCCACTGAAACATAACTGTGGACTGTGACTCTTGAGATCAAATGAGTTACGCATAGACTGTACTTGTGTAGTACTCTAAATCACTGCTACTTGTGTAGAATTTCTGAGGGAATTTAATAAGACTCGAATTACTTGTACAGTTTTTGTATTCCATATGGACCCTGAATTGTAACAGTCACACGTAGTGACTTTGGTCTGCATTGGTCAGAGCTAACTAGTCAGAATGGCAGCGCTATTGTTAACACCATAATCACATAGAGTTGGAGCGAGCCATCTGTTGTTGTCTTCTCATTTCAGTTACACGTATACCACTTGAGCTGTGGCCTGTGGGGATCCATTTGAACTGTACATAGCCCAAGTAGTTAAAGCTTATGGTAACTTTCTAGTTTCTACTACATATCCATGGCACTGTCAGAGGAAGGTTCCTGTAGTCTTTGGCCTTCTACTACATGTTGGAGTAGTGTTCTGCTTAGGGTAGGTCGAGTAATTGTGGTTAGTGCAACTTCATGCCTACCTTGCCTTCACTCACACGTTCAGCTTTTGCCAATAAATTATTTAAACCAGCTACTGCATTACAGGGATTATCTTTTCTGCTAGACTTGCCAAGCTAGCTTAATTATGCTTGCATATTCCTTGTGCTGTGGTTTGTTTAGAGCTCATTTAGTCAAATGATGCCTGTTGTGGCTACAGACCAAACAGAGAGAGAGGGGTATGATAGTGGAGAGTTAGGTGAGCAAATGACCTCTTCTGTCTTTCCCAAGAACCAGTCATGATACATAAACATTCCCTCGTAAGGGGCAATTTTACCATCGTAGCCTTACACGAAGTCCCTCACCGAGGACAGGCTATGTCATTTACATGACTTACAACCTTCTCTACAGGCTAGCTGATTTAGGTGGGGGCCACCCCTACAACAGGAGACTCTCATGGTGAAGGGTTTCACAGGCCGAAGCCATGTTGCCGAGCCCTTTGGCCCCCTCCGTCCCTGCGGCCTGTGACGTTGTGTGATTGTGGGCGAATGCAGCGAAGCTGTTGTTGAAGTCTTGCGCTGGGCGGTCGCAGGCGGAGTCGCACCTGTGCTGCGAAGGCGAAAACCGTAACGATTTGTACTGCGGAGGCAAAGACCTCGTTGATGCGGGAGGAGCGGGCAGGTGCTGGAGGTTGGGGCGTCTCATGCGCACAAGCAACCGTCAATGCGGACTCCCGCCAACTAACCCGCTGCGCCGGTGTCCTTTGTGACCTAGCGTCCATGGAAAGGCATGGAACACATTAGAGTACTAAAAATGGTTGGAGTAAGAGCGAAGGGGTGTAATGTGCGGCAAGTGCCAGGGTTGTCCCGAGCCACTGGAGTAGAAGGGGCGCCTTGTGGTGCGGCGTGCGAAGGCGCGGCTGCGTGTTGAAGGGCCTGAGCCGATGGCGGACCCAGGGCTGCGCCGCGGGGGCTAAGGTCTTGTCTAGGGCGAAGTCGGAGTCGTTCCGCTGAGACGGAGGCTTCGCGAAAAGCGGATCTGTGGGCTCTTGGCGGTGTCGCACGCGCCTGTGAGGGTGGAGACCCCCTCGACGCGGCCATGTGCGCAAGCGCAATCCAGCGAGGATGTCGCACGCGTATGAGCGGCCGTGCCGCTTCGGCTTCCTTCGGGTGCGGCTCTCCGCGCGTGGGCGGTGCCTGGACTTTCGCCGATTGCGCTTCTTGACGCGTGGGCGATGCTTCGACTTCCGCCGATTAGGCTTTCATGCGTGGGCGGTGCTTGGACTTCCGCCGATTGCGCTTCTTCTTCTGTTCGTGAACATGCAGCGAAATGTTGCTGTGTTGATGAACAGAAGGAGACCTACTTTCGAGCACAATATTGTGGCGATCGCCGGCCGCCGCGCGTGCGCAGGGGTAGGAGGCCGCTGCGTTGATCGGCGCAGGCTGCGCTAAACGGACTGCTCCGCGATCACTCCCCGAGGCGACGGGCGTCTCCTGGCGCGCCTCTCCGGCGCACGGTTGCGTGTTGACGTCGGGGGCAGAGCCGGGGGCTGCCTTGCAAAGCCGAAAAATGCCGCGAAAGGCGGAGACAGGTCATCTCGTGTAGATTCCCGAGCAGACACGCGGCGAGGTGCTATTGGCGCACCGTGCGCTGCCAGGGCCCTTGGTGCGACCGCCACCTGACCGAGCGCGGCGCGCACGGGTAGGTGTGCCAGTACGGTGGCGATCGTGGGAAGGTGGGCGGTTCGCCTCCCAGCAGTTATGTTCATCGATGGCGTGGAAGACACATGGGTATTAAGTACCCCCTGTGCTAGGCCACTTGCCTTTTCATCGCCTTGTCTTCTAGCCCCCGACCACGCGAGACGGTCTCCTGGCCTCCTTGCTTCCTCCTACGTCTCGGAGCTCCAGAAGAACGATGGCATACGACGGGGCGCGCGCGCGGGCGGCCGACGACAACGCCGTCGTTTGGCGGGCGTCACCGCTCGAGGTGAGGTACACCCTCGAGGGGCACAGGTCCGCATGGGCGCCTTCGCCGGGAGCGTTTGGTTTCTCGGCCCCTCTACAGAGGCGCTGGCCATTGAGCTCCTGCGCCGTCTGCTTGATCGGCATGCAGAAGTGCTAAGCGTAGGCCCCACGTTGAGCTCCTGCGCCTCGCTCTTGCACTCACGGCTGCCTGTCCATGCGGTGGGCGCAGTTTGCCGGGATCGCGCGAAGCCTTTGGAGTCCGTGCGCCGTTGTATGTGGACTTCGGCGAGTGCGTGGGAATATCATCCACGTCTTATTTATACTTCGGAGAGTACGCGTGGTAAGAACACCAGCGCGTGCGCGGGACATCCGCGTCTTGTTTAGACTCAGTATAGTGCGCAGGGAAAACATCCGCGTCTTTGTTTGTGCTCCGGAGAATGCGTGAGACTATCAATCACGGCTTATTTAGGCCCCGGAGAGTACGCCATCGCGCGCGCGGGACATCCGCGTCTTGTTTATACTCAATAGAGTGCGCAGGGAAAACATCCGTGTCTTTGTTTGTGCTCCGGAGAATACGTGAGACTATCAATCACGGCTTATTTAGGCTCCGGAGGATGCGCCATCGCGCGCGCGGGACATTCGCGTCTTGTTTATACTCAGTAGAGTGCGCAGGGAAAAACATCTGCGTCTTATTTATACTCCGTAGAGTGCACGCGAGGGCGTCCCCCGTTGCGTCTTATTTATACTCCGTAGAGTGCATGCGGAGGCGGACCTCGTCGCTACGTCTTATTTATACTCCGTAGAGTGCGTGCGGAGGCGGACCTCGACGTGGTGCGTGTGCGGAGGTGAGTCTCCGTGCGGTGCGTGTGCGGAGGTGAGTCTCCGTGCAGTGCGTGGGAACATCAACCACGTCTTTATACTCCGGGGAGTACGTGTGGTGACAACACCAGCGCGTGCGCGGGATTCCGCGTCTTATTTATACTCAGTAGAGTGCGTAGGGAAAACATCCGCGTCTTATTTATACTCCGTAGAGCGCGGGCGGGGGCGAGCCTCCGCATATGTTTGGTGGTGGGGGTAGGGCATGAATAGCCTCGCAATCGGCGAAATTTATTAAATTCCCGTTTGCGCAGGTGAGCAAGTACAAAATGTTATGAACTAACCATAGGACCCGTTGTCGCGGTGGTGAGATGCGAAGCCTCTGGTGTTTGGGTTGCCGCAGGGCGTGGACGGGCGTGCCTTAGGGGACGCACTGAGCTCCCCGGCGCGAGCCTCGGGTTCTATGCTCTATGTGCCGAGCCATGTGCTGATCGCCAAGGACTGTGATTATACCTCGTGGGCCTGGAAGCTTCACACTTAGGAAGCCATGGTGTGGTACTGCCCCGAAGGAATTGAGGGTCGGTCTCCCCACGATGGCATTGTAGGGGTACTGGATATCCACGACATCAAAGGTGGCGTCCCTACTCACGTTGTCGTCATGGCTGAAGGAGACCTACAAACATATTTGGCCCAGCGTCAATAGCGTCTGACCTCCAAAGCCCTGCAGCGGAATTCTTGAGGGGCCTAGGCGATCGCGAGGATCGCCATCCAGTCGAAAGTGCGTGCGAACGTAACGCTTATGGAGCTGCCCATTAACCAGACACGCGGACGCCGCACCTGGCAACCACGACCTGGATGACTAGGGGATCCTGATGGGGGAACTCCACGCCTTCGGCGTCGGCAGGCGTGAAGGTGATCGCATGCTGCGCCCAGTCTGGCGGTGCATTAGCCGAGTAAGCCGCCACATGGTGTAGCCTCTGCGCGTAGGCCTTGCACTGTCGTTCCGAGGGAAACTCCAAGGAGGAACCCCTGGAGATGACGTTGATGATCCTGCGCGGGGCGCCCTCAAGGGCATGGATCCGCAAGGGGCTTTCCTGGGGCTGCTGCACCTGGGCTTGTATCCGCCGGAGACCCTCCTGAGGTTGCGGCTCTTGATCGCAAATCCTCAGGGGGCTATCCGGTGGCTGGCAAACGTGCGCCATGACGGGTGGGCGCGCCTCGAGATCCCTGTCTCTGGCCACGCTTTGTCGAAGTGCCGCGATGGTGGTGCAGGAGCGGGTATCATGATTGCCTTGGCCGTGCACCTCGCACCACTGTGGGTCGTCATACTCTGCACGGGCCCAACCGTCACGACCCCGGCCTCGGCCTCGCCCCCGACCCCGCCGGGCCCTGGTCCCGCGGCTAGCAGGAGCGTTATCCTCGGAGCCGCCCTCGACGTCAAAGACGTACCGGGCTCGCCGGGACGTCTGACGGCCGCTGGCTGGGCTTGTCCACCGCACGTCCCCAGGCCGGGGCGTCTTCGACGCTTCCTGCCGGCGCTTGCTCCGGTCGGAGGCCCTGTACCGCCGCATTGATGATTTTTGTCTCATTGACATCTTTGACCTGGCAGCGGACCTTCGCGAAGCGTTTGAAGTACTCGCGAAGCCTTTCCGATGGTTTCTGTTTGACGGCGAAGAGCTGATCCGCGTCGACACGCTCGATGTAGTTCCCCTGAAAGTTGTTGTAGAGGCGGTCGCGGATCTGCTCCCACGCGTATATGGAGTTCGGCTCTATGGTGAAGAACCATGAGAGCGCCACTCCGTGCAATGCGAGCGGGAGCCCCTTCGCCTTGGTGGTGTCGTCTCCGCCTGCCGCCTCGATAGCGGTCTCGTACACGCGCACGAACTCTCGGGGATCCGTGTCGCCTTTGTACGACGTAGCGGAGCTGGGGAATTTAAAATCCTCCGGTCACGCTGCCTGCTATAGGCCCGCCGATAGCGGGGACTCCGGGTCCACATGCCGCAGCGAAGCGCGACTGGATGTGGGGGTGTCCCGGCTGTCCGTGCGCTCAGGCGTTGGCTCCGACGCGACCACCGGTGTGGTCGGCTGACCCCGAGCCTCCTACATTCGCTGCACGGCTCCCCGGAGATCCGCCAATTCCTGCTGGAGCGTGCTGAGGGCTGCCAGTAGGGCGGTCTCCACTGCGGGCATGGGTGGGACAATGGGCGCGTCCGGTCGCACGGTCGAGGTAGTCGCAACCACTCCGGCGCCGGCGGTAGGGCCCATGTCGCCGGAGGGGCCGCTTGGTGCTCTCGGAGCGGGTGTAGGGGCGGCAGTCGCGTCTCGATGGGCGTCGGGGCTACCGCTCCCTAACACCCGACCTGTATCGTCGGAGTCGGCTATCGCACCGGTGGCGGGGTGGCGCACGACGCGTGGAGTGGGGTCGGCCGTCGCGTCAGCGGTGGCGGGGTCGGTGGAGTTGGTGATGGCGGGGTCGATGGTTGCGCGATGATCGTCGTCATTTTCGCCCCCGATCACCGACGCCGAAGCCCTGGTGCTGACGCGGGGCCTCGCCATGATCGCCTCCTTCTTCGCCACCGATGATGCCTTCTTCGGTGCCATCCTTGCAATCTTGAGGCTTGCTTCCGTCGTCCCCACGGACGGCGCCAACTGTTGTGGCTACAGACCAAACAGAGAGATAGGGGTATGATAGTGGAGAGTTAGGTGAGCAAATGACCTCTCCTGTCTTTCCCAAGAACCAGTCATGATACATAAGCATTCCCTCGTAAGGGGCGACATTACCATCGTAGCCTTACACGGAGTCCCTCACCGAGGATAGGCTATGTCATTTACATGACTTACAACCTTCTCCACAGGCTAGTTGGTTTAGGTGGGGGCCACCCCTACAACAATGCCATTTTTAAGAGTAGCACATATGATCAATTTCTTTAAAACCTATATTATTACGTGGAATCGTTGGTCACATTTGTTTGATGTGTTTGATTTGGACGTGTGAAGGAGGGTAATGTAGCCTTATAGATTTTATCTATAGCCTTTAGATCTAGCCTTTAGATCAATAAACTTTCTTGCAAAAGAATATAATTTTATGTTTATTCAAATATTAGAGATCATTCATTTAGGTTTCTATTATTCATTCAATAATTTTGGGTTTCAATTGACTTTTGGACCTTGTGGTAATTTGCTTAACTAGCCTCTATCATCTACTTGCTACTTTGATAGCTAGAACTTACTACTTGCTTAACTAGTCCCTACCATCATGTCCTATAGTTAAATTTGCTTATTAAGCTACTAATGTAGTTTCATTATGGACATATAGTATGGTTGATTGATCTTTATATGTGCGATATATATGGTTTTTATTTTCGTGTATTACCCGACTAAATATTCGAGACCGAGACTTACCGTATTCAGAGCGTCCTATATTCACTCCGTATTCGTGATCGAAAATATCTGTATTTGTATTCATATTCGGTATTATCTATATTTGAGTCCGACTCCGACAAAAAATGGAAAACGAGCAATATTCATCTGTATCCGCTCCGTATGCACCCCTAGTCAGCAGTCACATCAGATCTCAATCTCAAACGTCTCCGCTCGTTGCGGCTTTTTTCGGTTTCAGCTTCTAGCTTCTGCTTTTTTTCACTATTCAGTATTTCGTCTTTTTCTGAATTTTTTTAGATATGTTAGGCTTTTTTGTATTTTTTTCTCGTGTTTCTTTGTATTGTCCCTAATGGGTTAATATGTTTTTTTTCTATTTTTATATTTTTTTAAAATTAATTATACCTAAAAAGCTAAACCAGTTACAGTGAAATTTTAGCCAAAAGTCAAAAGCCATCGTTAAAACGAGGGCCCCTAGACGATCATTGTGACAATGATGATAATGATTTAACCACAAAACTCCATTAATGTCATGCCCTTCTACAGTATAAAACCAATCGACAATCAGTTGCGCAAGCTTTCCATATATCAATAAACAAGTTGTTTCAAGGGTTATGCTGGTTGTTCTTGTTCTTGTCCGTCAGTGCTTGTTTAGGGCGTGTTAAACCCTATACATCTGTTTACATATGCGTGCGAGTTGTAACTGAATCCAGACAAAAGACAGAGGCATGTGAACATAACAGAGATGGTTTGTTAATTATACTTTTTTGGATTAGAGGGAAAACACGCGCGCTCACCACGACACCACATGCATGATCAGAGAGAGAGAGAGAGACCGCCAAAGTCTGTAAAAACTCAAAAGAAAAACCCCCCACGTTGAGCAGGTCCAGTATGATTGATCCATCATTGTCGATAGAAGTTATAAAATGTGGAGTCTTAAAATGGGACTCTGCTATAGTTTCTTTTAAAAAAAATTACGCAAGGACTCTGGCATTCCCCTTTGAAGTCTGGGTGGATCGTACCCTCCACTAACTGAGCACGTAACTATTCCGAACAGCTATGGTTTATAGTTTTTTTTATTATAATTGGTTGATTTTTTACTGTAACTGAGTTAATTTATTTAATATAATTAATATTAAAAAAATAAAAAATAGAAAAATATGTTAGTACATTACGGATAATACAAAGAAATATAAGAAAAAAATAAAAACCAAAAAATAAAACAAAAAAACAAAAAATTGAAACAGTAAAAGAAAAGCTAAAAGCTAACGCCATCGCCGCGATCCAAGAAGCTGATTCTGTAAAAGGGAACGTGAACTAGGCTTTTTGTCCTGTTCTTTTGAGTTAGGGTTGAGGTTTTTTGTTGTCCATTTGAACTGTATATAGCCCAAGTAGTTAAAGCTTATGGTAACTTTCTAGTTTCTACTACATATCCATGGCACTGTCAGAGGAAGGTTCCTGTAGCCTTTGGCCTTCTACTACATGTTGGAGTAGCGTTCTGCTTAGGGTAGGTCGAGTAATTGTGGTTAGTGCAACTTCATGCCTACCTTGCCTTCAATCACATGTTCAGCTTCAGCCAATAAATTATTTAAACCAGCTACTGCATTATAGGGATTATCTTTTCTGCTAGACTTGCCAAGCTAGCTTAATTTATGCTTGCATATTCCTTGTGCTGTGGTTTATTTAGAGCTCATTTAGTCAAATGATGCCATTTTTAAGAGTAGCACATATGACCGATTTCTTTAAAACCTGTACTATGATGTGGAATCGTTGGTCACATTTGTTTGATGTGTTTGATTTGGACGTGTGAAGGAGGGTAATATAGCCTTATAGATTTTATCTACAGCCCTTAGATCAATAAACTTTCTTACATAAGAATATAATTTTATGTTTATTCAAATATTAGACATCATTCATTTAGGTTTCTATTATTCATTCAATAATTTTGGGTTTCAATTGACTTTTGAACCGTGTGGTATATAGCTATTATTTGCTTAACTAATCTCTATCATCTACTTGCTACTTTGCTAGCTAGAACTTACTACTTAACTAGTCCATATCATCGTGTCTTATAGTTAAATTTTATTATGGATATGTAGTATGGTTGATTGATCCTTATACGTGCAATATATATGGTTTTTGTTTTCACGCATTATCCGACTAAATATTCAAGACTGAGACTTATCGTATTCAGAGCGTCCTATATTCACTCCGTATTCATGACCAAGAATATCCGTATTTGTATTCGTATCCGGCATTATCCATATTTGAGTCCGACTCTGACGAAAAAATGGAAAACGATACGAGATGAGTAATATTCGTCCATATCCGCTCCGTATGCATCCCTAGTCAGCAGTCACATCAGATCTCAATCTCAAACGTCATAACTAAGATAGAACGATCATTGTGACAATGATGATAATGATTTAACCACAAAACTCCATTAATGTCATGCCCTTCTACAGTATAAAACCAATCGACAATCAGTTGTGCAAGCTTTCCATATATCAATAAACAAGTTGTTTCAAGGGTTATGTTGGTTGTTCTTGTTCTTGGCCTGATGAGTAGTCCGATTGATCTTCACCGTCAGTGCTTGTTTAGGACGTGTTAAACCCTATACATCTGTTTACATATGCGTGTGAGTTGTGACTGAATCCACACAAAAGACAGCGGCATGTGAACATAACAGAGATGGTTTGTTAATTATACATTTTTGGATTAGAGGGAAAACGCGCGCGCGCACCACGACACCACATGCATGATCACAGAGAGAGACCGCCGAAGTCTGTAAAAACTCAAAAGAAAAACTCCCCACGTTGAGCAGGTCAAGTATGATTGATCCATCATTGTCGATGGAAGAAGTTGGCAGTGCTTATTTTGATTTTTAAGTCAACTTCTGTTTCTGACTTCTTCTTTTTTTCACTATTTAGTAATTTATCTTTTTCTGGTTTTTTAAAGGTTTTTTGACTTTTCTTTTTTTTCTCGTATTCCTTTGCAATGTCTGTGATGGGCTAACATGTTTTTTCTATTTTAATTTTTTAAATTTAATTATACCAAATAAGTTAATTTAATTATAGTAAAAACAAGTCAGATACAGTAAAAAAAGGCATAAACTGATAAACCATCGCTATTCTGAACGCCCCATAAAGGCCCCGCTCAACGACGCGATGGCTGCGCGTTGAACAGTGACGTTCGGCGGTAAGATCACTGTGTATTTTTTGTTTTTTTATTTTTTTCCTTATTTTTTTGAATTATCTGTGATAGGTTAACATGCTGTTTTATTTTTATATTTTTTAAATTTAATTATGCCTAATAAACCAACTCAGCTACAGTAAAAAATAAACCAATTACAATAAAATTTCAGCTAAAAACCAAAAATCATTATTATTCTAAACACTCTCAAAATGTGGAGACTTAAAATGGGCCTCTGCTATAGCTTCTTTTAAAAAAAAAATTAAGCAAGGACTCTGGCGTCCCCTTTTGAAGTCTGGGTGGACCGTACCCTCCACCAACCGAGCAGGTAACCTTGATTCTGTAAAAGGGGACGTGAACTAGGCTTTTTGTCTTGTTCTTTTGAATTTGGATTAGTGGTTTTTTTATTGTGCTTTTTAAAATTATAATAGATAATAAAGATATTGATATAAATAGTATATATGATTTTAGACTTAAGAGAATTCATTTTAAGAAACTATCTTATTTATTTTGATTTTCGAAAAAATTAAAAAACAAAAGTCAAAAACTCAAAAGAACAATATCGTTATTGCGTGTTGATGTTTTGTTGTTAGCTAGTATTGCAAGCTCGTATTCCACTTGCCCTTCTGCTCTAGTGAGCGGCGGTATGCCTTTGGTTTGATTTCATCTCCCACGTGATAAAATTGTATGATTTTATTATTGTTGGGTACGTGTCTCAAAACCACTTTTGTTTTGCTTCTTTTGGAATCGGTAAAGATGGGATAGCAATGGTGAATAGCTAATCAGGGATGAAAAGGAATCTGGATATTACTCGGATATCTGACTACCGAATCTGGATACGTCGGACCCGGGTACCAATATCTATATCCAGATACCCAATACCCGGATGAGGATGTGAATCTGGTTTTAGTCGGCGCGGATTCAAAGTCGGATATCCAGATTTAGCAGATATAATAGTAGCAATTTAGTAATACGTATCTTTTATATTTGATCTTCAAATTGGGCACATTATACATGTATTTCGATCATCTCAACAAGCCAATCATCATAGTAGATTTTAATTTGGCATTTCATATTTTCATTTTGGCATCCCTCAATAAAGCTTTTTGCATGTTCTTTTAACTAAATTTGATATGTTTATAATCGATTTATTTGCAATATATCTAGAATTAATTAGGATTAGTGACAAAAATGGCAACAATGATAAATAATTACGTAATAAACTAGAGGAAAAGAGGCATAAATATTACTATAAAACCGATATTGATTTGTTAAACCTCATTGCATCATAGGATATGAAGTTGTCCTTAAAAGCTACATTATACAATACGTGAGATGAATGATTAATTTATTGCTGTCAACATTTAATGCGCAGTTACATATTAGAGTCACTGAGTCAGTTATTTATCAATTTAAAATATTAAAATAATTTGATGCCATGTTTAAATAGGAGAGGCCATAAATAATTATTGGAATCCAAAAAACAGTCAAATCTGATCCGATTTTGAGTATAATCCGATCCAAATTTGTATCTAACATTTGTCTTGTCTATATTCGTATCCAGCGTTTGTCCAATTCGTATTCGAATTTAAGAAAAAAAATATAGATGCAAATATGATTTAAGTACTATTCGATCTGTTTTCATCTCTTACATGGGGCGAGCATGACAGTCCCAAACCGCGAATTAGCTTTGCGTTACAAGAGAAAGAGATGAGAATTGCATGCGTTATTCAATGAATATTGACCAACTTTACTCGATCGATTATTTCAACACTGAAATTTACAACTTCAGGCATATATGCTCTCCTAGTGGTACTACGGACCCAAGAGACAAGCATATGCAGCAATTAAACCATATTATCATTTGTTTGATTTCATCTTACACATGACCAAATTTTCTGCCTCTATAGTACTAGCACTACATTGGGTAGGAGTCTTAAAACCACTCTTGTTTTGCTTCTTTTTGATACTGTGATTTTGGTGCCAAGTAGAAATATATATGGGCATCGTCTATATATTAGAGATTTCAGTCGAACTTTGGACCATTGGATCAAACCCACACCTCTCCTGACAGCTGACACGTGTCTCAACCAGACCATACCTCTTCTATAGCTGATGCGTGTCTCAACCATGCCTCCCCCACCTCCCCAGGATCCACTCCTGACGATCCAATCGAATCCATGCCACCACTCACCAGTCGCCCACCACCCGGCTCCTGCATCTCTCCCGCACCACCTGACGCACCACCGACTCCACTACTACAAAACAGGCTATACTGGACGGGTAAATCACAGACGGTTCATATGGAACCGTCAGCGTAACAATCGCTGCAGCGGTTCATACTACCACCCGGCTGTGATACTGTCACAGATGGTTATTAATACAAACCGTCTGTGATAATTGAGACATCACAGACGGTTCGTGTTAATAACCGTCTGTGAAAGTTCATAGACGGTTTGTGACACGAACCGTCTGTGATAATATAAACATCACAGACGGTTCGTGTTAATAACCGTCTGTGAACTTTCACAGACGGTTATTGATACGAACCGTCTGTGATGTCTCAACTATCATAGACGGTTCATGTCACAAACCGTCTTTGATATTAATTGTCACAGACGGTTCGTGTTAATAACCGTCCGTGATAAATTGCACTATTAATACTTGGACGTACGGTGTCGACACAGATCTGTCTTCATTGCACTGCATCGGTGGAGCAAGGCTTTAGGGAGTTCGGAGGTGAAAATATGTCGCCATCTTCTTAGTGATCTAATCAGAGGTTAGTACTCAATTACTTTTAATTATGCTTATATACATGTTTTTGTAATGGAAGACCAGAGATGATAACTTATATGCTATGTAGTAGCGGTAATAATCATTTTTGGCAATTATTTGTTACTTGTGTAGCTAGCGTAGATGGATCAAAGCTGGATGTACATTGAGAACCGTGTAGTGAAGAGTACATTATTGGCGTGTCTGTTTTTAGAAGAGCGGCCGAGCTGGATATGTTAAAGAAGAGGATAAAATATATGTACTGTCCATGTATTGATTGTGATAATCTCAAGATGTTTAGCAACTCAGTGTAGATCGAAGCTCACTTGATTCGAAGGGGATTCAGAAAAGGGTACAAATGTTGTACCAGTCACGGTGAAGAGAAGTGTACACAAGAAGCTGGTAGTTATGACATAGTCGAGGGGGACAACGATATGCCAGTTGTGGACTGTGCTTTTGATCATGAGGCCGCGGATGGATCGTAGGATGACAATCTGGATCAGATGTTACGTGATGCAGAAGGGAACTACAGTGAGAGAGAGTTTGGTAAATTCGAGAGCTTGATGGAGGACTCGGAGAAACCTTTGTTCTCAGGATGCAAGCCGCAATACACGAGGTTGTCATCAGTTCTAGAACTACTGAAATTGAAGGCAAGCAATGGTTGGTCCGACAAGAGTTTCATGGCATTGTTAGGTCTCTTAGCGGACATGCTTCCAAAGGGAAATATGTTGCCGAGAACCACCAACCAAGCCAAGAAGATTCTTTGTCCATAAGGAATGGAAGTAGAAAGAATACATGCATGTCTGAATGATTGTATCCTATACCGTAAAAAGTATGCTAGCTTAAATATTTGTTCGGTGTGCAAAGCATCCCGATACAAGCGTAAAAATGACTCTGATGATGGAAAGGGCATCGAGATGAAGCAAGGACCTCCTGCTAAGGTGTTGTGGTATCTTCCTGTAATCCCCGGTTTGAAGTGTTTATTTGCAAACCGTAAGGATGCAAGATTGATGTGTTGGCACTTGGAGCAGCGTAAGAAAGACGGAATGATAAGACATGTTGCTGATTCTGCCCAATGGAGAAACATCGATAGGATGTTTGTAGATTTCGGTGTGGAACCGAGAAATATAAGGTTTGGGTTGAATACAGATGGAATGAATCCTTTAGGTAACATGAGCAGCCAACATAGCACCTGGCCCGTGACTCTATGCATGTACAACCTTCCTCCTTGGCTGTGTATGAAGCGGAAGTATATTTTGATATCACTACTTATCTAAGAGCCGAAGCAACCTAGCAACGATATTGATGTGTTCCTAGCACCATTGGTAGAAGATCTTGCAATACTGTGGAACGAAGGGGTACATGTATGAGATGCAGACAAATAAGAAAACTTTACTCTACACGCTATGTTGTTCTGCACCATTAATGATTTTTCGGCCCTTGGTAACCTGTCAGGGTTGAGTACAAAAGGAGCCAAAGTGTGTCTGCACTGCTTAGATTATACAGAAAGTGTGTGGTTGAACAACTCGCATAAAACTGTGTACATACGTCACCGTAGATTCCTTCCAAGATATCACCCATACCACAAGATGAAGAAACAATTTGATGGAAAAAAAGAAGATGAATCAGTACCAAGACCTTTTAGCGGGAAAGAGGTGTATGATATGGTCAAGTATATAAACGTTGTGCTTGGAAAGGGGCATAAATTGAGGAAGAACATGTGGAGAAAAGGTCAATATTTTGGAACTTGCCTTATTAGGAGCACTTAAAAGTTCACAATTGCATCGATGTCATGCATGTAGAGAAGAATGTATGTGACAGTTTGATTGGTCTCTTACTGAACATTCCTGATAAAACTAAGGATGGTGTTAACGTAAGGCGTGACTTGGTCGCTATGAACATCAGGACCGAGTTAGCACCGATAGAGACCGATAAAGGCCGGACATACCTTCCCCCAGCTTGCTACACTCTGTCTAAGTCCGAGAGAACTGAACTGTGCTGAACGTTCCATCCGGTCACTCCACCAGCACGAAGAAACTTGTTTCCATAGAACATTTGAAATTAATTGGCATGAAGTCCCACGACTGTCATGTGCTAATGACACAAATGCTACCTGTTGCAATTAGAAGTATTTTGCCGAACAAGGTTCGAGTGACAATCATAAGGTTATGTTATTTCTTTAACGCAATTGCTCAGAAGGTCATTTGATCCCGATGGACTAGATGCTCTGCAAACCGAGGTGGTGACAACTCTATGTCATCTAGAGATGTATTTCCCTCCATCATTTTTTGATATCATGGTCCGTCTCATTGTCCGCCTTGTGAAAGAGAAAAATATGCGGCCCCGTGTTTCTACGTCATATGTACCCTTTCGAGAGGTACATGGAAATTCTCAAGTCCTATGTACGCAATCGATCTCGACCGAAGGGTAGCATCAGCGAAGGTTATACAATAGAAGAGGTCATTGAATTCTGCATCGGCTACATGGCTCAGGTCGATCTGATAGGTGTACCTGTATCTCGTCACGAGGGAAGGCTAGAGGGTATCGGGACTATCGGAAGGAAAGCAATAACTCCGGATCAAAATATGTATGCTCAAGCCCATTTCACGGTTTTACGACACATGACTGAAGTGACCCTATATATTGAAGAGCACAAGAATATGCTACGTCAAGAGAATACAAGCCAGTCAGAAGTTTAGATCACGAGACAACAATACCGTCAGTTCAACGAATGGTTGAAGGCACAATTGACTAGGAGGTCGTCAAGTGAAACACTATAATGGTTGGCAAAAGGGCCAAAATTTACAATTGTGATATGGCAAGGATACAACATTAATGACTACACATTTATACAATAGATCAGGATAAAAAGAGCACAGTGCAGAACTCAGGTGTCCGCATAGATGCCTATGATGCGCACGTCATTACCGCTGGCCCAAGCTCGTACTACGGGCTTATAGAGGAGATTTGAGAACTTGACTACATAATTTTTAAGATTCCTCTATTTCAGTGCCGTTGGGTCCATCTCCCACGGGGTGTAAAAGTCGACAAGTACGGTGTCACTACCGTGGACATCGAATGTGTAGGATACAAAGACGAATCATTCGTACTCACGAGGCAAGTTATTCAAGTATTTTATGTAACCGACCCGGCAAATAAGAAGCGCCATGTAGTTCTTCGGGGAAAAAGAAGGATTGTCGGAGTTGAGAATATTTTGGATGAGGAATAGTACAATCAATTTGATGATTTGCCTCTATTCGGAGATGGCATTAGGTTCGAGAAAGAACAAGGCGATGAAACAAGCTATATGTGTGTCGATCATCGTGAAGGACTTTATTTAAAATGAAATAGCTATGTGAAATAAATGTAACTATATATGTTTTATTGTAATTATAAAATGACTCAGGAACTGTGATGTATTTGTGGATTTGCATTTATATATATAGGTGAATTGAATGCTGGTAGGTGTAGTTATATTCATTACACTCTGTGAGGTCTTATTGAATACTGGTAGTGTAGTTACAACAGCCAACCGGCAAAGGCTTACAGTCAGCGGGCAAAGGCTTATTACAGACGGTTATAAACTTAGAACCGTCTGTGATATTATATTATCACAGACGGTTATAAGTTAAGAACCGTCGGTGACAGTAAAACTAACCGTCTATCACAAGCGGTTCTTAACTTATAACAAATGCAGTGATAATATAATATCATGAGACGGTTTAGTTATAGAACCGTCGTGATAGAACTATCACGAGCGGTTCCTTCTGTAACCGTCTGTGATAGTTTTCCTTATAAATACCGCAGCTAGGCACGATTCTGCACTCACGCACTCTAGATCTCAGCGCCCACGTATATTATTGCTCTCTCGCGCCGCCCTTCCCTCCCGACGCCACCGCCGCCCCCGCCGGTCGCTCCCGAGCAGCTCCCTCCCGTCGTTGCTCCCTCCCGACGCCGCTCCCTCCCCCGACTCCGGTGCCCTCCTCCCCCGACGCCACTCGCTAGCTCCCCCAAGCCTGGTTCCCTCCTTCCCCGACGCCGCTACCTCTCGCAAGCCCGGCGCCCCCCCGACTCTAGCTCCCTCCTCCCCCGCGAGCCCAGCGCCCTCCTTCCCCGACTCTAGCTAGGTTTTAGATTTGTTTCATGTAGTTATTTCATGTTTCATATAGAATAATGAAGATACGTTATTCATGTTTCATGTTTCATATATTGATATATATATATGCTACATTGTCATATTGATATATATGCCACATTGTCATATTAATATATATCCTACATTGTCATATTGATATGTATATATATTGATATGTGTGTGTATATATATGCTACATTGTAATATTGATATATATGCTGGCCGAATTTACACATGCTGGATTGATGAATATGTTAAATTCATTTGTCATTTGTATTTGGATATGTGTTATATTTCAAATGGTATGTTCAATCCATATGATTACATACATGTTATGACATTTGTATTTCGATTGATGTCATTTTTGTGCTCACATAATCATACTAGAATTATATTGTTATATATAAATTATTCATAGCTATAGCTAGAGATATACCATACCTCACTGCATCCATATAGTCATCCAAAAATATATGCCGCATAGACCTTCAAAGGGATTGAAGCTAGTGACACATTCTAGTGTATCGGGTTCAATGAACTGGATACACTAGTTTGTGTCATTTGCTTCATAGAATTTTGTTTAGGCCCACACCTCACTGCGTTCACATAGTCGTCCAAAAATTTTTAGTACATGCCACATAGACCTTCAAAGGGCATGAAGCTAGTGACACACTCTAGTGTATCGGTTTCAATGAACTCGATACACTAGTTTATGTCATTTGCTTCATAGAACTTTGTTTATGCCCACACCTCACTGCGTCCACACAGTCGTTCAAAAATTTTTAGTACATGCCACATAGACCTTCAAAGGGCATGAAGCTAGTGACACACTCTAGTGTATCGGTTTCAATGAACTCGATACACTAGTTTGTGTCATTTGCTTCATAGAACTTTGTTTAGGCCCACACCTCACTGCGTCGACACAGTCGTTCAAAAATTTTTAGTATATGCCATATAGACCTTCAAAGGGCATGAAGCTAGTGATACACTCTAGTGTATCGGTTTCAATGAACTAGATACACTAGTTTGTGTCATTTGCTTCATAGAATTTTGTTTAGGCCCACACCTCACTGCGTCCACACAGTCGTCCAAAAATTTTTAGTATATGCCACATAGACCTTCAAAGGGCATGAAGCTAGTGACACGCTCCAGTGTATCCGTTTCAATGAACTGGATACACTAGTTTGTGTCATTTGCTTCATAGAACTTTGTTTAGGCCCACACCTCACTGCGTCCACACATTCGTTCAAAAATTTTTAGTATATGCTGCACTTGTTAGCTATAAGGTCTATTTGGAAGGCTTATAGCTCACTGCAGTTAATTTTTTTCTTAGAAGAGTGATGGCGTCCTCACAGTCTTCGTCTTCGTCATCTGGGTCTCACGTTCCTAAGATTGGGAAAACTAAGCGTGGCCGAGGAGTATCGAAAAGGCCAGATGGCCGAGGAGTATCGAAAAGACTAGATGGCCGAATGACCATCACGGCGGTATCTCCGGATGGGGTCCCTCTGCAACCGAAGAAAGCAGTGGCATCATTTCGGAGTACCTGCAGGATAATTGGAAGGGAACGGGTCCCCATCACCATAGCAAGCTGGAGAGAGTTGTCAATGGATCCCAGAAATCAGCTATGGGAGGAAGTTACAAATTCGTTCGAGATCCCAGCAGAAGTATAGGGGCTCGTGCGACGGCACGCGGTCCTCGCAATGGAAAAAGCATGGAAGAATTTTAAGAGCACTCTTGTGACGCGGTACGTGGCCAAGGATCTCATGCCCTTCACGAAGTATCATTTCGTGTCGCCGGAAACATGGGAGGCCTTTGTGCAGATGAAGACAATGACTGAATTTGAACAACAAAGTGTGGCGCACAAGGCTATCCAATCACAAAACACTCACCCTCACAGACTCGGCACCGCTGGGTACGCGGGTAAAATCCCGCAGTGGAGGATGCAGGATGAGGTCGCACTCCGATCGGAGGCCTCTCCACCATTTGCCGGGATCGCAAATGAGCGCGCTCGAAACTGGTTAAGAGCGAGGTCATCAACCACATCTTCGGGTGTCTCTATCAAAAACCCCGCAGATGATGAAGTGTCCCAACGCCTAGTAAGATATGTTAAACTACATAGTTGTTAACACCTCTTGAACTTCATGGGTTCAAAAATAACATGATTAATTGCCTCTTGCAGCAATCATTGACTACCGAATCTTCTCGTGGATCCTTTCAAGAATACAAGGAGAGATATTTACTATCACAGGTCTTGGGAAACAAGGAGCACCCAGGTCGCACACGAGGCTTGGGGGTTTACGTATCTTGGAAGCACGGATTTCCAGATTTCTCCGAGACATATAGGAGTAGGAAGATATCCAAAGCGTATCGCAACGACCAAATAAAATAGGAGCTTCGTGCTCAACTTCAGGAATAACTATCTGCCTCACTTCAAGAGCAGACTGCCTCACTTCGAGGAGAGATAGATTCATTGAGGAAAGAACTGAGATAAGTCCGCAACCAATCGCAACCCACCCCTACTACTGCGGTACCCAGTCCCCCTCAACGTCGCAGTAGCTGCGCATCCACACCAATTACTGAACATAGCGACGTCCACTTATCTATCGATGACATTCAGGTAATGCACCTCTTTAGAATGCTGCATAGATCTCTCTGGTGGACGCCTTAACTCATCTTGTGTCGTCATGTAGGGGCTCATGCCTTGCATCCTCAGAGTCAGGCTTGTTGGCTCTATTCCCGTTGACGCTGGGCGGGGGATGATGTATCCATTGCTGTCAAGTACGCTGGTGCACGGCGTACAAATAGAGACCAGTTTCATAAAGGTCCAGGTGGACAGATTAATGATATTTTTAAGATCATCCTTCTTGAGAAGCCCCCAAACGAAGAGATTAAGACATTAGGGGATGCTGTCCACACATTCGTTCAGTGGCCCAAGAGAAACATTGCCCTCGACTTGTCCGTGCCACGATCTCCACATCCAGTGTCCCAAGAGGCACATCGTCCTAGACCTGTCACATCAGCTCCGGTGGCTCTACCTCCAACTCCGGTTCAGAAGCTTGTTGCATCGGCTCCCGCCGAGACGCCACTGAGACCGTCTGGTAAGCGAGGCTCTAAGACTCAAGGGAAGAAAAATAAGGCTCCCGTGACTTGGCATGATTTACAATACATTGCATGCCTGGTACATGCAGAAGTCCAACATGAAGCCAATCCGGCAGAGTGCATTCACTCTGAAATATACGGAGCAGCATTTCCTCCACGACACAGGTTACATCGTCGTGGCATTCGAAGACTTATTTTTACTATTCAATCTCGACGAACTCGATGCCTCGCTTCTACGCTGCTGGACACTGTACGTGTACTGTAAAATGAAGTTTTACATTCACGTTATACCGATAAATATCCTTACTCTTTTCTTATGTATAGATCCATGATCCAACAAGTCCGACGATCGCGACAACCGGTGGGTTTCCTCGACCCTCACTTGGTCTTCGATCCAGTTATCAAAGATAATGAATCCTTCGTGCAAGATTACATAACGAAAGGATTGCTTGCTCACATCGACAAGAAGTACGTCATGTTTCCTTTCAACCAAGGGTAAATGATTCACTAGTTGCCACACTTATTTTATTTGTACTTTACATGCAGCATGAACTTAGGATTAATCACTATGGTGTGTACATGACTAGGCAACACTGGATTTTGATTGTAATTATACCAAAGTGGAGCAAGATAATATACCTTGATTCCATACTTAGGAGCAACCACGACTTCAGTCGTGTGCAAGAAGTACTTAACAAGTAAACTCATTTCCTCCATACATAACTCTATTGCAATATTTCATTCGTTTGCAACGGCCGAGGCCAACTTTTTTGAATCACGTAGGTCGTTTGCCGCTTATGTTGCCCACGGAGGAAGATACGACAAATCTAGTGACACGCTGCGACACAACACGCGATTTCCAGTACCCACTATAACACAACAATCCTACATCACACTTTGTTATAATGCCTCTAGAATTGACAATACCTATGTACGTAATGCTATTTTTGAAATGCCACCAGCAACTACAGGGCAACGTATGTGGATTCTACGTTTGCCGTTATATGAAGGAAATCATGAATAGTAAGATCAATGATCCAGAGGTTTGTCATATCCTTGCGATAATTATTATTTTTTGATTATATATGTATATATATACACACACATGCTAATTAATGACTTATTGTTCCTAGCGACAACGGGTGGACTTCGATGCGATTGTTATCAAGAACCGTCTGTGATTGCATTTAACACAGACGGTTTTTATGAACTGTCTGTGATGAGACGTCTAATATAAACGTTTTTGTAGTAGTGTGATGGAGTACTAATTTCTTGGGGCCGGGCCGTGCTAGCCGAGGACGACGTGGCGGCGTCCGGCCCTAGCCCTCTCGCGCACCGCCTCAACGACGCCGACGAGCTCGTCCTCGCCGTACGCGGCCTAGTCAACGTCCCTAGTCCCGCCGGCCTGCACCACCATGACGTACTGGTTCCCGTAGAAGAACATGACAGTGCACGAGCTCTCGTCGAGCTCGTACATGACGTTGAAGTCGGCCAACTCCGCGACGTCGACGGCATACAGTGCGGCGATAGGGCCGACCCGATCGGCAATGGCGGCCAGGACGACGTTGTAACACCCTTGTTTTTGGGAATAGGGATATCGTATGTCCTGCAACAGTTCAGGAGTTCAGCTGTGAACAGAAAGAGTATCATGCCTATTCACGAACATTTAAAAAGGATTAATTGGATGGAAATAAGACCTAGCGGTCAATTTTAACAGTTTTATGGGCGTTCAAGTCCAAACACTAAATTTACAATCAGAAGAATTGAAGAAAACTCTCACAAGAACGCTTAAGTGCGGTCGCAACCCTAGCACGAAAACTTGATATATGCTTTCTTCTTCTAGTATCTGTAGTGGCGGAAATATAACAAGATTGAGTACAACCAACAGTACTTAGTAAGTCCCTATAGCAGAATGCATTTATAGGGCTATTATATATATGCAAGGTTAACTCAAGGAATGGTTTTATGTTTCTTTTGTGTAAAGTCAGATTTTCAATATTATAGTATAATTAGATTCCAAACCTATGACTAGCCACTTTAACTGAAACAAAATAAATAAGTAAAATGTCCATAAGCATTAGATTTTGTGGGAGCAACTCTCCTCACAAGTATTTCACATCTAGTACATGGCCTCAGCACATGTCCTTTACCATATTCTCATACTGTTTTGTGAAAACTACACACTATGGCATTTCAACACGTTACCCATAACTAGGGACATGGCTATTCAAATAAATCATTAACACTCTGCAGAGGTGTACAACTTTACCCATAAAATATGATTATCTCATCATGTTGGCCATTACACGTTTTCGTAGACGTACGACTGAGTAATCATAACAAGGCCTTTATAATGTTTGTTTCGGTATTTTCTCCTGATCTAGAGTTATTGACCTTCAGTGCTTAAGGGACTCCGTTATTAGCTTACTGCGAGTGCAAACTCACTCAGAGACTATTCTAGTCTCTTCCGGGCATTGATCCCTTTAGGTTCACCCCCAAATATATCCTTTCCCAGGCAATGACCCTGCAGGTCACCCCCAACTGGCGCAAGAGATCATATCGAAACAAAACAAATTAGTCGGCCAAGTCCGTCTCATACCAGACTTGTGGTTGTACGGTGGGTGTAGAAATGAGTGCACACGGATTTGATCCTTAATCGACTCAGGTGAGACAAACCCAAGAATTCAGACCTTGGGTAGTACCTACGCCGGTCATAAGACAGCCTCTCGCCCGGGTCTCCCATCATTTTACAAAAATTCCCTGTTTCTAGTGGTAACCTATGTTACCACTACCATTATCATGTTTCAAATTTCAATTAGCAATGTTTGTGTCATAATTACTAATATCTCTAAAGCATGTCTAAGCACAATCCTTATTTAGCCATATTATTATTGTGATAATCCTATGGTGACAAGAGTGAGGTAATATCAAAAGGGACCATATAGAGTATTGCTGTATGGTGTAGTTAGGCAGTCTATACACACAGTAAAGGCAAGCATGTATTTGTATTTGAAATAAAAATATTGTATTTGAAAATTTGGTTCAATATGATCAATATAAGAACTTGCCTCTCTTTTTGATAACTTCTGTCTTTTCTTGTAGGCTCTAGGCTTGCTTCAATTGCTCGTGCAGTTTTCCTGTTGACCAACTCATGCGGTCCGAAAACTAGCATGGGAAAATGAATGCAAATAAGTCCCTGCTTTACAGAATGCAAGCTGGAAACAAAATACAAATAAATAACCAAAAGACAGAAAGAAAATAGGATTGAGTGATTAGGGTTTAGGTGGCGAGTGGTTTGGCTGTTTGGTGTTGGAATCGGGTTAGACGGGTTCAAGATGATCGGGACGGTCTTACAGGTATTGTTTAGGTTTCTACGAAGACGGCGGTCATGAACAGTATTAAGTTTGGGGGTCAGAACTTCATTACCGTAGTTCATAACTTTATCAGAGTCTAAAAATGGTGTAGATGGGCTTAAGACAGTCAAAATGGTATATTTATGTTTTTACGGTTTCGATGAATAGTAAGGATTTGGATCGTATCAGGTTTAGTGTTTGAAGCAGTGTTTTAGCGGTTTTGGACTTTATTGGTGTCTGATATGAGAAAACAGAGCTGAAAATAGGTAGACGGGCTCGAAACAATCGAAATGGATGTATATATACATTTTAGGGTTTTGTGAACAGTAACGGGTAAAACACTTTTCATTGCGGATTTTCACTATTCACACCAGGTATTTTACTGTTCACATGGGATCCGTTTGCTACAGTACCAAGCCGACACTGTTCATCTTCCTCTCCCATGCAGTTACTGTAGCAACCAAGTAGGGGATTTTTGCAGCGGCAATTGGCGGCGCTGTAGTGGCTCACAATGGAATCAGGGACCATGGTTGGGCTCCTGGTACTTAGGGGATTCCATTTTTAGGGCCAAGCAGTGACCGGAGAGCAAGGGTTGGGCGTCGGTGAGGTGAAGAGCTTGGGATGGTTTCTAATGGCATGGGAGCTATAGAGGCGATTATTCTTGTAATTGGCAGTCTTTTATCCATCTTGGGGAGACTAGGGTGGTTTAAGTGGTGGCAGTTTGGGTTGGGGATGGCCGAGCTAGGCTATCCATAGTGACCACCTTTGGCCAGACGGCGGACATGGGTACCGGAGAAAAAGAGGGCATGGGAAGCTAAGGCGGTGCTACAGTGATATTCTTGGGAGTACGAGGATGCTCCCGGCAAATACAATTGAAAAGTTATAGGCTGAATGAAGAGAATCACAAGTTAGGCATATAGAGGAATTCCGGCAATCGCCGATGAAGCGGCAGCTGTCGAAGCAATTGGAGTGCGTGGGCGGCTTTCTGGATACCAATGCATCACTCAGGAGGAGCTCGAGGGCTTTTATAGGCACAGGAGGTGGTTTGGCACCACGGGAGGTTTCAATCGGGTGGGCGGCGCGTGGCTGAGGTGGGAGGGCACAAGAAGGCTCGGGGCTTACGGACTGTAGTAGGTCACAGGGTTGTCAGAGCTACCTTGGGTGTTGCATTGCGACAGTCAAGTGGTGGAAGGAAGCGGCTTGTCGGCTGTGAGACGGAAGGGAGTGGCGGCGGCGAATTTGGCTTTGGCTACTTTGACACGTAGACAGTGAGCATTTAAGGGTTGTCAAGGTGTCGAGGATGAGGCATACGACACATGACAGTGGTCACAGCCGACGAGATCATGGTGATGACAAACGAGCGGCAGAGAGGAAAACAGGGGTGAGGTGGCGGCGGTTTCGTCGTTCGATGAACAGTGCCGACCGATTGCGCGGGAAGGAATGAAGGAGTTGGTGTGATAGGGAAATTGAAGCACAGATGATAGACAAAGGTGGAGGTTAGAGCTAAGAATCAAATAAAATCAACTATTCAAATAATTCAAAAGCCTTTTAAAATTTTGGTTCATTTCAGGCGTCCAACCGCGTGCAGTCGGGGTGGCCGTCGCGGCCGAACCGGACCAGGACCAGGCGGTTGGGCTCGCGGACGATGGCGTCGTCGACGGCCGCAGCTGAGTGCAGCCGTTGTACATGGTGGTACGCAATTGCGACGACGTCGGCGAGCGAGCGATCGAAGAAGAGCGTGCAACAAATTAGCTGCGTGTGGTGGAGCTTACGGATTTAAAGACCGTGCTGATTCTTGTAGCAGTCCAAGTCCATGGAGAACTCAGCTGGGATCTATTTCCGAGACGAGACAAGCACGATTTCTGTCGCAGGTTCCGGCAGTTCCGACGTGGAAGTGGTGGGCCCTCCCATCCAGACACTGCAAGCAATACGAGTTACAAGTTTTTTAATTTCTATTTTGGAAATTAGCTCAGTAAAAAAGTAAAAAGGTATCATGGGAGAAAAAATTCGAGAAATGAAAATTACAAATACCACGTAAATCAATCGGAGTTTGATTCACACCTCTACAAGTACTTTTATGACATATAACCCCCTCATCCTCACACACACATACACGCACTTACACACAAGTACATCATTATTTGGCATGCCCCCGACGGCTGGAAAATAATCCTACAAGACCCGCGTATCATGGTTTGGGAAAGATCCAGCCTCATATACATAGAACTCAGTCTCATAAAATTATTTTTCCTAGTGGCTTCCCTTCCGATGGACTTGGCTGTTTTTTTGTTAATGTGTACCCCATGGTGTGTTAGGTTGGTTCCAGACGTTCCACCATGACCCATGTGGTTAAGTTGCGCAACAGTATGGATATGCATGCAAAGCGTGTGTTCGTTTTACTCCTTTAGACAAATCAAATCGAGAAAAGGAAGGAAGTAGGCAAGGGCTGAATTGGTTGGGTACATGGCATGGTCCAATTAACCACGATGAACACCATAGAGCCATGGACTCCACGCCAACAAAAAAAATAGCCGAGTAACACGAAAATGGGTGGGATGAGATTTTGTGATTTAATTTTGTGTAAAAGGTGTAGTTTTGTGAAAATAAATCTTAAAGATGTAGTTTTACAATAGTTTTGACTACATTATGTATAATTTTGTGAAATTCACTCACAAAAGAAACAACAACTACCACACAAGGGGATTCTCGTAATCTATGGAAACCAACAACCCACAGCCGACAAAAACGGAAGGAACATACTACACTTTGGGCCTGTTCTTTTTAGTTGCGGCTGATGGCTTTTGGCTACGGCTGATGGCTTTTTGGCTGTTTGCGACAGAAATTACGGAAAGAGAGATACTCGCTTGCGATTTTTGATGATACAGATATTAGTTTTTTAACATGTACTACAATTAACTTGAAGACCTCATCTTAAAAAAATACTCCGTTTAAAAGTTAGTTATTGTAGCAAAAGCCAAAAATAACTTTTAAAAGCCACAAAGAACAGGGCCAGCAGCCCGGCCAAGGATCCGTGGGTGATCTATGTAATCCTAAACCCTATCTCAAATCCTGATCCAGCGACTAGAATTATTTGGTATGACTTGGCGGGTTGTGAAGAAAAAAATAGCGTTAACTACAGTTAGTGAGGACCAATAGTATACTATCTCCGTTTCACAATATTTGTTCGATGCGTATATCAAAGTGGCACACAACTTAAGAAATATTTAATAGAATTGAATCATGATTGCCTTTATTCGATAGACATAGTACTACTATATCTAATACTCCCTTTCGTTCATTTTTAGTTGTTTCAAAATATGTGCAGTCAACCTTTTTCTACTTTGACTGTTTGTATGCACAAAAGTACTTGGATTCTTCATATAGAAATGATATCACTAGATTTATTATAAAAACACCTCTATATCATTAATTTTAACAATTTTTATCAACATATAATTAGAAAAAGTAATAGTCAAATATGTGTATTGGAGATCGTATTGATGTCCAAAATGACAAGTAAAAACACGGAGGTAGTAAGGGCAAGTATAGTTTAATTTCACTAAATATTACTTCAATTTTGTGGCTCCTAGGTATGTGTGCTGAATCAATATTGTGAAAAGGAGGGAGTAGTATTATACGATTAGAGGACACAGACCCTCGGGTAAGATAAAATTATGTAATATAAGGCTCTGTTCTTTGCAGCTTCTAAAAGCCGCTTTTGGCTTTTGCTATAGTAACTAATTTTTAAACGGAGTATTTTTTTAAGATGAGGTCTACAAGTTAATTATAGTACACGTTAAAAAACTAATATCTGTATCATAAAAAATCGCAAGCGAGTATCTTTCTTTCCGCAATCTCTGCATGAGACAATAAAAGCTATCACCATGACTAAAAGCCATCAATGCGACCAAAAAGAACAGGCCCTAAGTCGTTTTACCATTCTCAACTTATCTCCAAATTAGTCATTTTACAATTTCAAGGCCCTTGATTAATTTCATCAAATGGGATCTTGTTTTGTTGTAAATGATGCGGTATAAGCATATATTTAGATTTAATTCTAGCATATTTACTAAGGACACAAGTATGACAAAAAGAGCATATGAATGACTTAATCAACATATGAATATATGAACTTTTTAAGCCATTGAAAAAGTAATATGTGCCCCAACATATATATCATGCAAGAGTCCATAAACAGCATATACACATATAGACAAATTAAGTCATACCATCTGAATGCTAATAACAATATGAATGTAACATGTATGACCAAACAAGACATGTTATCAAGCTTTTGAATGTTTTTAATTGCTCTCAGAAGGCTAGTTGCAAAGATTCATTCTTGGCTATCTCCGTCATGACAAAATCTAATCTTGATTATATATGATAATTATATATTAGATCTTGAGCTCGAATTAATCTTTGCTATCAAAAGAAACTAACTGATCATGAATTTTGATTGCTGGACAATATAAATGATCTCAAAATCAATCTAACATTCATTTAACACGAACTATATTGATTCTAATAAGATCACAGGGTTCAGCAATGTTCAGGAATGTCCGAAAGCTAATCACAGTGCCAGCTTAACACAGAGATCAACAAGTAATGAATAACAATTTCAATGATCAGTGCATAAAAATAGCAAGCCAGCCGAAAGCTCAAGATCCATCTACCATCACATTCATATATAATTTTAGTATCATGTCATTTCATCATAGAGCAAATAGTCCACAAAAACTTTCTTTGCACTTTCCAAACTAGTGATAACTCACAAATATATGAAGTAAATCACGAAACTGCATAGAACCAGTAGCAAGTATACTTACAACGGTGGTGATAATCAAAATGACCAAGATGAAATCGAAGAAGGCAAGGCACGCTTTCAACACTGTTCTAGAAAACCAAGCACCCCGCTGCACCGAGTA
The DNA here is from genome assembly GCA_036346265.1 of Melocanna baccifera. Lineage (NCBI taxonomy): Eukaryota > Viridiplantae > Streptophyta > Magnoliopsida > Poales > Poaceae > Melocanna > Melocanna baccifera. The sequence goes on from CM070710.1 coordinate 11,571,039, forward strand.
AGGAGATAATAGCAATCGGAGATACAATGCCGGCCTTCACACCTCGAAAAACTAAAGAGTGAAGTCGAGGGTTGGAGATGCCGCATAGAACCACCAGAACACACCTAACTGAGTGTACTCAAGAACAAAAGAGGACCACTACTATCTTCTTCCTTTCTCGGGTAAATTCTTTAGATTTCCCCTCTCTCTCGGCAAACCCGAAGACTACAAAGAAGAACACTAAGGAGAAGGAGATGCTAGATCTGAAGACTCAATTGGATACTCACAGAGGAAGAGATGGCAGCTTTAAATAGAGGAGGTAGGGGGCTGCAGCGTGGTGGCTACGAGCGGCTGGCTCCAACCCGCACCTTCGCCACCACCTCTCCAATCACCGTCTCCCCACTCGCCACCAGAATCACTCATCGAGGTTAAGTCCAAATTTGGCTAATGTGGTGCTTGGGAAGGAGACAGAGTCTCCTCCCCCTTATCTCTTTAGTTGCGAGTTCGGATGGTTCGAACTTACCATCGAATGATCCAAACTCTCCAGTGGGAGTTTGGACCGTCTGAACTTTCCATCGAATGGTCCGATCTTTTGGTGCAAGTTCGAACAGTTCGAACTTTTCATCAGATGGTCCAAACTCTTCGATGCAAGTTCAGACAGTCCAAACTCTTCGGTGCGAGTTCGGACGGTCCAAATTTCCATTGGATGGTCCAAAGTCTTCGCACCATCTCTCGCACTACGCATGTCCGTGAGAGCTTCGGCCTTCTCTTTCTTTAGTCCCACCGACAGGTGGGACCCTCATTATACCTTTTATCAAATTGGAAAATTACTAATTTGTCCTCAGGAGGTCCAACATTTTTCCATTTCTAATGTATTTCCCATCTAACTCTCATTAACGGGCACCTTTGCCCTTGATTAATTTCATCAATAAATGGGCTCTCTTTCCATGTCTCTACTCTATTTCTGATGTATTTCCTACCTAACTATAATTTCTGGAGTAAGACCTTTGGGCTTTGGTGCTTGGTATTCCTCTTCCCTCCAAATTGGTTTTCTTGGTAACCAATGACCACTCACCGGTGCACTAAAAGTGGTAGTAGCATAATTAATTTTTTTCGACACTGCCAAGAGTGAAGAGAGAGAGAGAGAGAATGTATGAGTTAAGTACAAATTGATTTTGTTTAGAGGAATAGAATATATTTATTTTTATTGGAGGAATAGAGTATATTGATTGCATTTATATGAGAGAAAAAAGAAGATTGTGATAATGATTGCAAGGTAACTATGTCATTTCACCTGCTCCCTTAGTTCTTGTGCCCAACTCCAAAACGGGAGAGAATATATCCTTTGTATTTTTTAAAGGAACCTCTATTTCTTTGGTATTTCTGAGAGGTTGCCCCTGAGTGTAAGCATTTAGGCCCTATTTTACAAATATTTAGTGTTTGGTGATTAATGATATTATTGTGTCAAGACTAACTTGTTTTTGAGATGAGAATATGCTAAGTTAGGTCTTGAGCAAGAGAGTGAGAAAATCTTAGTTTCATGGATCCCTTGTGTGCTTTATGGATGGCAAAGCATATTTGGATGAAGATTAAGGATCTTATGTTTAGAATTGATCCAGGGAGTTGATTTGGATCAAATTTACAAGTTAGGTTCTTATATTTCTTTGATCGTAATATTAAGGGGGGTTCAAGGCTAATAGCTTGAGCTTAGATAGGATAGGTAGTTAGGTGTGATGCACACTAGGTCCAATTGCTCATATTTTAGCTGGAGAGTGCCAATATTTATGTTTTATTTGGAGAAATCTCAAAGTTTGTATCAAATTTGAGCTAAGTTAGAAAAATCAACTGAGGCGGATTATCCAGGTTAGGTGGAGCATAGGGGCGGATTATTGATCTAGGGAGGGTTTTCATTATGCTTCTCAGATTTTCAATAGAGGTGAATAATCCTAGTCACCCGGAGTATTGAGGTGGATCATTGCTCTAGAGAGCTTTGATACTGTTCATCTTGTATTTTTCAACAAAGGTGGATAATCTAGGTCAGGGTGGATCATTGACCTAGAGCATTGGTCAAAAGAAGTTCCAAGTTTCACTAACTACCAAGGTGGATAATCTGGGTCATGGCGGATCGTGGACCTGGAGCATTGGTCCTGAGAAGTTCTAAGTTTTGCTAAGTGCCAAGGCAGATTATTCGAGTCAAGCAAAGTATTGAGATGGAGCATTCGAACAAAGAGTTTCCAAATGGATTTCCATGTGAGGCAGATGATCCAGGTCGAGCTAGATCATTGAGACAGATCATTGGCTATATGGATTCAAAGTGTAACATTTGCACTAGGTAGATCATACAAGCCAGGCGGATGATTCGGGTGAGCCGGATAGTCCAGGTTTGGCTAGATGATCCAAGTATGTGCAACATTCGAAAAAAATGACCGTTGGAACTTTGAGAAAATGAACTGACACAGATGATCTGGGTCTAAGCGGATTATCCGGGTCTATTGCAACTTTTCAGAAAATATGTAAATTAGCTAGTTTTTTAATGGGGAGTCTATTTTAAGAGGTTCCAAGTATTCATTCTAGTACTCCTGCGACTCCAAAGCTACAACAAGCACGTTGGGGAGTTGAAGGGTCACTTATGAGCTTTGATCGAAGATTTGAGAGATTGAGATAGAGTAGATAGGCCTAGTTTGTGTATCACTCTTATTTACTTGTCCTAGCTATGTTCAAGTGATCACTAAATCTCTGATACCTCTGTAAAAAAAATTTATTTTGTTCCTTGTCTCTTTCACATTTTCGTATTTACTTTGTGTATTTTATTTCCTAGCTTACTAGACTTGTGTAGGGTTGGAAGTAGGTTGCTAAACTTCACTAGAAATTTAAGGCACTAAGGATGGCTAGAAAAGATTAGATTTTTAATTTATGCTTTGTGAAAAAGAATCCTAATTAACCCCCCTCTTAGGCATCCAATCCACTTCAATAGGTATCAAAGCAAGGTTGCTCAATTAAGGCTCTATCGCCTTGAGTAAGGATGTTGGGATACGGTGTGAATGTTGGTAGGGCACCTTTATTTGATGTTACAAATTATTCTTATTGGAAGGTTCGCATGGTATGTTATCTCGAGGCCTCGAGTCTAGATGTTTGGCGTGTAGTTGAGTATGATTTTGTCCTTCCATGCAATCAACTTGTACCCATAGATGTAGAGGTCAAGAACATGCAATTCAACACCCAAGCTAAGAACGCCATATTTGGCTCTCTTAGTCTTGATATCTTCAATGGAGTGAGCACTCTCAACACTAGTCATGAGATTTGGACTACTCTTCGTGAGATGCATGAGGGAACGTCTAATGTGTGAGAGGCTAAGATGTTCATTCTCAAGGACCAATTTGACTCTTTCGAAATGCTATGTCATGAAAAGGCGAACGAATATATTCTCTTGAATGAATGGCATTGTGAATGAGTTGAAGAGCGCCGGGTTAACATTATCTAACCTTGCGATTATGAGAAGAATGCCAAGGGTGGTGCCAAAGGAGCACAAGATGCTCGTGGTGCTTCTCACTGATGGGCACCTACTTCACTCTTAGGGAAGCTCACCGCTGAGGTCTTCTTGAAGGAATATGGAGATAGTCCAAGCAAAAAAGATTGCTCTCAAGGCCAATGAAGAAGATGGTGACCATGATGATAAGGAGGAGGTGGACGACCTGGATGACTTGGCCTTGCTTATGAAGAAGACAAAGGAGTATCCTTAAGAAGATGAACACAAATGATGACAACTACGACAAGAGGAGAAGATCATTTTCAAGCTATTCCTAAAAAAGAAGAACCCCTTCACTAACATCATATGCTACGAGTGCAATGAGAAGGGTCAAATCGCTTCAAGATGTGAGAACAATAAAAAGAAGAAGAAAGACAAAGACATCTTCAAGGGAAAGAAGAAGCAAGACAGGAAGATTAAGTTCAAAAGATTCAATCATGATGGAAAAGAGGAAGCTTATGTTGGAGAGTGGGTGATAGATGAAGAAAGCTCCAATGAAGACTTAAGCGATGATAAAGAAGATGGACCTAATCCAAAGGGTCTTTCTGAGTTTGCGCTCACGGAGTCTACACCGCCACCTCTTACCTGGCCCTTTTGCCTCATGGCTAAGCATGATGAGAAGATAATAGACTCTACTCCATCATATGAGAAACTTGTTAAGATCATTGAGGAGCTCAATATGGCTCTTGGTAAAGAGAAGAAAAGTTCAAGGTGCTAAAGAAAATGTACTCCACACTTAGCACCGAGTTCAACAAACTTAGTGCTAGGTATGAACTGCTAGAAGTTGAACATGACTCTCTCCTTAACAAGCAATTTGTCGTGAACAAGGTTGATAGGGGTACTTGTGATCTTGATCCTCAATCCATCGCCACTAAAGCAAGCAATCCTCCTATCAAGGTCAATATCTCTCCCTCTTATGATGATTTAATTGTTATGCCATGTTCTTCTAAAGTAGATGCTAGTCCTACTTGCAATATTCCTTCTCTATGGTGTTCTTCACATGCCACTAACCTTGTGAAGGAGAACTTGGAACTTAAAGAAAAGGTGGACAAACTCAATAATGGCTTGGCAAAATATTATCAATGAAGTACCACTCTCGATCAGATTCTTGGGGAGCAAATATTCACCTTAGTTAAGGAAGGAATGGTGTATGTCCCTTGTATTGTACCTAGGAGATGGATGGATAAAACCAAAGACAAAGTTCGTGAAGAAGGACAGCTTTTGCTACAAGTGTCATGGTAAAGGACACACACCAATTACATGTACACTGGCTACTTCACTCAAGGCTACTCCATCAAAAAGCATCACATATGACACTCATTACTTGGTAAGGGCAAGGATGGTAAACTTGTTGCTAAGTTCATAGATGTTCCTTTGCTTAACGAGAAGAAAAATATCATTTGGGTGCCTAAGGCTCTATGTACTAGCTCACAAGGACCCAAAAAGATTTGGGTACCTAAAGCCAAGATGTAATCTAATCTTATATCGGTGAACTACAAGATCGAAGGCCACCATTAGGTGATTAATAGTGGGTACACTCAATATATGACTAGTAACTCAAATGTTTACCTCACTTGAAGGAGACTCAAGCAACAAGATTACTTTTGGTGATAATAGCAAATGGAAGGTGACGTGATTAGGAAAAGGTGGCAATCTCTAATGACCACTCCATCTCCAATGTGTTATTGGTTGAATATCTAAACTTTAATTTACTTTCGGTTGCTCATATTTGTGACTTAGGGTTCCATTGTCTATTTACGAAAGATAGTGTTTTGGTTTTTGATAAAAAAACTCCCAAGACTTGATCTTCAAAGAACTTCATTTTCAAAACTTGTTCCTTGTGGATTTCTCCACCAATACTTCATTTATCTCGACGTGCTTAATGGTTAAAGTCTCACTTGGTTAGGTTTGGCACTTCCATCTTGGACATGTGGGGATGTCTACATTGAAAAATGTTTTCAAAAATGGTTTGATTGTGGGCTTAAAGAATGATGGTTTAAGAAGGATAAATTGTGTAGTGCTTGTCAAGCCGGGAAGCAAACTATGAACTCTCATCCCACAAAAAGTACCATATCCACTTCTAGGCCAGTAGAGATTTTACACATGAACTTGTTTGGCCCAACATCCTATAAAAGCATCGGTGGCAACTCTTTTTGTTTAGTCATTGTGAATGATTTCTCAAGGTTCACTTGGGTTTTCTTTCTTCAAGATAAGTCCGAAGCCACTAATATTTTCAAAAGGTTTGCAAAAAGGGCCCAAAATAAGTTTGAAACCCCAATCAAGAAAATCTAGAGTGACAATGGAACCGAGTTAAAAAAATACTAATATTGAAGATTATTGTGATGAGTTAGGGATCAAACATGAGCTTTTTACAACCTACACTACTCAACAAAATAGTGTAGTTGAGTGAAAGAATAGGACTTTGATTGAGATGGCAAGGATGATGCTTGATAAGTATAGCATGCCTGATTGCTTTTGTGCGAAGGCCATCAATACCGCTTACCATGCTACCAATCGGCTCTACCTCTATCAACTATTGAGGAAGACTTCGTATGAGCCCTTAGTAGGGAGAATATATAATATCTCCTACTTTAGAGTATTTGGATGCAAGTGCTTCATCTACAAGAAGCATACCCATCTTAGCAAGAGTCATCACACTATTACCAAGGATTACCCCATTGACCAAATATTGGGGGATGTTAGTAAGGGAGTCCAAACTCATTCTCACTATGCATCTTTTTGTGAACATTACTATTTTATCTCTTGTTTAGAACCCATAAATGTAGATCAAGATCTAGGTGACACGGATTTGGTGAATGCTATGCATGAAGAACTCAACAACTTCATCTGCAATGAAGTTTGGACCTTGGTGGAGCGTCCCCATGATCACAATGTCATTGCCACCAAGTAGGTCTTCTGCAACAAACAAGATGAACATGGAGTGGTGGTCTGCAACAAGGTGAGGCTAATTGCTCAAGGCTTCTCTCAAGTTGAAGGCTTTGATTTTGGAGAGACCTTCTCTCCTGTGGCAAGACTTGAAGCTATACATATCCTCCTTACATTTGCATCATGTTTCGATATCAAGCTATATCAAATAAATGTTATGAGTGCTTTCTTGAATAGTGTTATTTCTGAATTAGTGTTTGTAGAACAACCTCTCAGGTTTAAAGACTTCAACATCCAACATGCCTATAAGTTATCTAATGCGCCATATGAGCTCAAGCAAGCTCCAAGAGCATAGTATGAGCGCCTTAAGGATTTTCTACTTCATAAAGTGTGCAAAATCGAGAGAGTTGATAGTGCCCTTTTCGACAAGTTCATTGACGGCCATTTCTTCATATGCCAAATTTATGTTGATGATATAATCTTTGGGTCTACTAATCAAGCATTTTACAAGGAATTTGGTGACATGACATTAAAGGAGTTTGAGATGTCTATAATAGGGGAGCTAAGCTTCTTCTTTGGATTTCAAGTCAAACAATTGAAGGAGGAAACATTCATCTCACAAGAGAAATACATCAAAGATCTCCTTATATTTGCTCAATTTTATTTTGCGAGAAGCGTTTGAATAAGACTATTTCAGTCTTTCTTATCAAAGATTAGTCCGATGACTTTTGAGGTACAAGGTCTAGTGAGGAAGATTTACTTTGAGGATATTTGATATTTTGGCTACAAGAGTGAATTCGTCTCAAGATGGAGATTATTAAAATGTATTCCAAATTTGTTATCATGTCGTGTCAGACACTGTGCCAGATATAGCGCCGAGTGGTGCATGCGCCTAACCGTGTCCAACATGATAACGGTTAGCACATCTGACTCTGATTTGGTTTTCCTTTCCGTTTGGGACTCTTCTCTCTCACCATATATATATACTCTTGTTGTCCATAAGAAAAGCAAAGGTCTCATTGTAATATCTCCTCGTATAGTGAATTACGCTTTCGCACATACGTGGTTTTTTTAAATGACTTTTATGTTAAATTTGTATCTCCCATTTTTTTGTGCATTATTTGCAACACAGTCATAATGCTGTGATTAGCTAAAGGTAGCATTCGGAATAGCGATGGCTTTTGGTTTTTGACTGAAATTTTACTGTAACTGGTTTATTTTTTACTGTAGCCGAGTTGGCTTATTGTTCATAATTAAATTTTAAAAAATGTAAAAATAAAAACGCCATGCTAATGTAGAGCGGAAAATGCAAAGGAATACAAAAAAAACACAAAAATACAAAAAAACAAAAAAAAGAGAAAATGACAAAATACCTACACAGTAGAATCAACGCCAAATGCTCGACATTGCCGCCCATTGCTCAACGCTGAGCAGGGCCAAAGGGTAAATATCAAGCTAAGCGGTATAGAAAATATGTGAAATAAATATTTGCTGGTACCTTCTCATTTTTGTTTGTCCTGAACAAAAATGAGATATTTGGATGCAGTGTGCAAATCGCTAATGGGTGCAGACACACTTATGCCTAGAAAAATCACACAATAAACTAAAGTGTGAAACCACGTTGGGTTCAAGTGGGAAAGAAGGAAGATCTAAAAAATATTGAAAAAGAAGGAATCTATTCTGTTGAACAAAAGTGCTTTTATATCACCAGCTTTGGAGCCAAGGGTCCATATTCCAGCAGACGATCAATAATGCAAGCTTAGCTGCATAAGGTGTCAGAGGAGGTGCAAGCATCTTTTGCACACCAAGCTGGCCGAGATGCTCGCCGACGAATACAAGCTGCAGAAGGTGTCAGAGGAGCACGTGAAGGACTCGAAGCTAGCCAGCAGCCAGCGACAAAACAAGGGAAAGTGGCGCGAATCCGGAGAAATAAAAATACGCGTTAGAAGAGGCCAAATACGGTATTGCCGTGTGGGAGAGGGCCAAAATAGCCATGAATTACAATAATGCAAGCTTAGCTGCATAAGTGCAGGCATCTTTTGCACCCCTCCCAGAGAGTGAGAGAGATCAGTGCAGAATACACACAGCAACATCCAAGAGGGAAGTTAGGAGCGATCAAGATCGATGGAGCTGGTGGTGAGCGCCTCCACTGGGGCGATGAAGACCCTCCTCCCCAAGCTGGCCGAGATGCTCACCGACGAATACAAGCTGCAGAAGGGCGTCAGGGATGACGTCGCGTGCCTGCAAAAGGAGCTGGAGGGCATGCATGGCGCCCTTGAGAAGGTGTCGATGGTGCCGGCCGACCAGCTTGACAATCAGGTCAAGATCTGGGCGAGGGAGCTGAGGGAGCTGTCCTATGATATCGAGGATGCCGTCGACGCCTTCATGGTGCGTGTTGGTGACGCCGGCCATAAGTCCACCAAACCACATGGGTTCAAGAAGTTCATCAACAAGATCAAGGACTTGATCCCCACGGCCAAGGCTCGCCATGACATTGGAACTACAATTCAGCGCCTCAAGAGGGAGGCAAAGGAGGTCGGTGAGCGACGTGATAGGTACATGCTGGCAAATACTATCACGAACACAACTGCGATTGACCCTCGGTTGTCAGCTCTCTATGAACAAAAGGCAGCGCTCGTCGGAGTAGATGGTCGAAGCGATGAGCTTGCTAAATTTCTCATGGAGGAGAATGGTTCATCGGAGAAGCAAATCAAGGTGGTTTCAATATTTGGATTCGGAGGTTTGGGGAAAACCACTCTTGCCAATGCTGTATATAACAAATTTGAAGGGCAAATATTCAACTGCCGGGCTTTCATTTCGGTTTCTCTTAAACCTGACATTAAGCGGATTCTCAAGAACATGCTCAGTCAGCTTGACAAGCAAAACAGTGGCCAGATTAATGAAGCATGGGACGAGAAGCAACTCATTGATGAGCTCAGAACATTTCTTAAAGACAAGAGGTACTTTAATTTCAAAGGCTACAACTTTTTTTCTATGCAACATTCTAAGTTAATTATGCCTAGTCATACTGACATTAGCTACTATGAAATCATATTCATAGGTATCTCGTTGTAATTGATGACATCTGGGACATTTCGGCATGGAAAACTATCAGTTATGCATTGGTTGAGAATAATCTAGGTAGCTGTATAATAACAACAACTCGCAAAGTTGATGTTGCTGAATATATAGGTGGTCCCTACAAACTGAATGAACTCTCTGTTGATGACTCTAAGAAATTATTCTATACAAGAATATGTCACTGCGAAGATGAATGTCCTCCTCAGCTGAAGGAAATCTCAAATAAGATTCTCAAGAAATGTGGTGGCGTGCCATTGGCTATCATCACTATAGCTAGTTTATTAGCTAACAAGCCAAAAACAGAGTATGAATGGAGTAGGGTGAATGATTCTATTGGTTCTGGACTTCAGAAGAACCAGGATTTTGACGAAATGAGAAGAATTTTGTCTCTCAGTTATTATGATCTACCTGCTTATCTAAGATCTTGCTTGTTGTATCTATGTGTATATCCGGAGGATTTTGATCTTGATATAGATGAATTGGTATGGGTCTGGACTGCTGAAGGTTTTATCCATCCGGAGCAAGGGCAAAGCTTCCGGCAACTAGGACAGAGTTACTGTATTGAGCTTATCAATAGAAGTATGATACAGCTGGTAGATACTTCTTATAATGGTCAAGTCAGAACTTGCCGCGTGCATGATATGGTCCTTGATTTAATTACATCGTTATCAATTGAAGAGAATTTTGTTACTGTATTAGATGGCCAACAGTGCAAGTCTGTGCCAAAAAAGGTGCGCCGGTTATCCATTCAATGTAGCGACAATGAAGACAGTGTTCAACAGGCAACCACGAGGCATGTGAGGTCGCTTACTTCCTTCAGTCATATTAATCTACCGCCATCCCTTCGTAGCTTTCGAGTTCTGCGTGTACTGAATTTACGGTACTGTCATTATGTGGAGAGCCATCATCTTAGTGGTCTAGAATATTTGGTTCACCTGAGGTACTTGGGTCTGCAATCTCGCAATATTACCAATCTCCCTGAACTAATTGGAAATCTGCAGTTTTTGCAGATACTAGATCTATGGTGCTGCCTAATAAAACAATTGCCGGCTAGTATTGTTCAACTGAGACAACTGGTACTCCTGCGTGTTGATTCACATGCACAGTTGCCACCGGGTGGTGATGGAGTCGGGAATATGAAATCTTTACAAGAACTATCATACATTAACATTGGCAAATATCCAACCCTTTTAGATGAGATAAGCAGTTTGGTCGAACTGAGGGTGCTTGAGATTTGCTTTGATACGTGGGATGAGAGCTACGAGAAACCTCTGGTCGAGTGCCTATGCAGTTTGGGCAGCAACAAAATTCAAAGTATATCCCTCTGGCCATTACGTCCTCTTTCTGTTGATGGTCATTCCTTGGATTGCATGTTGGATATTTGTTGGGCTGCTCCACATCTCCGAGAATTTTGGGCAAGGGACAGCCCATTCTCTACATTACCAAGATGGATTCCCTCACTTGCAAACCTCTCGTCCTTAGCTATCATAATAAAGAGTGCGACACGAGAGGATCTCCATGTACTTGGAGATTTGCCCGCTCTTTGCTATCTCGCTCTACGCATAGAAAGAGCCCTCGAAGAAAGGCTGGTCGTCAGTATTGATCACCCATTCCAGTGTCTTACAAGGTTCTGCTTTCATAACGATGTAATGGGTCTGACATTTGCGCAAGGAACTCTGCAAAGGATGCGAACACTCGACCTTGTATTTGGAGTGAGGAAGACAAGAGATGTGTGCGGTGCTTTCAGTTCCAGCATCATCGAGAACCTCTCTGCCCTCAAGGACATCAGGGGTCTCCTTAAATGCCACAATGCTAGGGTATGGGAGGTGGAGGATACGGAGGCTGCCTTCAAGAATGCAGCAGAAACCCATCCCAACCGTCCCACACTTCACATGCCAAGATGGGGAGAAGAACATATGATGAAGGATGAAGAGGAACAGACGGTATTAATTCCTCGTCACAACATGCACTAAATTCTCAATGTTATATGCTTCTTTTCCTCATGTGTTCGTTGATTTTCCGTGTCTGGTTCAACCAGGAGGACCAGGGTTGCTAGCTGAAAGAACCCTAACCCTAATACCCTGATTAAGTAAGTAATTAGCAATACTTATTAATTTAAGCATTAATTATTGTGAGCTTTCATCTCATTAACTCCATTGCAGTTTTGAGCACAAATTTAATTTACATGATTGCATAACATTTCATTAAACTCTATGACAATTTCAAATACAAACTGAATTTACATATTGCATTACATTCCATCAAAATATTTTACAATTAAGATTACAATTGAATTCCATACTTGCATTGCATCAAATAAATTAATTACAATATGTTTACAAAAATGATTTATAAAAGAGAAAGGATTTGTGTATCTTCGTGGTTTCGAGGTGAGAGCCGATTGGCGCCTTCGTCCATTACCTGCAATTAGACTGCCATTAGTGTTCGACCAAACCTGTTTTCTTTAGTAACTAGAAAACTAGATAGCTAGCAATCCAAGGGAGAATAAAATAATTAAAGAGAGATTGCCGTCAGCACCCTTGGGCCGCTAGGGCATTCGCGAGACTGTCTTAGAGACTTCCCAGACCGTCCCGGGCCGGTCGGCACCTCTCGTCTCTGTGGGCATCATCATCCGGCAATTCGAGAAACCAAAACCCACTATACTTACCTCAGCCCAAAAAGAACCTTCCAATATATATATTCATTCCAGCCCATTTCTTTTCAGCCCACAGAAGTGATAAAACAATTAATCTTAAGCCACAGAGCCCACTGTTATTCACAAAATCCAGCCCACATAAAACCACAAGCACCCATTCATTTCCAGCCCGCAAAAGTGTCCAGCCCAAACCGTAGCCACAATTCCTAAGCCACCCTTCGAACCAGAGGATATGCAGCATAGGAGAGCAAGACTCAGAAAGGGATAAGCGCAAGGACACAGCCAGCTGCTTCCAGCTCCCAATCGATGCAATTCCCAGAAGGGACCAACTCAGATGCAACCTCCCCCAAAAGGTTCGGTGTATCCATCCCTTCCTACATACCCCAGTATTGCCCAAGCACACAGCCGCAAGAGCTCAACAAACCAGAGGTAAGAAACCACCAGCATCTCCAGCATCACCCCTCCTTTCCCAATCCCACCTTCCCAAGTGCACCTTCGGCTGGAGGCCAGAGGTGAAGATCCGAGCCAGGCAACCGAGGAAGGAGCTACGAAGAGAGGGGACGACTACCACAAGACAAAGAACGAGCCAAGATGAGACCAATGGGCCGAAAAGGGTAGCATCCAAGAAGGGACCACCGCAAGTCAACCACAGTCGGCGCGGACCAACCCACGTCTTCTTCCTCCGACAGCGACCACGTGAAGCAGATCCTGCCACCCTCGACCCCCCACCATTGCCTTTTTCAACCTGATCCTCAAGTAGGTCACGCTATCTTTTGCACATTACCTCTTCTGGAACTTCGATCGGGACCCATCCAACATCTTTGGCCACAAGCAAAACAAGTAAAGCACATGCTCTATCCTGCAGTAAAGCCACTCAAGAGAGAAGGATAACACCCGGGGACTGTTGAGGACTAGTTTGAGCCGCAGCCCCCAACCACCATGGCCTCCACGCCAACTCCCAGACCCGCCGTAGAGAGTAGAAGGGGACCGGATCTAGTTGGATCCAGTGAGATCCAAGCCCGGGTGAGCTGCGGGGAACTCGGTGAGGAGAGGAGGCTGAGAGAGGGGGGAGTGGCGGCCGAAGAGAGAGAGGGAGCTCGGGGGAGAGTGAGCTCGGGGGGGGGAGAGGGAGCTCGGGAGAGAGAGTGAGCTCAGAGAGAGAGAGGGAGCTCGTGGGGAGAGAGAGAGAGCTCGGGGGAGAGAGTGAGCTCGTGGGGAGAGAGAGCTCGGGAGAGAGAGGGAGCTCGGGGGAGAGAGAGCTCGGGAGAGAGAGGAGCCGAGAGGCGGCGGCGGTAGGGAGCAGCCGAGAGGGAGGTGAGAAAAGGAAGCAGAGGGAGGCGGCGACGCAGGGAATAGGAGGCGGCGGCGTGAAATGAGCCAGGGGCAGGAGAGATGAGGGTAAAAGGGGAGTTAGGAAGGAGGCGCCGGTGAGGCCGTGGGCTGAAAGAGGATTGGGCCGCGTTTATTTTTGGCTATTGTTCTTTTTTCTTTCCTTGTTTTCCAGTTTAAAAACAATCATCTTTGAAAATTACTAGATTAGAGCTAACTTAGTTAAATAACTTCCATTATTAACAGTTTCTTTGTTTAAACCCACTAAAATAAAAATGGTATATATATGTATATATATGCATGGGTGTGAACTCATACATATATATAGGTATATATATATGTTTATGAGTATGTATGTGTGTATATATGTATGCAGAGGAAGGAAAATAAATTTCTTAAAATTATTATTATAGTAAATACCTATTTTGTTAAGTTTAGCTTCGGCATTGCAGAATCTGAGCCGGCGCCCGTCGAAGGAGTAAAACCACTTTTTATTGATCCCAGTTCACGCTACGACTCAGGCAAGTTTTATTTTGATCATGCACCTAGTTATGTCAAATTTATGCAGTATTTTCTGAACAACTGTTTTATGTATATTTAAATGCATAAAAAATTGTTTTCTGATAAAGAGAAGAAATGCACTAGTATAGATGTAAGCAAGAAAGAGTAAGAAAGAAAAGAGAAAGAGAAAGAGATGAAGAAAGAGGAAAGAGAAAGAGAAAGAGCAAGAGCAAGAGTAGAAGCTAGGATCCGTGGTTCGGCTGAGAAGAGCAGCAGAGCTACGAGCAGAGTTATATAAATTTATATATATATATATATATATATTTGTATAGATATAATTATGGTGGGTAAAGGGGTTCAGGGAAAGGAATGAGAGAGGCCAGGCGGACCCCTTTACATATGGCTATGATGTAAGGACTTACACATTTTTACTCGGATCGGGAATCGTAATTAACGTGCCAACCAATCTCCCGTTTCGGACGGGCAGAAATCAGTATCCCGTTACGTTAACCATGCCACCACATAGGGTAAGCACGAGGGGGAGTGTTGGAGCCGGGAGCCGGTCCAACCAAACACTATTAGAAATCGGTGGAGCCCAAGCGAGCGACTTGGTATACCGATGGATAATAGATGAGCTGGTGGATGGAGTAACGTAACCGGAGAAAGGTTCTGTACTTTGAGCCTGATTCCACACCTAAGGCAGTGTGGAAAACCTTGTTCAGAAAGGTTCAGAGTAGTTTTGGGTACAGTGGTACAAAGCCTGCGCAGTGCATAAATCATGAATTCATGCCAGTTCACTGGATTGTGGACTACGGTGATCACAAGGGATCTTGCCCCACCGGGTGTGAGAATAGAAAGTTTTCATCACAAGATGACAGCTATTTTGCGTAAGAGTATTTTAGAAATAAAAAGATTAGAATATGGATTTAAGGACATGAGAGGCATACGATTGCATACGCTAATATTATGCTTCCTGAGTACCGTGGTACTCACCCTTGCTATTATTTTCCTTTGTTAGACCCCACTCCGCTCGAGGCTTACTACGAGCAGGATGAGGGGGAGACAGGATTCGCAAAGCTCGCAGGAGAGGAGGATGGTGATTCGGAGGAACCAGACGAGTTGGACCCCGCATACTTCGGCTGGGACGAGTAGGCGACCCAGTGGAGCGGGCAGGAGGGCCCTGGGGTACTAGTTTATATTTTTGCTATCTATTTCTGTAAACTAGACTTTAAGCCCTGTGGCAACTGATGTAATAAAGAAGTCAGTGTCTATATTATTGTTCTGTTGCTCTACTCTGGTAAATGCTTATTATTTGCCGAAGCAGTGTCTTACTGATCAGGCAAATAGTAATCTGTATGCCACGCGTGATTATCCGAGGGATAATGACGTGGGGGCCTCACACTAGCAATACATATATATAGGATACGTGGTTACCAATTCACAATGCATATCCAAATTTGGGAATATGCATCAAGACGGTACACCGGTTCTTCAGAACAGCTTCCTCCTGCTGCTTTTAATTGTTAGGTCCTCTAATTGATTCACACAATCGAGAAAACACACAAGATGCGCTCACCGCCGGCCGTGGCGAGGGTGGCGAGTCGACGCCGGCACTCCTTGGAGCATCCCGAACACGGCGCGGATGGCCGGTGCAGCGGCGAACATGAACCAAAGCTTCATACCCTTCCTCTTGAACCACTACGAGATTGGATTGGATTGGGTTGAGTCGAGCCAATTTGCTGGATTTGCCACTAAAAACTTTGTAACCATTGGCAAATGGTCACTCGCTTTTTAAAACCACAGTGCCATTCATTTAAGGAGAAGAAAAATACACGGCAAGAAGGGCTACACCAAAGCAACGTGAAGATCCCTTGTCCTCGCAACTGGGGTTTTCAAAATTGGATTGCATTCTTGAAAACATGAGATGAGACATGTGCATTGTATTTATAAAAGATAAATGAGAAGATGAGATATGGACATGATAGTATTGAAAAGTTGTATGGAAATGAGATAGTTGTAAATTGACACGAATACTTGCGACAAGTTTTAATACCGTTTATTGTTTTATTATGTGTTCTTGAATCATGGACTCACTTTTGCTTATATTGTTATTTTTAAGTGAATGTTGAAGGCGTCATGCATGTGTAGGAGTAGCTCAAATCGGTTCATGCTTCGCCGTTGTTCCACTTATCACAATTAGTCAATAAACATTCATTATTAGTGCTTTGGTATGCAAACTCTTGCTATTAGTTAATAAGTTCCTTTAGAACATAGAGCTATTAGTATGATCACAATTAAATAAAGTATTATTGGTTAGTCTCATTAATTCGATTATCTTCATTCTTGTCGTTGCTTCAATTAATTGTTCAAATTTGTTATATTCGATATCGTCATGTTTACGCTTAATTTAATATTTTATAAAAGCTTCATCATTGTATAGATGTTAGTAGTTTGTGGAAATGGTTTAATTTGGAAAGGATTGAAATTAGTAGTGACATTCTAAGTTCTTGTCGGGCGAGATGTTACAGAATAGTGTGCCATCGTTAATTATGAAGAAACAACAACCACTTTTATAGTATTAGCGACCACTTTTTGGTCATTGCTAACACTGTCTTTGGTTATTGTTTGAGTATTAACGACAGTTCTTTCATCACATCGGTGACCACATTTATATTAAAAATAGCCCGACTATTTTATCCCCATTCATTGCTTAGGAACAAAGACGAATTCCTATTCCATAAAAACAACGGATCAATAGCATGAACCAAAAAAATATTATTGCATCTGAAAAGTACAATTAGAATGTATACATTGGAAGTTTATTCCAATGAAATTTGTGCTCTAGCTAACAATAAAAATATGGATAAGGCCATATAAGACAAGAAAAAATTGTTGCAGGCTTGCAGTGCAGTAAGTTGTGTCCCTTCTCGACAGTGACTTGATGTAGTTGTATTGCTTCCAGAATGCGTTCAAAAGCTACATTGCTCCCGCCGTTTGTTTGTTTTTTTTTGTTTTTTTTTTTTTTTGTCGAAGGAACTACCCTGTTGAATGGAGAACACAGATTTAGTAGTAAAGTAGGATTGCTTTCAAACATCTTACCGCTCAAAATATGTGATACGCCCTCGGCTTCTCACAATAACTTTGGTTTTGCACTGCATGAAAGTTGATATGATAAAAAGATCCAACTAGGGAAGCATTAAACAAGAAAAACATAGAAAAAGTGGCATCATTAATTAGCACACATTAGACAAGTAATTTTAGTAATCTAGTGCACTCGAGAGGAATAGTTCTACTGCATATCCAAAAGTGTTTAACAATTCAGCTAGCCTTCAATGTGAATAAATTCAACTTACCATTTAGAAGAAACAAGAACGAAATACATGCTCGGTGGTAGCCAAGATTGGCTTCTTGTTCTTACCAATTCAATGGGTGATGTAATCGATAAAGAAAATCTCTGACTAAATAAGAGCACTTACGATATTGGCGGTGTTGTTTAGTAAACATCCGTCATGTGTACGACCTATTGGTTACACTGCAAAGCTTAGTCGGAGATGGCGAAAGCATAGGAACCCTCCTCAATCCTGCACATAGATGATATAACAAGTGAGATGATGAATTGGCATTATACCAAGCACATAGCATCGATCGTATTATTTCATTAAATTGAAATAATAATGTATAATCGGCATAATGGCGATTTATTCCCTTGAGCATTTTTAGGAAGTATCACGAGAGAGTTGTGAACCAATATAATTATCAATGTTATGTTCACCAAATATGTCAAGATTCAGTACCAATGTAAGCATGTAAAGAAAAGTGCTAATTCTACAAATTTAATGCTTATATGGTTGCTAGGTGTAGAAGAGTAGAGAAAGATTGGCACAGACACCATACAATTAAAGGGTTGGGGTGGCTTTGTATATATATGGCCCGGTGTAGGCATATAAGGAAAGCATATACAAGAAAGGCACATACAAAGTAAGCGCATACAAGAAAAGCATATACAAGGAAGGCGCAAATAAGGTATGCGCATACAAGGAAAACTATCAAATAATTCTAATACCTGCCCGTAGTCGTAACGGGAGTTCGAACGCAAAGACTGGATCGAAACTTCTGAAACAGCTAGGTCGGGAGACCTTTTGTCATGATGTCCGCAAACTGATGAGAGGATGGCACGTGCAAAACACGAACATCACCAAGCGAAAGCTTCTCGCGGACGAAGTGAATGTCAATCTCAATGTACTTCGTGCGCCAATGTTGGACTGGATTAGTCGGTATGTAGATAGTGCTGACATTGTCGCAGTAGACAACGGTCGCCAAAGCAACTGGGGCATGAAGCTCTTGGAGAAGTTACCGCAACCAGCAGCACTCTGCTACAGCATGGGCAACAACATGATATTCGGCTTCTGCACTTGATCGAGACACGGTTGTCTGACGCTCGGAGGACCAAGAGACAAGGTTGTTACCAAGATAAATGCAGTAGCCGGAGGTGGAGAGCTGTGAGTCTGGGTAGCCGGGCCAGTCGGCGTTGGAGTAGACGGTGATAGAGGTCACCGGGGAGACGCCGATGCGGAGACCGGCATCGATAGTACCCTTGACGTACCGTAGTATGCGTTTGATCAACGTGAGGTGGGGCTCCCATAAACCATGCATGAAAAGGCACACTTGCTGGATGGGGTACGCCAAGTCAAGGCATGTGAGTGTCAGGTACTGCAGAGCCCCCGCAAGGCTACGATACTCGGACGGATCGACCACTGGAGCTCCGTCGTGGCCAGATAGCTTGGCTTGAGTGTCCACTGGTGTGGCTGTAGGGTGATACTCAACCATGCCAGCGCGTCGCAGAAGATCAACGGTATATTGTCGTTGAGACAAGAAGAGGCCGTCGAAGGAGCATGCGACGGAGATGCCGAGGAAGAAGTGCATGTCGCCGAGGTCCGTCATGGCAAACTCCGAGTGAAGCAAACCTGTGAGGTGCTGTAGGAGACCTTGGGTGGAAGCCGTGAGGACGATGTCATCGATGTAGAGCAGTAAATAGGCCATGTCAGTCCCCCGATGGAGAACAAATAGGGACATATCGGAGGAGAAGGCGAAGAAACCGATGCCGCGGATGTAGGAGGCGAACCGTTGGTACCATGCTCGGGGGAGCCTGCTTCAAGCCATAGAGGGACTTCTAGAGAAGGCACACATGGGTGGAACAAGTAGGGTCCACGAAACCGGAAGGCTGATGGCAGTAGACGGTCTCATTGAGAGTGCTATGGAGGAAGGCATTCTTGACATCAAGTTGATGAATCAGCTAGGAGCGGGATGCGGGCGCTGAAGAAGTCAGGGTAGCTAGAGCCGGCGCAGTCAACAATACTAGTGCAGCTGGGTCGGAAGGAGCCGCACATGGTCGTCTGGAGTAAACCAGATGCATGGGAGGACACGGTGGCGGAGCGATGGATGGCGCTCACTCAACACCATGCAGTGGTGGAGCAGTTATCTAGGGTACCTGCAGGGGTGCCATTGCAGCAGTGTGAGGCACCGGCATGGCAGTGTCGATGTCGAGGAAATTGAAGTCGGTGCAAGAGGGAGGGGGTGAAGATCGGTCACTAGTGGCAAACGGGAAGATGCTCTCATCAAAGACAACATGGCGGGAGATGATGACACGTTTGGTGGCGAGATCGAGACAGCGATACCCCTATAGTGAGAAGGGTAACCGAGGAAGACATAGGCTGTGGAACGTGGAGCAAGTTTATGAGCAGAAGTGGTAGAAAGGTTCGGAAAACAAAGACAACCGAAAACCCGAAGATGACTGTACTGCGGTGGGGAGCGATGAAGGAGGGCATAGGGAATGTCACCACCGACAGAAGAGGATGGGCAACGGTGGATGAGATAGGTGGCAGTTGCTAGCGCCTCGGCCCAATACTTGGGAGACATAGTGGCGTGGAACAGGAGCGTGCGAACCGCATTGTTGAGGGTGCGAATGATGCGCCCGGCTTTGCCATTCTGCGGGGAGGTGTATGGGTAAGAGAGGCGTAGGGTAATGCTGCGGGAAGCAAGGAAGGATGTGTTGATGTGGTTCGCAAATTCGGTGCCGTTGTCAGCCTGTATGGATTTTAGAGGGAGACCGAATTGTGTGCTAGCATAGGCGGTAAAATCTGCTATGTGCTGGGGAACTTCTGATTTCTTTCTAAGGGGAAAGGTCCAACAATAATGAGAGAAATCATCAAGTAACACCAAATAGTAGAGAAAACCAGATATACTAGGAACTGGAGATGTCTACACATCACAATGAACTCGCTCAAATGGCACAGAAGAGCGCGAAGAAGAAGTAACAAAAGGGAGGCGCGTATGTTTGCCAAGTTAATAGGATTGGCAAAGAGAGCGGTCTACTTTATTATATGAGATGAGCGAGTTTTTGTTGAGGGTGTCGAGACAGGCGATGCCAGGATGACCAAGACGCTGATGCCATAACTGGGAGATGGCGAGGTGGGTGCTGGGTGGAGCTGAGGTGGCGACTGGAGGGATAGTGTAGAGGTCGCCCGCACTATCGCAGTGAAGCATCACACGCTGCGTCCGAGAATCCTTATTAAAAAAACCAAAAATGTCAAAATCGATGGAACAATGGTTATCACGAGTGAACTGTTTAACAGAAAGAAGGTTGTGAACTAGGTTAGGAACTAGAGTGTTGTGAAGAAGAAAACGAGTAGATAGTGTGTGAAAGAACGTGTGACCACGAGAAACGACAGGGAGGCAAGAACCGTTGCCAACAGTGACGACCGAATGAGGTGGCAGGTGGGAAGAGAGGAGTGTACCATCGTCTGTCGTCATGTGGGAGGTGACGCCGCTGTCCATGACGCAGCCGCCGTGTCCTTGGACGGCCAATTGGTTCAACGCGGTGATGAGGCCCTGCTAACCCTAGGTCTGCGGGGTGGAAGGTTGGGACGGCGTGAAGGCGGTATGTGCCTGAGGTGGAGCGCCGAGGAGGCCGGGAACGGGCGAGGGACGCCACTGACAGCCAGTAGGGGTAGTCCATGGGTTGAAGCAAAATCAGGGACCGGTCGTTAGAGATGGTGGTACGCAGCCACCCTGGAAACCGGCACTAGCGCCACGGCCGGACTCGCCCTGCTTGCCGCGGCGGTTGCGGCCGTCACGACGCCCGTCACGAGCAGTGGCGGCCTGAGTGGTGGTCAATGACGTGTAGCCGGAGGCGAGCAGGGCCGTGGTGGTGGCGATCTTTGCCTCCTTGCGCAGGCGACTCTCCTTGAGAACGAGTATGGATCGCGCCCTAACGAAGGAAGGGAACGGTACGGAGTTGGCGATGTCGTCGGCGATGGTGGAGAAGCGTGGGTTGAGGCCACATAGCAGGTTGAGGATGAGCTGCGTATCGTTGACGGAGTAGCCGATGTCACGTAGCTCGTCGGTGAGGACCTTCACCCGCTGGTTGTAGTCGGCGATGGACAGATCGCCTTGGATGAGCGAGTGAAACTGGTTGTTGAGGAAGATCGCGCGGGACTCCTTGTTGTCGCGGAACAACGCCTTGATCGCGACCCAAAGGTCACATGCGATCTCTTGATTAGTCATCACTGAGTCAAGGACGTCGTCGGAGACGGAGCCATACAACCAGCTGAGTACGGCAGAGTCGGCGAGGGCCTAGTTAGCCTCGTCGCGATGCGCCATGTCGGTGTCGTCAATGTGGGAGAGGAGGCCGAACTTCGCGCACATGGTTCGAAAGAATTTGGACCATCGGGAGTAGTTCGGTGTCTTCAGATCGAAGGCGGTTGGCACATGGGACTTGACGACGATCGTGCAGTAGGGATTGAGGACGATCGGAGGGGCAATAGGCGCGATCGCACCGGCGGTGGTGGCGGCAACAGCTGGATCGGCGAGGGGCCGACATGGCCGAGGACCGGAGCTGGACGGATCCGGTTTTTTTACCTATAAAAGGCAATCACTCAACAGATCAGATCCGATCTGGATCGGGCTTCTCGGCAACCTTGGAGGAGAGATGTCGGCGGATCGTGTGCGGCGGCGGTGGCCGGAGGGCGGCGTCCGGGGCTAGAAGAGAGGAGGCGACGACATCCGAGTCGGCGGCCGGGCGGCGTGATCGGAGGCAGCCAGAGGTCGGGAGCGATGGCGTCCGGGTCGGTGGTGGCGGCCCGGCCTGGGGGGAGGCGATCGGGTGAAGGCGGCGGCGACCCGGGGGAGGCAGCGTCCGGGGGTGGCGGCCTGAGAAGGACGGCGGCGGCGTCTCCTGGGGGGCGTTCGGGTCGGCGACGGCGACCCGGCCTGGGGGGAGGCAGCCGCGTGGAGGCGGAGGCGACCCGACGGAGGCGGTGGCCTGAAGAGGACGGTGGCGACGTGTCCTGGGGGGAGGAGAGAGGTGGTGCCTAGGGAGAAGGCTTCGGTCAGGGGGTGGGGGGAAGGCTTCGGCCCAGGGGGAGCAGCGGAGACTTAGGAAGAACGCTTTGATACCATGTAGAAGAGTAGAAAAGGATTGACACAGATACCACATAGCTAAAGGGTTTGGGTGGCTTTGTATATATATGGCCCGGTGTAGGCATACTAGGAAAGCATATACAAGGAAGGCGCATACAAGAAAAGCTATCTAATAATTCTAATACTAGGGCTTACACGCCTAGGAATGGAAATCAAGTAGCTCACATTCAAACCCAACTATGCAAAAGATCTAATCTGGGTTTACACGTATGTAGAACCTGATAAACCACCTGCAAAAAACAAAAAGGGCAATATTCAGTTAAATTACAATGTCAAAACATGGAAATGACACATTAGTAGAAAATGAAATTAACTCCTTGCAAAAGATCCACTCTGGTTTTACTAACAAACCACCCACAAAAGAACAAAAAGGTCAAAATCCAGTTAAGTTACAATGTTGTACATGTAAACGCATTAGCAGAAAATAAGATTAATTTAAGCTATGCATTGAACTGGGTTTGCCTAGATTAATTGGAGAGGACACATCTGGTCACTTTGTTGTCCATATTGTCATCATCAGATTATTCTAAAAATACCATTGAACATTGACAAGTATGTCGCTCTAAACCAGTAACTATTAAGAAATTAATTAGTTCACGGTGGTTGTACACACCATGTCCCCTCCTAAATTCATCACAGATCCCTCTACTTCTGTTTCACTGCATCTGAAAAATGAAATTGCTGCATGTTTAAGTACTTAATAGATAGCATTGATTCTGAATACAAATTTAATTAAATGGGCTTTGTCCAGTACTTAGAATTTTTTAATATCCTCATATACCAATTACGAACATAGAATCATGAAGATAAATGCATCAATAAGTGTAAAGATTGAACAAAGGTATATGCGTACAAAGGGCAAAACATGCAATCAAGATGTTACTTTGTAATCGGGAGAATAACAAAAGGTGCCCATCTTAGCTGCACATGCAATCAGGGAATCAGTGGTACAGAGATGGGGAAATTGGAGATCTAGACGAAATCAGGGAATCAACTCAATCGGCTGTGATGCCAGGAAAACGAAGGGGCCGCCCTGAGAGGGCCTGCTACGCTTGGGAGGAGCAGCCCCTGTTGTAGATACACCAGGACCAGATGGCTGTCGTTCACCGCCACAGCAGTGAAAACTTAACCGAACTCTGCCATGGTAGAAAAACCTTCCACCGGAAGCTGTCACGGCAGAAGCAGCACCCGAACTTCTGAAAAACAGCTGCTTGCCGGACGGACTACAGTATGGCGCTGGGCATCTGCAGAGAAACGAAAACAGCACAGCAAAACACACAGACGGCAGGAGAAAAGAACATGTGCTTGCGGTGCAAATCTGACCAGCACCTTTTCTGGGGTTTTCTCTGTAGGATCGTCGATGGCAATCAGAGGGGGGTGAATGATTGTAAAGCGTAGCGGAAGTTTTTTTTAATTCACTATTTCCTGCTTTTTGACTTGTGCACAAAAATCAGAAAACAAAACAAAAAAAACAGCAACAATAATAATAATTTGCTATCAGAAGAAATCACTAAATATTAGTATTACTCAATCTTTCAAAGACTTGGCCAAAGTACTCACATGTATTGATCACTAAGAAAGTTCACGTCACGTGAACATGCATGCAAAACGTTACTTGTTTGATTTCTCTCCAAAACAAAACAATCACGGCTCATGCACAGCTCTTACCATCTTGGTGGAGTCGCTAGGACAAAACCGGAAGCCTTCACAGCCGCCTCGCCCTGCGGCACTTCGCTCGCCGCGCCGCGCTCTTTTTTTTTCTTGCCGCCTGCACCTTCACGTGTAAGACGCCTGTCGCACCACTTCTTTCTCCTGGAAACTATTAGCGACTGCACTCCTTTTTCACAGAGTCCTCACAGAGCCGCCTGCTCTGTCTTAGCGCCAAGTGCTTTTACGCTAGCGCAAAGCTGCCGCTTCGCCTTGCTTCTTTTTCGCGCGAGGCAGCACGGCGCTGCCACGTCCTCTTGTTTCTCCGCTCGATCACGGCACACGTCTTTTTCTTGGCCACCTAGGGCGCGCGAGCTCTTCTTTTATATCCAGCTCTGCTGCCCGCCTCGCCTACGTATTTGCTTCGAGGCGGTACCGCACATTATCTCCAAAAATCACGTCGCCCTCATCTCTGTTCAACAAAACTTCACGTGTCGTCTCCGTTTCAACTCGGAAATCACCGCCTTATCTCCAAAAATGCCTGACCGCAAATTTATCTCTTCAACGAGAACCGTGTAGAGTCCAACGGTGGGCGTCTCCTATTTCTTTACATACTCACGGCCAAACTTTAAACCGTCTTGATTTCTCACGTCCATCTTTCCATGCATGCAATACCCATGCAGACCAACTCTATCTGCGCCAGAAAGCTAAAACTACTCTCCAAAATTACAACGTATCGTAGCCTCCGAACCACACCTTCGTAGCTTCAATACGTATCATTCTCCTTTGATCTTCACGTGCCCAAGCATGAACTCGACCATCTTACGACTCCCTCGACCATCTGACCTCGGATCTCCTCATCCTAGTCCCGGTCCTCCTCGTCATCGACTACGATCGTCTCCATGCTTCAACCTACACATGCACAGACCAAAGAATACTTTTCCGGCACAAGTTCGTCCGAACTTGACCGACGTCAAACCGCACACACACAACACACCATAAGTAATGTCATAACCAGCGTTGTCAATTATTCATCATCTACAATAACGAGACCTACCCACGTGGTCTAACAATCTCCCCTTGATGAATACATTGACAACACTTAAATTAACATGACTTCCAACAGATCTAAGTGAAGAGCTTGAAGCCAGATTCTCAAACTTGCCCTCTCAACACAAGAGAAACAACTTTAATTTCTCCAAAAACTCTCAATCTTGCAAATTTCTCTCCCCCTTTGGCAATGTAATCATCAAGAAATATTAATAAATAAGAATGATTCTAAGAAAGAGCAATAAGAATAAAATCTAGAAGCTTTGTAGATTATCTAAGTCACATTGCATTGGTTTAATAAAACAACAAGTCATGTTTTTGAGTAGAGCTATCTAGATCATATAAAGCCATATATCACATAGCAATGTCAAAACAAGTCTATTAAAATGATTAAGCGATTTATATTAATGACAGGCATCGCAACAATGACTAGACTAATTATAAAGAGCACAATGAGATATCACAACGAAAAGTCAAAGCCTAAAAATGAAACAAACTTTAACTCTAGACGGGCTAGCAGTCTCATGTAACAACTTATTGCTCCACACTCAAATTTTTAGGCATGTGGCATGCTTGTAGCATACTTCTTTTCATAATGACATACTTTTCTCTTCTTCTTTTTTTTGATGGTGGCATGCTTGAAGCATACTTCTTTTCATTTTGCGCACTTTTGTGCTCTTTTTTTTTGTTCACCATGGCATACTTGAAGCATACATCTTTTCAATTCTCTCTTTCTTTTATACCTTTTTTAATAACATGCCAAATTGAGTGACCATAAAAATTGTAACATGAAACATGCGAACCTCATAGCCAAGAGTTAAAATAAGACTCACAATCGTGCTAATCCTTTTCAATGAACATCGCAAAGTAATAAATATAATCAATCTAGTCAAAGTATTCCGCCATGTCATACTTTTAATTCAAATGTAGCAAATTAATTATAACCAGTCATGATCAATGCTACACAACATATGAATAAATATGATAAAGAGAGCTCTACTATTCAATTGATTTCAATGACTTGGATTTGATGAATTATTTGACAAGGATAATAAACAAAGCTTCTGAAATTTTAATAGATAAGCTCCCCCTCAGAATAATCCCATAGGGTGCAACACACCCAATTCACTGCGCAAACGAACAAACCGAGAAGTATCAAGCGGTTTAGTGAGAATATCAGTAATCTGAAGGTCAGACTCGACAAAATGTAGGACAACATCACCCTTTTCCACATGGTCTCTTAGAAAGTGAAATCTTATATCAATATGTTTGGTCCTAGAATGTTGCACTGGGTTTTAGCAATATTAATGGCACTAGTGTTATCACAATAAAGTGGGACACTACCCAATTCTAACCCATAATCCACGAGTGTAGCGTAAATCCATAAGCTTTGAGAACAACTAGCAGACTACATATTCACAGTAGTGGATTGTGCAGCAGATGATTGTTTTCTAGAAGACCAAGAAACTAATGATGTGCCTAAGAAGTGACATGTACGGATGTACTCTTTCTATCAATCCTACAACCCGCAAAATCTTTATGCGAATATGCGCAAAGTAAGACATGATGAAGTAGAATAAAACAGTCCAAATTCTAAAGTTGATTGGAGGTACGAGAATTCTTTTCACGACTGACGATGAGACACACGAGGTGAAGCTTGAAATCGGCGCATAGACACACACAAAATGTATGTCCGGCCTTGATGCGATAAGATAAAGTAGAGACCCAATCATGCTTCTATATTCTTTTGATCCTTTGCCTCACCTTCGCATCGGATCAAGAACGATTGTAGATCCCATTGGAGTAGAAATAGGTTTGCAGGTTCCCATATCGAAACGTCTAAGCAGATCTTTCGTGTACTTAGTTTGATGAATAAAAATGCCCTGCTTAGTTTGTTTTACTTGTAAACCCAAGAAGTAAGTTAACTCCCCCATCATACTCATTTCAAACTCTCTGCTCATAGTATCTGAAAACTTGGAAACCAAGGCATGAGAGGAGCCACCAAAGATGATATCATCCACATAAATCGAACAAGTAATAGATCATTGCCATGCTTAAGTGTAAAAAGTGTTTTGTCTACCTTACCCATTTGAAAATTATTTTTTAACAAGTATGACTTAAGCCTTTCATACCATGCCCTAGGAGCTTGTTTCAAACCATACAAGGCTTTAGACAATTTGTAGACATGATTAGGAAATTTAGGATTTTCAAAACCAGGTGGTTGCTTAACATAAACTTCCTCCTCAATAAAGCCATTAAGAAATGCACTTTTAACATCCATTTGAAATAGTTTAAAACCTTTAGATGCAGCAAAAGCTAAGAGAATTCTAATAGCTTCTAATCTGCAAGCTGAGCAAAGTTTCACCAAAATCAAGGCCTTCCACAGAGTAAAACCACGAGCAACAAGTCTAGCCTTATTTCTAACCACAACTCCATCCTCACTCTGTTTATTTTTAAAAACCCATTTAGTTCCAATCACATTATGTCCCCGAGGAGGTTCAACTAATGTCGGACTTTATTACGTTCAAAATTTTCTAATTCTTCGTGCATGGCGTTGATCCAAGACTCATCGGATAAAGCGTGACTTACATCATGGGGCTCAAAAGAAGCAACAAAAGCGAGAATGAGCATGTGAGTCGAGAAGTAAACACAGGCGTGTTACCCTTTCTTGAATGTCACCAATCATCAACTCTGGGGGATGACGTCGCTGAATATGCAATGGTGCAGAAGGTTCTAAAGTTGCCTCAATACTACCGTCCTCCTCTGTAGTTGGTCCATCAGTTGATAGTGGCTCATCAGATGTACCAGGGTCTCAGTGAAGTTGAAGTAGAAGTTGCAAGATCCTCAGCTGGTGCATGTGATGGCATGGGAGGAAAAACATCACCAAAATCAAGATCCTCATCTTCATTAAGAAATATGCTTTCTGACTCCCCCTGAACCTGTGTACTTGAAATATCGGGTCTAGTACCAGAACTAGCCTCATCAAAAGTAACCTCGCAGGTCTCAACAATTTTGTTAGTCTCTAAATTGAGTACACGATAACCACGAGAGTGAGCAGGATAACCAAGAAAAATACCATCTGAAGATCTAGATTCAAATTTATCAAGATTACCATGTTTAAGAATAAAACATTTACATCCAAATACTCTAAAGTGAGAAACACTAGGCCTACGCCCAAATCTCAACTCATAAGAAGTCTTGTGCAATGAGGCTCTCAAAAATACTCTATTAGAAATATGACATGCAAGTGGAAATAGCCTCACCCAAAACTTCCTAGGAGTAGCATGTTCATCGAGCATAGTCCTAGCCATCTCAACTAATGTTCTATTTTCCTCTCTACAACCCCATTTCTTTGAGGGACACGAGGGAAGAAAACGATGTTCTAAACCTTTTCAGAGCAAAAAGAAGCAAATGATGAATTCTTAAATTCAGTACCATTATCACTCCTAATAGCTTTCATAGCACCTGGCAATTCATTATTGAGTCTAAGAAATAAGTCTTTAAAATGTCCAAATGTCTCATCCTTAGACACCATAAAGTAAACCCAAGAATATCTGGAATAATCATCAACAATTACAAGTATATACCATTTGCCTCCAATAGATTGAATCCTAGAAGGACCTACAGTGTCCATGTGCAACAATTGACCAGGGCCATCTGTGGTGATCATAGAAAGAGGTGGATGTGAAGCAGCTACCATCTTACCATGTCTACAAGGAGAACACACCAAATCTTTTCCACCCTTTAGCTTAGGTAACCCTCTAATGAGATCCATCCCACTAATCCGTGTAAGGTGATCAAAACCAATGTGTCCCAACCTACGGTGCCAGAAAAATAGATCTCTAGATTCAGAGGCTACCAAACATCTAACACGGATGAAAAGTATGATTAAAATCAGCCTTAAAGACTTTTCCAAATCGAGATATATTAAAAATAAGATCCCGAAGCATCAAGAACTCTACAAGCATGTTTCCTAAAACTCACTTGAAGGTTATCGTCTACCAACTGTGAAACTGAGAGCAAATTATACTTCAATTTACTTACTAGAGCAACGTCCTTAAGAATGAATTTATCATTAACGCGCACTGTACCTTTCGCCATCACAATGCCTGTTGAAGCATCCCCAAAAGTGATCAACTCATCACCGGATGCTTTGGTGAGGGAGGAGAACCATCTTGTATCACCGGTCATATGCCTCGAACAACCTGAATCAACTAGCCACGTGTTCCCCTTCCTCATTAGTTGTACCTACATCACAGGAAATATCGGTGTCACGAGATGGGGTTAGTGAAATAAGATTTAGGAATCGATCTTGAGACACACGACGGGAGAGCAGAAACAGAACTAGCACCAAAATCACATGTATGTGAGCGATCGAGCGCCAAAAAGAATGTGAATTACATCTCAATCCAACTCGTGAAGCATATTTAAAATCACCATAGGAATTTTCTAAAAATCTAGCTTTCGAATGAGTTCTAGAAACAAAAGATGTTGCATGTTTTTGTTTTAAAACACTAAATCTTTCGCTTCTCTCTTTCTTAGCACGCCTAAAGTAAAATTCATGTAAGTGTCCATCTTTACCACAATAACTGCAAGTGTACTTAACTTTATGTTTAACTTGAAAAGTAGAAGCAACATTTGCATTCACTTGATTAGTAGATGACATAATACCAGCAGACTTAAAAACAGTTTGTTTTGGTTCAAGTGTTACTTCAATTTTTCCAGGTTCAAGAAGCTTAACAACTTTAGGAGGATTATTCTTGGCATGCTCAATACAATTAAATCCTAGACCTTGATTTTTTACACTTATTTTCGACTTGTCTAGAATCATATTCAGATTTTTCTTACCAAACGAGAATCTTTCTAAAGTGTCTCTGAGATACTCATTTTCTTTAGTTAAAGTGGAACAAGTTGAGCACCTAAAGGACTCATTTACAATATTCTTAGAAGCACTAGAGTGAACCAATCTTTCTTTTCAAAGAAAATCATTAAGTTGCCTAGTCAATGCTTCTATTTCGTGTTAAGTTTTGGACAATTAGAACAAGAAGATGTCTCATGATAAAGCATCTGTTGAATTGTATCCTGAGATGAGTTAAGTCTAGCTTCCAACAATTCACATTTAGAGCAAATTTTAGATTTAGCATTTGAATTACTTGACTCTAAACATACAGAAGAACTAGACTTGAGTTTTTTAATTTCATCATTTGCAAGTTTTAACTTTTCATTACAAGAATCATGTATCAATCTTAATTCATCAAATTTAGCAGTTACATCACTAAGTTGAATTAAGTTTGATGTGTTGGTTATTCTAGCATTTTCTAATTCAGAATGCAAAACTTGACAAGACTCACAAGATTCATCATCAGGAATAGAATCTCTAAGTCTACTAATTTCAGAATTTAAACTCTCAACAACAAATTCATGATTTTTAGTTTTCTTTTTATACTTTTTGAGTTCCTCTGTCAATCTAAGCACAGCACGAGATAAATCAGTATAAGAAGGTTTTACCTCATCAGGATCACTGTAAAGATCATCATCGTTGAGCTCCTCACTATTGGCCATAAAACACATCCCTGTGAAATCTACCTCCTTTGTCTTCTTGCCATTTCCCTCATCGTCGCTTTCAGAATCAACATCGCTCAAATCAATCTCCTCAAGAGCTGAAAGTACTTTATTAACGGCTCTGCGGTAATTACGCTTCTTGCTTGAGTCAAACTTGAATTGAGAGCGACGAGTTGGTGTCTTGTCATCCTTAACCTCCTTGCTCCTCAGTTTGGGACAATTCATCTTGATGTGGTTTAGTTCACCACATTCATAACATCTAATTGGGCCTCCTCTTCGTTTTGATCTGATGTTGTAGATTGCCTTGGTCACCCTACTCGAGAGAAGTACAAGCTGCTCTTCTGGAATCTCTTCTAATTGTTCATCTGAAATAGAGCACAATGCAGACAAAGAGACAATAGTGGAACTAGAAGAACTGTCAGCTTGGTTAGTCACTAAGCCCAAAGAATTAGTCTTTTTTATTCTGGCTAAGACATCAATTTCATGAGTTTTCATCTTGGAATAAAGATCATTCAAAGTGAGTGCTTCCATATTAACAGAATGATTAATAGTAGTGACTAACACATTCCAAACAGACATATCCAAAGCATTTAAAATTTGACGCGCATTATCGAATCGAATATGTAACATCAGCAGATTGCAAATCACTAATAATTTTATTAAAGCGGTCAAAAGTGCATCTACGATTCCCTGGTTTCATCTCAAATTTGGAATACTCCTTTTAAATTGATTCGCGAACACCTTTATGATTTAGAACCTTCATGATAATCGGCTAGAGTACTCCAAATTTTATTTGCGATTTAATATGAGCAATTCTAACAAATTCGTTTCTACTAAGACCTTGCAACAAAATATTTCTAGCCTTAGCATTAGCTTCAACATCAGAATTTTGAGTAGTAACAATGAAGGCACAATATATGGATTTTCAACTTTTTGCCAAATTGCATTACCTTGTGCTTGCAGAAAGACCTCCATGCGAGTTTTCCAATAAAGATAATCAGATCCATCGAAAAAGGGTGGTTTACCTGAGAAACGATCCCGATCTGATGCCATTGCAACCTCGCTCTGATACCACTTGTAGGATCGTCGATGGCAATCAGAGGGGGGTGAATGATTGTAAAGCGTAGCGGAAGTTTTTTTTTAATTCACTATTTCCTGCTTTTTGACTTGTGCACAAAAATCAGAAAACAAAACAAAAAAAAACAGCAACAATAATAATAATTTGCTATCAGAAGAAATCACTAAATATTAGTATTACTCAATCTTTCAAAGACTTGGCCAAAGTACTCACATGTATTGATCACTAAGAAAGTTCACGTCACGTGAACATGCATGCAAAACGTTACTTGTTTGATTTCTCTCCAAAACAAAACAATCACGGCTCATGCACAGCTCTTACCATCTTGGTGGAGTCGCTAGGACAAAACCGGAAGCCTTCACAGCCGCCTCGTCCTGCGGCACTTCGCTCGCCGCGCCGCGCTCTTTTTTTTTCTTGCCGCCTGCACCTTCACGTGTAAGACGCCTGTCGCACCACTTCTTTCTCCTGGAAACTATTAGCGACTGCACTCCTTTTTCACAGAGTCCTCACAGAGCCGCCTGCTCTGTCTTAGCGCCAAGTGCTTTTTCTGCTAGCCGCAAAAGCTGCCGCCCGCTCGCCTTGCTTCTTTTCCGCGCAGGGCAGCACAGCGCCTGCACGTCCCTCTTGTTTCTCCGCTCGATCACGGCACACGTCTTTTTTTTCTTGGCCACCTAGGCCGCCCGCAGGCTCTTCTTTTATATCCAGCTCCTGCTGCCCGCCTCGCCTACGTATTTGCTTCCGAGACGGTACCCGCACATTATCTCCAAAAAATCACGTCGCCCTCTGTCTCTGTTCAACAAAACTTCACGTGTCGTCTCCCGTTTCAACTCGGAAATCAGCCGCCTTATCTCCAAAAATGCACAGCCGCAAATTTATCTCTTCAACAGAACCGTGTAGAGTCCAACAGATGGACGTCTCCTATTTCTTTACATACTCACGGCCAAACTTTAAACCGTCTTGATTTCTCACGTCCATCTTTCCATGCATGCAATACCCATGCAGACCAACTCTATCTGCGCCAGAAAGCTAAAACTACTCTCCAAAATTACGACGTATCGTAGCCTCCGAACCACACCTTCGTAGCTTCAATACGTATCATTCTCCTTTGATCTTCACGTGCCCAAGCATGAACTCGACCATCTTACGACTCCCTCGACCATCTGACCTCGGATCTCCTCATCCTAGTCCCGGTCCTCCTCGTCATCGACTACGATCGTCTCCATGCTTCAACCTACACATGCACAGACCAAAGAATACTTTTCCGGCACAAGTTCGTCCGAACTTGACCGACGTCAAACCGCACACACACAACACACCATAAGTAATGTCATAACCAGCGTTGTCAATTATTCATCATCTACAATAACCGAGACCTACCCACGTGGTCTAACATTCTCTTCATATTAAATTGCGAAAACTCTATCTTGATTACAAGATCAAATCAAATCAAAAACTTTCTATCTGCTAACAACGGAAAGCTATCTGCTAATAAGGAAACCGAACACGGCTTTATCTTCAACAGCCACATGGACTCAAAATCAAACAGGAAACAGAACTCCTTCAGAAACACCCATGATAATGTTCACCGGTACTTAATTAACTTTGGGCCACTTGGTCATCTTTTATGTAGAATGTTCTAGCTAGGAGGGCTGTTGTTAGGCTGTTTCTCATGTATACATATGCATGCTTACTTTGGCCAATGACCTTTGTACAACAAGCATGCCGATGATTTGATTTTGTATGCTTTCTCTCAATAAGAGCTTTCGTTGCCAAGTTATACATATGATTGCATTATTTCCAGGCAAGAAAGTTCTATGAATCAGCCATTCGTCTTGAACCTGGATTTCTCAAAACTGCATTGGCCTTGGCTGATTTGCCTATCACTGAAGGATGGAATAAGGATGCAGTTTTGCTACTTGAAAGATATCTAAGACAATGGGCAGATGATTTTCTACACATCAAGTTGGCTCAAGTATTTTCAGCGACAAATATGCTTTCTGATGCACTTTCCCACTATCAATCTGCACTAAGGTGTGCCTTTTCTTGGAGATGAACTGTGAAATAGCAATACTACAATTGCACTCAGTCACTCACTTTCCTCTCTTTGTTGTTGGCATGAAACCTGAAGACAGTCACTCACTGCAATTGTACTCAGTCCCTCACTATTTCCACGGAGAAGGATAATGGGGAAGCACTGCAGAATAATCAGTGGATCAGTGAGCTATTCCTGGAATGTATTTGTCATTCTGTCATATCTTTAGTTTCTTGCATAATACATGTACAAAGAACTGAAACTCAGTTACATGCAGTATACTGAAGAGCGAATAACACGTTGTACAGGTCTGTATACAAATCTTGTTATATCTGATATTCTGAAAAAAAACACTACTAATTTTCTGTTTGTACAATATGTGTAGCTTTGTGGCCGATTCATACTCTTATCACTATACTTATGTTCAACGAGACAAGCCGAGATTTCGTTTGCCCATAGGCATTGTTATTCATTAGCTGATTTCGTGTGCTCTAACATGGTCAGTGCCTCAATGGCGACACGAAATGCAATTTGTGCATCCTCCTGAATCATCAATTGCAATTGTGCCTCCTCAACCTTTATTGCAACTGTGCACCAATATTGACAACATGTTGGCATGCTATGCTAATTTTTCCTCTCAAGCTTGTCGAAGATACGAGGGTCAACAGAGCAACCAGGCGAGTGCCATGATTTGCTGCCAGTTAGTGGCTATCATACTGGAGCTTGTAAGTATGTGAAGGAGAGATGAGAAGTCACTATCATCCCCCAGCCTGAAATGCTTCCAAAGATTCGTAAGAAGTATTAAGTTGCATGCACTAGCTAGTTCATCTAAAAGTTTAAGTTGATGAGGAAAGGTAGGCAATTCACTTATATTTCAACACTTTCCCTCACGTGTAGACTCTCTCAGACCTAAGACGTGGAATAGAAGTTGGCTGCAATTATTATTTTTTAATTGCGTCAACCAGATCTCGAATTCAAAATCTCTCGACTCTGATACTATATTGAGTTACATATACTAATCAATTCATCCAAAAGTTTTAGCTTATGAGAAAAGACAGATAATTTACTTATATTTAACAAGAAGAATCATTGTCATCATCACCTGGCATGGAAACTTCGTGTTCATCTCGGAGTTGATAGTCGTCTATAAGTTTCTTGACATCTGAGTTCAACAAAGAAGCTTCAATTAATTAAATTGAATTGCTATGTTACATTTGTATTTTTTCCGAAATTAGTCAGAATTTGGTTACTTGGATCGTCTTCAAAAATAGTGCAGTCGGCTTACACGTCTGAACAGTTAACAGGCGGGAAACACTACGCGTGCGAATTGACCTATGGACCCGTGAGCTGAAGCCCTCGCCATGTACAGTTGTACTACCTGGCTCTGTCTCCGAGTCTACTAAATGAAATGAGTCAGCTAAATGAAATGAGTCGCCAGCCGGATTAAGCACAAAAGGCTACGCAATGCTAAGTAACTACAAGGTACCAAGCTTACATTTGTTCTTTCTTTCCCAAACTTTTGAGTTCATAAGCTCTTTCTAGAGGATCCTGATGGTGATTTGCATGCAAATTAGGGTATATAACCCACAACGGGTTCACCAAAGGGCCATATTTTGTTGGTACAGAATTTTACTTTTGTCTTCGCCTTTTTTCTCAACTTAATTTTCAAAGTAAAGGGAAACACGAGTTATTAGGAGTTTTGATAATAATTACAGTTTCCAAAATAAAAAATACAGAACTAATTTACTGTAGTTTATATATAATGAAATGGAAAATGAACTAAAATTACAAAATATATTTTGTTGGTGGTTTTTTATTGTCAAGTTTTGGATGTATAAGATAGACTAAAGAAGTTATTTCTGCAAAATAATATATGTCCCATGAAAAGAGAAAAAGGGCAAGCAGAGCAAAGAATGGGCCAAACGGAAAAGGGATGGTTCTATTGGATCGTGGTTTATGGCTTTTAGTTTACAGTTTTTATTTCTAGCTTTTGCGAGAGAGTACAAAGAGAGAGATATTTGCATACAATTTTGATCAGTATAGCTAAAGTCGATACAATGTCTACTTTAATCGATTTGTAGACCCAACCTTAAAAAAAACACATCATTTAAAAACTAGTAACTATAACTGAAAAAAAAGTCAAAAGCAACAAGCTCATTTGAACCCACCTAGACTCATGGAAAAGGGGGCTGCGTAGAAAAAAAGTGGGCGGAATCGGTACAAACGGGTACCGCCTAATAATAATTTTCGGGTTTGTTAAGCAACGTGATGTTGTTTTGTAGCGTTTAATTTGGTGTGTTCATTTTGTAATCATGTGGTCTGAAATTTGACAGTTTTGTCTCAGAAAGCAGTCGAATCGTATATAGTCACTGAATTTGCCTTGCTACTCGTACTTGCTACTACATCCCAACTGTTGGCACTGGCAAAACTAGCAGCTTCTGACGCGCCCCAACACGCCCAGATTCAAGCAGCCACACAGGGGCAACCTACATAGGTCCCTTTTTTGTTTTTTAGTTAGTTTTTGACTTGGCTTTTTAGTAACCATTATCCATTAAACTAATAAGTTGTAGTTTAGAAGAACAAATCCATAAATATAGGTCATAAATCTTCGTCTGTCCCTATCAATGGTGGACACCTCATTATCATTAATTCTACGGTAGGGTGATATGAACATGGATTAATACACAACAATCAAGTTGATATACACATGGTCTATAATATGCTAGTTACAGTAAGGCTCACATGTAGGATCCGAAATCAAATATATTAGTGAGACATAAATGGTATATTATAGATTTTCCCTAAATCTAATTATTAATGTAATAAGATAACTTTGTCCGGCCAACATTCTGAGCTAGATAGTCGCAATGTTTGCTTTAGTAACAGGTGAGATATTTAATTAAAAAAATAATCGGTAGTATCAGGTGGTGGAAGGAGTTCGGACGACCCAGTGTGAATCTGGCGATTTTCTGTGTCAATCGTCTAGCCATATTGGGCCGGCTTGTCTGGTTTGTGTGCGTCTTTGGGCCTCATTTTTATAACCACAAAAACTAGGGAACGGTGTGCCGTTGGAACGTTATACCAACCTTAGTTTTTTCTTCTCTCTTACTCACTCCCTTTCTCTCTTGATCACTCGCTTACTCTTGCTCTCATGAGATGGCCGACAGGGATGGCGTTGTCACCGTCGATGGCTTCACTACGCCCCCTGGTTGTAGAGAGGCCAGGGCAGCGATGGCTCGCGGTGGACGACGGCAATAGGCGATAGGTAGTGTCGAAGGGCTAGTCAGCGAGGTGAGGGCTGAGAGAATGTTAGGTTTTGAGGGGGGGGGGGGGAGGGAGGTGGCCGGCAGGGGCGAGGAAGTCGGCGGCGCGGCAAGGCGATTAGCTCACCGCTGACCATAGAGAAAGGCGAGGGTGAAGGAGGAAGCAAGCGGAGCTACAACTAGCACGGTGGCAGCAGCGGCTACAGAGGAGGGAGACAGCAGAGGTAAAGGAGAAGGAGGAGAGGAGGTCAGTCAAAGGAGCAAAAGCTATACTGTTTTATAATAAGCTGGGAACTATATATATTACGTAGAGAATATATATGAACGGTATTTTGTTAGACAAAACATATCCATGTTTTGACAACACACGGAATACAACGTTCTCTGATCCATTGGTTTGTACCAAGGAAGTCAGATGTGCATCGAATCGAAAGCCTATACCTGTGTCGCTATACTCTTCTACTATTTCATACGGCATCATACTTAAAACTTGAGTTGAACTAAAAATACAGAGGCAACAAGATTAGCGAACAGATCAACTTGACCAAAATCTTTTTAACACCCCGATCTAACACTAAGCCTAGAATGCTACTATCATCCAACATTACTCTAACTTCATAACTACTAATAACAAATTTCAGCAACACTTAAACTAAATATACCATAACCTAAAGGTTACCAATAACGATAATACCGACAAAACCTAAACAACTATCAATAGGAACCAAGTATAACTATTAAAAATTAATAACATCATGAATTATAACTAAACATAATAAACATTGCTTCAATATGAGCAAGACTACTAGTGTATTTGGGCATCGTCTTGCCGCTGTCCACCTGGTGCCCGCACATAACACCTCTCTCCGCCCGGTCACCACCCGCAATCAATACCATACGTCATCTCTGGCTCCCCGCTTCTCGCTAGCTTGGCACAACCTCGAACCGTGGTGACGTCGTGTGCTACCTCAAGCCTATCTTGATACGCCACCACGAGCTAGGGTTAAAACTGATTACTGTGGGGTGTGGGACATGAGAGAGAGAGTTCAGAGATGTGAAGTCATTGGCTTGGTTAGTGGGCTGGACCTCCTAACACATGTGGCTAGCAGCCCAAAACGCATGCTAGGCCCAGTGTGGCATCGCCCCAGCAGACACTGCCTTCTTCCTCCTCAAGACGCCTAGCTTGTTCATCTCGATGCTGCCTAGGCCATGGCGATACGAAGAGGGTGGTCCCTCTAGTGGGGTACCTGGAATGACCGCCCAAGCTTGCCCTATTGCCACGTCTACCCTTGAGGGTAGTTTTACTAACAGGGATCCAACTCAGGGTGGTTTTTGCCATGATCGCAACTATGTCATCAACTTTTTGGCTGACAAGGATCCAAAATAGAGGAAGGGTGATGTGAATAACAGAATGCATAGAGAGAGAGAGAGAGAAGTAAGAAAGAGGCCGATGATTTAGATATGCCACCTCATGCCCGTCTTGATACACCGCCACGAGCTAGGGTTAAAACCGACACCGTGAGGGGTAGGGACATGGGAGGAGTACTCTGCAATAGTCATATAATTTTCTCACCGACCTGACTCATCCACTTTGGAATAGTCATACGACTTTTTAACTGTCTTGGTTCAGATGCATTTGTAACTGTAACTATAGCATATACCTGTATAACAGAGTGTTTATCCATCGATGAACCACTTTTGCCCTATCCTCTTTCATACAAGGTCTCAACTTTCACTCCCGTAGAGTGCCTACCGAGGTACGTCTTTCTCTTTCCACTCTTATGGAATATCTGCAGTATTGCAAATAATACACAGAAAAATAGAGATAAAAGACACGGATTTTTACATGGAAAACCCTTGTGGGAAAAAACTACGGACGCTCAAAGGCAAATCAATATAATAAGGAGAGATTACAATGGAGTATTTCTCTTAGGGCTTACTTTTCCTATGGGCTACTGGGGTACATATATAGTGCGGGAAAAACGAGTCCCACACGGGGAAGAAATCGAATTAGAGTCGGTTGCAACAGATTGATACCACGTCTGATACAAACTGTGCATATACCTGCCATACCATGTCTAGCATGAGGCTATAAGGTGTCCTACACAGACACGGTATGAATTTGGATCACCCTTTTTCAACAATCTTCACCTTGAGTCGAATTCTCTCCAGCAATCGAAGAATATGATAAACTTCTCCAATAAAATCAGCATGTACACCTTGAGCACCGAAAGTCCAAAGGACTAGTGAGTAATACCAACTAAGTATAAGCAAAGCTCAAACTTAGATGTAGGAATTGGTTTTGTCAACATATCAGCTGGATTATTATGAGTACTTATCTTGCAGACTTTAATATCATCTTAAGTAATGCCACCTCGAATGTAGTAATACTTGATATCAATGTGTTTTGTTCTCTCATGTAATATTTGATCTTTTGTAAGGCAAATAGCACTCTAGCTGTTACAAAATATTATAGTGCAAGATGTACTTCCACAAAGTTCAGTAAATAAACCTCTCAACTAAATAGCTTCTTTGCAAGCTTCAGAAATAGCCATATACTCAGTTTTTGTAGTAGATAAGACAACGGTAGCTTACAAACTTGCTTTCTAGCTTA
The DNA here is from genome assembly GCA_036346265.1 of Melocanna baccifera. Lineage (NCBI taxonomy): Eukaryota > Viridiplantae > Streptophyta > Magnoliopsida > Poales > Poaceae > Melocanna > Melocanna baccifera. The sequence goes on from CM070710.1 coordinate 11,610,721, forward strand.
CGGCACACCCTCCAACAGTGAACACATAACCAGTGAGAGACCTTCTTTTATCCAAATCTCCAGCAAAATCAGAATCCACATAACCAACGAGTCCATCTCTTTTCCTTCCAACCATAAACAAGCATTAAATGTGCTCCACAGATATCTAAAATCTATTGAACTGCTTTCCAATGCTCTTTTCTAGGATTAGCCATGTATATACTAATCACACTTAATGATTGAGATAAATTGGGGCGAGAACATAACATAGCATACATAAGTGAACCAACTGCACTCGCATATGGGATTTTAGACATGTACTCCACTTCATCATTAAATTGTGGACATGACGTTGAAGAAAGTCTGAAATATGCAGCTAAGAGAGTACTCACAAGTTTGGTCTCATACATATTGAAACGACGAAGAACTTTATCAATATACCATTTTTGACTTAGATATAAGTTGCCAAGTTGTTTGTCTCTAATGATTTTCATACCAAGAATTTTCTTAGCTACACCAAGATCTTTCATCTCAAATTCACAGCTTAATTATGCCTTCAACTTTGAAATTTCAGCATCGTCTTTTGTAGCAATCAATATATCATCAACATATAGGAGCAAATAAATAGCTGAACCATTAACAATCTTCAAATTAACACAGCTATCATAATTAGATTTTTTAAAATCCTGAGATATCATAAATGATTCAAATCTCTCATACCATTATCTAGGTGACTACTTCAAATTATAAAGAGATTTCTTCAATTTGCAAGCAAAAATTTCCTTTCCTGGAATGACAAAACCTTCTAATTGCTCCATATAAATGTCTTCTTCTAATTTTCTATGTAAGAATATAGTTTTTACGTCCATTTGTTTAAGCTCATAATCATGCGTAGCCACAATGTTGAGTAAAGTGCGAATATAACTATACTTCTCAACAGGGGAAAAGACATCTGTGAAATCAATACCTGGAATTTGACTGTATCCTTTAGCAGCTAATCTTGCTTTGTACCTAACCTCTTCAGTTGGTGAAACACCTTTCTTTTTCTTGAAGATCCATTTGCAGCGAATATATTTCTTCTCAATTGGCAACTTGATCAGCTCCCAAGTGCCATTATTGTGAAGAGATTCTATCTCATCATGTATGGCAGTCATCCATCTTTCTGAATCACTAGAAGAGATTGCTTCTGAATAAGATGAAAGTTCTGTAGTACCTTCAATTTCTTTTGCCATATTTAGACAATAAGCCACAAAATTGGCTTTTTCAATTAATCTCTTAGGAGGCTGAATGTTCCTCCTTTCTCTATTAACTGCAATGGAACGTTGCGTTGGTGGCGCAACAATATAAACTTTTAGAATATTTTCCTTGTTGATTTCTGGTGTAGATCCTGAATCAATAATATGCTCCACCTGTATGCTTCATTGCTTCTCAACGGGAACATCAATAGATGGTTTATCATGCAGCATAATAGACTCATCAAAAGTAACATCTCTACTAATAACCACCTTTCTAGTTTCAGGATTCCACAATTTATATCCTTTCACACGAGTTTTATAACCAAGAAAAATGCACTTAACTGCTCTAGGTTCTAATTTACTATTGTTGACACGAGCATAAGCAGGACAACCTAATATTCTCAAGTTTGGATAATCTGCCGGAGAGCCAGACCATCCCTCAATTGGAGTCTTCTTATCAATAGCCAAATTTGGTGACCGATTAATCAAATAACAAGCAGTGGAAGTGGTAACTCTTTGATAATCCAGAGTTTGATAACATGCAACATACCTTCTCTATAATGGTTCTGTTCATGCGTTCGGTCACACCGTTTTGTTGAGAAGTGCCTAGAACGGTGTAATACCTCACAATGCCTTTTGACTTGCATAAAGCTTCAAATTCTCCTGAATAAAACTCCAAGCTATTGTCGGTACAAAGCTTCTCGACATGCTTGCCAGTTTGTCTCTCAATCATAATCTTCCACTCTCTGAATGTGTTGAATACATCCGATTTATGCTTGATGAAGTATGCCTAAACTTTTCTTGAGTAGTCATCAATAATGGTAAACATGTAGCTTGCACCTCTAAGTGATGGAACGCGGGATTCTCCCCATAAATCGGAGTGAATATAATCCAATATGGCTTTTGTAGAATGAGTCGCATTGTTGAATTTCACTTTCTTTTACTTGCTGAAGACACAATGTTCATAAAACTTCAACTTGTCGATGTTTTTACCATCAAGAAATCCTATTTTGTATAGTTCCATCATTCCAACTTCACTCATATGCCCCAGACGCATATGCAAAAAATTAGTAGCATCAGAATCAAATTATTTATTTAATACAACATCAATATTACCTGAAATAGTAGTGCCTTGCAGATGATATAAGTTGGCAGCTTTCATATCACCTTTCATCACAACAAGAGAGCCTTTAGTGGCCTTCAAAACTTCACCTCCACACGAATAGTTGTACCTTTTAGCATCACGAGTACTCAATGAGATAAGATTTCTTTTTAAATCCGGAATATGACAAGCATCCGATAAAGTTCTGATGTTGCCACCAAATATTTTGATGTGGATAGAACCAATGCCTGCAATCTTGCATGGTGTATTATCACCCATCAATACGGATCCACTTGGCATAGCTTTATAGGTAACGAACCACTCACGGTTCGGGCTTTATAGGTAACGAACCACACAAATTCCAACAGCGGAAGATCATATTTCATAGTCGCCATGTGAAGGAAAAAACCCAAAAAAAATTCTTGTACGAATTTGTGTGTATCGAGAAAAAAATACTTGTAATCTGAAACTCCTTGGTTTTGCTCTTTAAAGCCACAGAAAATCCCGGTTGGAAAAAGTCTTCACGTGCTATTATTGGCATTGAAAAAACTTAACTTCTCTCTCCTAGTGTTTATTTTTTATCCTTGCAAGATGGCAGCACCTTCCAAACAAGAAAAAAAACCAACGCACCTTTTGATGGCTTGGTTGCTTCCCGTGCTCTGGATTGTTGCTTGCTTGCGTTGCTTTTTGTGTTTGAAGTTGTGCTCTGTCCTTTCTCTTGCTGGACACGCATGAAACGCTAGCTAGTTGCTATCTGCTCCGGACCAACAGACAAAGTCATGAACCAAGGCACAGGCTGTTTTTTTTCTCGCTGGATGCACACGCGGATCAGGAACTCCCTGATTCAGGTTTTGTGCGCCTTCTTTTTCTTGCTGTGTTTGGACCGAGGCGCGGCTTCCTTGATGTGTTGCATGCCGCACGTCGCCTTTTAACTTGCACTGCTCACGGACCGACTGAGAAAAGAATTCGACGACGCCACGAGATGCGCTTCAGATTTAGCGAGATCAGATTTTTTTTTCGAGCTCTAAAATTCCTGTACTCTGATACCACTTGTTGCAAATAATGCACAGAAAAATAGAGACAAGAGATATGGATTTTTACGTGAAAAACCCTTGCAGAAAAATATCACGGACGCTCAAAGGCAAATCACTATAATGAGGAGAGATTACAATGAAGTGCTTCTCTTAGGGCTTGCTCTTCCTATGGACTTCTGGGGTACATATATAATGCGGGAAAAACGAGTCCCACACGGAGAGGAAACCGAATTAGAGTCAATTACTACAGATTGATACCACATTTGATACAAACTGTGCATATACCTACCATATCACGTCTAGCATGGGGCGATGAGGTGTTCTACACAGACATGGTACGAATTCGGATCACCCTTTTTCAACATGCACAAAGTAGACACTACTATAAAATGCTAATATTGGACACCTCATCACGCAGACGGTTTGAAATCGTTAGTATAAATACAATCACATACGGTTTTGGTTTAGCTACCATTTGTGTTGCTGGCTCAATTAAAAACCGTCTGTGAAGAAGTAATATCACAGATGGTTCATGTTGAACACCATCTGTAAAGTATCATAAACGGTTCTGAACAAGAACCGTTTATGATATTAAATAATATCATAGACGGTTCATATTGAACACCATCTGTGAAGTATCACAGACGGTTCTAAATAAGAACTATCTATAATATTACTAAATATCATAGACTATTTTTTTTTTCTTAAAACCGTCTGTGATACTCCTATGAATCATCACAGACGATTTGTATTAAAAACCATCTATGGTAATTTCAGTTATTATAGACCTGACCCTCACAGATTTATCTTAAATTCCAGATATGTTCTCATAGGCTATTGCTTTGAGGAGGTGGGCTTTGAGGTCATTTGGTGAAAGGAGACCGCGAATTTAGGAAAAGTGATTGTAGATCCATTTATTTTTTACTATCTATTGTTAGTAATTTGTTCAAGACTGTGTCTTCACAGTGACCTTTGAGGACTTGTTTTTTCTCTTTAACCTCGATGCCCTTGACGGTTCACTCATTCGATGCTGGACATTGTAAGTGTGTACAATCATGGTCTATGTTTATGTAATACCGATAAATGTCATATATTGCTCCTTACTTTTATGTATATATATAGATACATGGTGAGTGAAACCAGATTAACAAAATCATCTATAGGTTTCCTCGATCCACATTTGGTCTTCATGCAAATCATCCAGGAGGATGCATTCTTCGTTAAGGATTACATGACGACGACATTGGCGGCTTATCATGATAAGGAAATAATACTTTTTTGCCTACAACCAGGGGTAAGTGCTGCACTAATGATTATACTTGTTGATTTGTACTTTATAAGCAACACAAAATTAGGTTTAATAACTATGGCAACATACTTGTTGTAATACCCTGAACGTCGTTTTAGCGTCGGATTTAAATTAATCGCGGAGTGGCCGGTTATTCGGTAAATCGCGGAAAGGGAAAATAAAAATTGTGTAATAGTTTAAAATAGTAAAAAAGAGAATTAAAATAATTAATGAAAAGATTTTGAGCTGTCCAGAGGGGTGGGCCAGCCACTTTGGGCCAGCCAGCCACTTTGGGCCAGCCAGCCCAAACGGGGGCCCATACCTATCCAAAACCCTAGCATCCCCCTTATAAACCCCTTGGAGAGCCCTCCCTCCCCCTTTTCCCACCCCAAGCCGCCACCCCCACCCTCCTTGTGCCCTCTCCCTCCCCTTTGGTGCTGCCCTTGTGCAAGGAGAAGAAGGAGAAGAGGAAGGAGAAGAAGGAGAAGGAGAGGAAGGGAAGGAGGAGAAGGAAATGAGAAGAAGAGGAAGAAGAGGGGTGATCCCAAATCCTTAGGTAATTCTCTATCATCCCAATTCCTCTGATTTCTACTATTTTAGGGTTCTTAGCCCAAGATTTTGGTGGGGATTAGGATTTAGAACCCCCGATTAGAGAATCTCTGCTGTCTGCCTGTAGATTGATTCGCGTAGTATTGCTGTTTATACTGTTTAGACCCCAAAACAATTTTTACCGAGGGTCTCACCAAAAGGAAAAATGTAGAGGACGATGATACGCATCTATTATATTTTTTTTCAGAATATTTGGCCATGGGATCTGGGCGTAATAGGTTCAGGAACCCCTCTATCTGTCAGGGGTGCAGACTGGGGCTGTTTGCTGTTCAGAGGGGAATTAGGGGTAGAAGATGATTTTTATGCGTATGGTCATAATTGAGAAAAGTGTGGGGAATTCAGTAGTCTAGCTACTGTAAAAGAATCAGAATTTTTAGAGACTTGCTCTGTTCTGGGGATGCGTTAGAAGCTGGCTGTCCAGAATGTCAGAACAGAGAAGGTCATCTGTTTTGCGCATTAGGTAGCACCTTGCTAAGAATAAAATAAAAATATGTAATCTACATGAAAAGTGTAGATATTTAAGTGAGGAATTCAGATATATATCTTTTGCTGTGATTAGTTTTATATTTTTAAAGATAGGAAAATGTTAGGCAGCACCGCTGCAATGGAAAAATTGTAGAACCGTTACGCGGGGAAGGATGTTGTGGGATTTTGGGGCTTAGCGATGTCTTGTCTTCGAGAGTCGCATTTTCCTTGCTATAGCATTGTGCTAAGAGGTACTTTTGGACAGGTGGTTTTGCTCCTGAATGCACGTGATTGCTTCGCTTCAACGGTAGAGGCAAGTAAACGTAGTGGATGTGCTACCGTTTAACCTGTTATTCTTACTACTTTCAATATGCATGATTTTGATAATATTAAATGATATGTCATGGTTACATATTTTCTAAGTAAGAATGTAGTAGCAAGATATTAATCAATTGTCATGTTTGGATGAGTTTTGGTAGTATTGTGGTAATTTTCTTAATAAGCCAATTGTGATATATGAAAGTAAATACATAGTGGATATGATGATATTTCCTTGTTAAATTCATGAGGATCATATTGATACCCTTGAAGTTGGTATTATTGTGGTCTTGGTGGTAGTATTCTTAGTGAATACTTGTGGTTGAGGTGGTAGCAATCTTGATGAATATATTGTGGTCTATATGGTAGGATTCACTATAGATCGATTGATTATGATTTTGGTGAACCGAATGTGGGTTATGTGGTTGACCTTCATGGTTAAATTCTTGTGGTTTATGATTATCATATCATTCATAACATGTCATGACATTGCATTGTGGATGTCGCCGCTTATAGCCGCGATCGTACCGGTACAGCATCGTGCATTGCCGTAGCACGATGCACACTTTTGCCTTGTTGGGTAAAGGTGTAGTGGAGCATAGCATGCATATGCATTGCATTGTGGAAAGATCATTTGCATACTTATGCAATATATTGTGGTGAAGTTATTTTATAAACAACTGCAACTTTATAGTTGTAATGCGGAATTGGCTCATGAGAGTCACTTGTGGTATGAGGAAAGTGGTTGTGGTCGTGGATTGGGGTTCATCCCTTGTGGTATGGTAGGGGCTGTGATTGTGGCATGAGATTCTTTTCTCTTGTGGTAATTATTGATAGCAGTCGTGGATACGAGAAATAATAAAGTTAATGAGGTAAAACATGTTAATGCTTTATTGTCATTGGTAGTGGTAGTGGTGGATGATATGAAATAGTTAATCAAGATTTATTTGCAAATATTTTATCATTGTTGGTAGTAGATATGGTTGAGGCTATAATTGTGGTCATTATGGGAAATGGATATTGATGCTTAATATCATTGTAGTTTAATTAGTTTATTAATGAATGTGGATGCACATTGTGGATGTGGACATGTGGACACTTTAATGATGTTGTATATTTTTTGTAGTCCGAATAGCACTGTTAAGCAGTTTGTTTCTTTGAGATTTTTATCTCACCCTTGTTTCCCCTACAGGTGATTCTTGAGCATTCATGGGATGGGTAGAGTGGCACCACAATTATGCACTTGGTTCACCAATTCATGCTGTAATAAAGTCGATGGAATTATAGCCAAATGCCTAACTATCCGTGGATGATTATTTTAGTTAATAATGATGAACTTGCGATCTACTCTTTGATTAATCCGCTAGAGGTTGTTTCAATTATTGAATTTGTTATCATTATCTTTATTCCCTTAGTTGATTATGCTTCCGCTTAATGCTTCATGTCTAGAAATTGTTGCCGGAATAAATTATCTTGAATTTTTTGGGCCAGCTGTAGAGTGGTTTAGTGGCATTCTAGGGTAATGTAGATCCTGGGGTGTTATACTTGTGTAGATTATATTGGATTCTAATTGTAATTATACCAAAATAGAACAAGATAGTACACTTTGATTCTCTAGAAGACCAAAAACGACTTCACAGTTGTCCAACAATTAATCGACAGATAAATATATTTCCTCCATATATAACTCTATTGTAGTCTTTCATTTCTTCGCAATGTCTAATGCTAACTTTTTAGAATCACATAGGTCATTCATCTAGTACGTTGCTACTGTACGAAGATCCAAGGGAGGGATTAGTGCCCTGCGACACGATCTAAATTTTTCAAGATTCACTGCACACATTAATTCTATATAACACTTTATAGTAATGTCTTTCGAACTAACAAATTCTATTTTTACATTGCCACCGAGAGAGTTGTCAGCAATACCGTGGAAATTATGTTTGCCACAACATGGAACTACTCCTTGGTTCCGTGGTGACGAATCATCCTCAAGTTTGTCAATCTTGCAATAATTATTTCACACTTATCAATTTATATGTATGCACAACTTTGATCTTTCTACTGACAGGTTATGACCATCACTATAACTGCGTTGGAACAAACCGAGCTCCAAAAAATTTGAGAAAAGTGTACATACTTCTTGATGTCTTAGTTCATAAACAAAGATGAGGAGTTTCGCAATGTAGAATGAACTTGATTTGGATAAGATTGAACTTAATAGTACATGTGTGTATTTGTTCATGAATGATTAATTTATTTCATTTGAGTTAATTGATTTGTGAAATGCATGTTCTTATTTCTAAAATGAATGTGAATTGGATATATATATATATATATATATATATATATATATATATATATATATATCTTTACTACTTAAAAAGAAGGAGTTGGCGGTTGATGAGTCCTCTCCTATATATCTTCTCAGCCATTTGATCTGAACAATAAAATTTAGACCGCTCCTCTCCCCCTCTCTCTCTCTAACCGCCCCACCCCTCCCTTTCGACGCCTCTCCCACCCCTCCCTTCCGACGCCTCTTCCATTCCCACCCCGCGCCGCCGTCGCTCCTTCCCTCCCTCCCACCCCGCGCGCCGCCTCCTCCTCCCCCCACCCGCGCCGCCGCCTCCTCCCCTCCCTCCTCCGCCGTCGCCTCCTCCCTCCCTCCTCCTCCGCCGCCGCCTCCTCCTCCTCCCCACCCACACCGCCGCCGCCTCCTCCCCCCACCCCGCGCCGCAACCTCCTCCTCCCTCCCACCCCGCGCCGTCGCCTCCTCCCCTCCCCACCCCTCGGCTCCATTGCCGCCTCCCTCCCTCCACCTCGCGTCGCCGCTGCCTCCTCCTCCTCCCCTCCCTCCCACCCCGCGACGCCGTCGCCTCCACTCCCCCCACCCGGTGGTGCTGCGGGAACCAACGGGGCGGGACATCGCCGCGCGGTATGAGCTGGGCGGGGAGCTCGGGCGGGGGGAGTTCAGGGCGACCTACCTCTGCACGGAGCACGCCACGGGGGAGGCCTTCGCCTGCAAGTCCATCTCCAAGAAGAATCTCCGCACCACGGTGGACATCGAGGACGTGCGCCGCGAGGTGGAGATCATGCGTCCCACCCCTCCGCCCCTGTGCCTTGCAAAAACGGTGCACGAGCAATCCACTTCTATATATCGGATTCGAGACCGCGGCCGCCCCGCCGTCGCCGCCCCCGCCGACCACCAAACCCAGCGCCGTGGCGCCAGCGCGATCCGCCCGTACCACCCACCGCGATTCGCCGGCCTCCTCGTCTCGCCGCCCACACGACCAGGCGGGCGACCTCCGACTCCACGCACCCGCCTTGCCGGGCTGGCTGGTTGAGGTATGGGATCTATCGATTTGCCGTTGCCGTTGCTCGGTGTTAATCAATCGATTATTATGCTGCTGCTGAGCCTGATTTGCTACCCTGCCTCGGGCACGATTAGTCATTACTAAACCCGACCTCCTGAAGCAAGCAAAGAAAGGTTGGATATTGTATAGATTAACGACAAGTCCACTAACTGGTGTCTGTGCCTACTATCTAGATATTTTCGTTAATTTGATTTTTAACAATCTCGGTGAGTAATTTGATTTTGTGTGGTTAGTTGATGGGGTTGTTCCTTGGATGGGGATTATTCCTCGTGTTTTTCCCTTGAGTAACACATGATGTCAAGATTCGTCTGGAGATTGCATCCTTGGCACTAACAAGGTGCACGACGGGTGGATTGTGATAGAGTAGTTCTAAATTCCGATGTTGCTGTAAATTATTTTCTAATTCCAGGGGACATCCAAATAGAAAATGGAATTGTATTCGTCTGGAATAAAATTCTATTTCTACTAGAATACGAATTTGAATATATTTGTACGAGTCCAATTCAATTCGTGGGAGCTAATGGAAATTCGCTCCTTTTGGGATGGACTTGCTTACTAAATGTATTGAACTGTGCCTAGCCGTGTGTTTGTTGTATGAGATGGAGCTCATTCATGAGCATCCATTGAAGTTGCGGTTTTGTGCATGCTTATATGTGTTGTTTTGTTCTCCATTGCAAATTTCATTCTCCTGCATTTGAATGTTCATATTTGTGAACCACATGAGTATTCTAATGCTTGCTTGGAGAAGCTTCAAGCTCTTTCTATTTTCTATCATGTTGGTTATCATAGATAGAACCAAAGCACTTAGTCTTGGTTAATGTTGAACCTCTGTTATAATATCTTATTAATCAATCTGCTGCTTCTAGGTCACTCAAGTCTTTAAACTATTTGATGGAAACGTGCTGTTTGTGGTACCTTTTCCTCCAGTTATATCTTAGGTTATTTGTTATAGAAATTGTTTATATATGTGCACATCAGTAAGATCACTAGCCTGAAGATGTGCCATGTAATCTATGTTGATTGAATTCTTATATGTGTTGTTTTGTTCTCCATTGCCAATTTCATTCTCCTGCATTTGGATGCTTATGTTTTGTGTACCACATGAGTATCGGAGAAGCTTCAAGCTCTTTCTATTTTCTATCATGTTGGTTATCATAGATAGAACCAAAGCACTTAGTCTTGGTTAATGTTGAACCTCTGTTATAATATCTTATTAATCAATCGCGCTTCCAAGTTACTCAAGTCTTTAAACTATTTGATGGAGACGTGATATTTATGGTTCCTTTTCCTCCAGTTATTTCTTAGGTTATTTGTTTTAGCGATTGTTTGTATATGTGCATATCAGTTAGATCATTACGTATGGATGATTGCGTGCTGTTATACATATTTTTCCCATTGCTTCTTGTACGTTCAATGATAGATTGCCGTCGTGTATTATGGCTGCATACTAACTTTATTGTTTTCCTCTTTTTATTTGTTGTTGACATCACCTTAGCAATATAGTTCAGTAAATCAGGACATCATCTTGCCTTTCGGGACGAAGGGCTGAATTGTTTTGTTTGAAAGGACAGATGCCAGAGATGTATGTATACAGAACTGGTTGTCCCATTTTCAATTCTTTTTCGAAACTATGAACCTGCTTCTCAGATTTCTGTGCTGTGCTCTGATGGCTAAATATATTTCCTTCTATTTTCCTTCAGAATGTCTGTAGAAAAGAGGCTGAGAAAGCTGGTTATTCTGTCAACAGGCATCTTGGATTTTGCTACAAAACTGAATTTCAAAGCCTTGAACCAGAGGTATGCTTCTATGTGAATTGCTAAGTGGCAGTATTTGTTTTCTGAATTACCAGTAATTCGACCAAGTGGTGTTGCTTTCGAAATAATTTGATTATCTTAAAAGCTTGGAAATTGAAGAGAAGATTAACAAGCTAAAGTGGATTAACAAGATAAAGTGGTGCCCAGCAGCAAATGGCGCATTGTTTCTTATGTCCACAGATAACAAAGCTATAGAGTTTTGGAAGGTACGCCTCATCAATCAACAGCTATGGAAATTTCCTGTGAACTTATACCGCTAAACTGCTCCGTGGCTTATGATCTGCATTGCATTCTACCTCATATAATCGTCCAATTCATTCATCGAGATCGGTTGCTACATTATGAGCCATACAAATATAATACATACTGCTTGTCTGTCTATGATTTTATTGATAGCAGGCTAGCAGTTGTCATATTCAAATATCATTACGCTGCAAACACTGCTTCGTGCCAATATTCTCTTCGAATTTCAGTCTCGCAGAGAACCACACGGACCGCTTCGAGCATCTTTGTAGGTATAGCGTGTCTTGGCGCTAATGGTTTAGGTACCTTTGGTCAGCATGTACAAACCAAAGGTGCAAATGTAGTAACTCTAGACTAACTTTGGCGGACTAAGGAGACGTTTATATTGGTTTTTGCTTTGATAGTATGCATCACTTTTATTTGATTTTTTGTTGCAACGCACAGGCACCTTACTAGTATATATATATATGTGTGTGTGTGTGTGTGCGCGCGCTTATTGTGTTTCTATTTGTTTCAGAGGGCATGTTCTTGTTTTTGAAATGGATGTGAATTGGATGTATACATGTACTTGTTATGTTTCTGCTTATTTCAGAGGGTATAATTAGCATTTCCTAATACTAACCAACAAACAAAAATAGATTTAGTAATACAAAGGAATATTACAAACGGTTTCATCTACAAATCGTCTGTAATACATATATATCACAGATGGTTTGTAGTTGAAACCGTCAGTGATATATTAGTAATCACAGATGGTTTCTACTACAAACTGTCAGTGATAGTCAACTATCACAAACGGTTATGAGTTAATAACCATTTGCGATAATTTGTATCACAGACGGTTCGAAAATCATCGATAATGATCTCATGTCATTAGCAATCCATAAACTCAGACGGCTCATGAAACTGTTTATGATAATATTTTTGAACTATGCGTGATGATGTTTTCTGTAATAGTGAGACCCATAGATGCCCACGCGTACCATCTCTTCCCATGACATGAATGCACACGATGCAATGATTCCATTAAACATATACCATAGTTCATCATGATTTTAACCATCATTATATATTCATCAAGATAAATAGGAGTAATCATACAAAGACAATATGGTAAACATTGCATAAATATCAAGTGATAAGAGCAATCAACCTGTTTTTTACTATTCTATTATGTATTTGCCTTAACCGTATAGGAAGACTTGATGGCCCATGAACAACCATTGAAATGAGCATTATAATCTAACCAAAATCATTGTACAACATTTCAATACCCATCTATAGAATAAAAATATGATCACACACTCCTATGCTTAAAAAACGCCTCTCAACTTCTCCCTGATTTACCAATATCATTGTCCCAGCATTCAAAAAAGATAACTTGCACCTCAGGAATCCAAAAATTATAAACAATATAATTTCTGGAAACTAGACAGAATTTTCCACTTTTCTCTAGTTATTACAATTTCATGATCAGCCCATTTAGACCCTCATTTTCAGCCCCGAAGACTACTCTATTGCAAATTAGTACAGACAACTTCACCTTTTCTTAACTATTTTTCTACAACATGAAACATAGTGAATGATACCATTTTTCAAACCTAAAAAAATTACCTACATATTTCTAGTTATCACCTTTAATTAATTCATCCAAATACCATACTTAATTTGCAAAAACAAAATTGCGGTCATCTTAAACTAACTAATGAACAATAAACTTAGTAGAGCAATGACTTATAAACCATCCAACCAAATTCAATGAGTTAGCATGCTATGCAATGAGTTAGCAATGACTTCCCAGAACATCATTGGTCCAAACTGGATGGAATCAATTTGCCATGACGATGGCAAGGAGGATCAAATCTTGCATAGCAATTGGAGAGATGATGCGTAATTAACATAAGCTGTCCAATGGCCTAGAGGTGGCCAACACTAGATCTCCTTCGGCTTGAGATTGGTGCCTCTCACACAACGTCATATGGAGCTCCTCTCACACAACCTCATGGAGCTCGCAACTGCTTCTAGATGTTAGGATATTAGTGGTAATGGAGATGCTGCTAGGAAAGATGAAAATATGACAATCTTGCTATAATTTGTAGGGAAAAATTAATATCAACACCACTACAGATGCCTTGTCCTTATGTGTATTTGTAATTCAATACAAAGATAGGTTTCTAATTCTAACTGGACCATGAACATGCCAACAACGGCACCAGGTGATATGAATCTGGGTGGTCCTAAAATCTTTACCCTGCACGAAACAACGATAACAAGTTGTTCCATGTGGCATGTTGGAATAGTCCCACATTAATTGTAGAAGAGAAAAAGTCCTAACTTAAAGTGGGGAAGTTCCTCACCACATAAGCTTGCTTTTGGGGATGAGAAGAGCCTTACAATACAACAAGTGGTATAGAGCGTGAGGTGTAGCGTGTCATGCCAAAGTAGATGGTGTCCCATTCAAGTTCATGGGTAGTGGTGACATCTCAACACAGTGACGTCCAAGGCATCGACGAAGGAGGGATCGGTGTCCCTCCAATACCTAATGCTAACTAAGAGCAACTATGGGTCTTGGGAGTTGAAGATGAAGGTGCTCATGCGCGCACAAGGGGTGTGGGTGGCGGTGGAGGACAATGAGCTGGTTAACGAGCGCAAGGACCAGATGCCAATTGTCGTCATTTCTAAGCTATGCTCAAGGCCATGATGATGGTCTTAGCCAAAAAGGAGACGACTAAGGAAGCTTAGGACACCATGGATGAGATGCACGTTAGTGTTGATCATGTTAAGGAGGCATGAGTACAAAATCTCATGAGTGCATTTGAGATGATTACATGAAGAAGACAGAGTCCATCAATGACTTTGTGATGAAGCTAACCACCATTGTCAACGAGAATCATGCCCTCGGAGAAAAGACGGAGGAGTGCACCATCGTGAAGAAGTTTCTCCTTGCTATCCCCGACAAATTCCTTCTGATATTCTCCACCATTGAGCAATTTTGTGATGTCAAGATGATGACGGTTGTGGAGGTGATTGGGTGTCTGAAGGCATATGAGGAACATACAAAGGGATGATGGCGTGATGAGGAAGGCGAGGACCTACTGCTCACTAGGGCCGAGTGGGAGTCTAGGGCCAAGAAGAAAGAGAGTGCTAACAACTCTAGTGCAAGTACACCGCAAGTTCGACAAGGCAAAGGTTTGTTGCTACAATTGTTAGGACTATGGACACTTCACTTTCCGAATGTTGTAACCGATGAAGGAGAAAGTGGAGGCACATTTAATTGAAGATTTTGAAGATGAACCAATGTCGCTCTGATACTAAAGTAACAATAATAAGATTAAGGGGGTGTCATCTTAGTGTTTTGTATATTAGTCAAGTTAGAGTCCCTGTATGTGCATGAACATGTGCCAGTTAAGTTGAGTTTTTGCGTGCAGCTATGTGTTAGTTTGCATATAGACCTCTTCATGTGGAGGCGTAGTTTGTAGTTCGGATCATGTGTTGAGTCTAAGGTCATCAACTAGAAGGCAAGTCTGGATTAGCAGGAGATTATTGGAAAATAATATAGACTTGCCAAGTAATAGGCCGTTAGGATCTTGATGTAATCGGCATTGGATCAAATTAGTTAGCTTGTTTCCTTTGTTAGGCTTTCTATGTTTAGTTGTTGGCATGGTTAGCAAGTTGATTAGGTAGTCCTTAAAAGGACGTGTAATCAGATGCATTTGATAAGAGAATAAAGAAAATATGAAAGCTCTGGCCCGTGTGAGTTGTCCCCGGGTTCGCGTGCGTGAATACCTGGTCTATACCAACATGACATGCTACCTACTTGATAATTGGCTCAACCGCAATAATCAAGTCAAACAAATATACTTGTGTTGAAGTATGAATTGGAGTTCCACACCTAGGTCACTGTTCGATGAAGGTCCATGCATGATAACACAAGATAAAAGATGTTTGTTTCCATATTGAGATCGTGGGATGACAAAAGTCCGCTGAAATTAACCACTTTTGATGAAGTTAACCACGTGAGAACTGAAAAAAGGCAATAGAGTGTCACCGAAAGACTAGCTTTCTTCATACTTTCGTTTTTTGAGAGGAACTAACCAGTGTCTAGCCAACAAAATTAGCTTTGTTGCAACTCACACAGCCACTTGCCACCTGCCAATGCATCAATCCAACAAAATTAGCTTCTACTCGGACGCATGTGCTCTGTTGAATAACTTTCGTTTTTTGAGAGGAACTAACCAGTGTCTAGCTACTTTCACACTATTACTATGCCACTGAATCCTATTTGTATTACTGAATCTTACTTCAAACCTATGTAGTCACAACTCGATCTGTGTAGTAATGCAAACTAAACAAAGTGGGTGAAAAAGAAGATAAGATCATAGTGCAGAGTCTCAAATAATACTTATTTCTTAGCAGGGAGAGGATACGATTCACAACCATCTCCGGTAACTTCTTACATAATAGTTTTATTGCTACTGTGATATAATGGAAATTATAGGGAGGCCATGTGAAAGGACTAAAGTCACATAGTGCCAAGCCTTATTTATATATAGTACCCAAACCAGCGCACTGCACAACCTGACCAAATTAACATGCATCATCCGCTCGACAACTTGCTATGATCAGCTCCAAACAATTGCTGTATATGAAGATATTGCATTTCTTTGGCTAGCAAAGACCAACGGGTACTTACTTGGGACGTATCATGAATCTGGACCTTAGTGATAACCCTCATTTGTTATTGTCCCGTCAAGCACTTAAAAAACTCAACAAAATTACAGTTTAGTTGAAAACTGAAAAATTACAGCTTCAAGTTCACTTTGTTTCTTTGTTTCATGACGTTCCTACCGACCGGACAGTGTCTCATGTCCATGGAATGCTGGAAATCATGGACAGAATGGAAGATATTTAGTGATGGTCAACTTTTCCCTTTTCGAAAACTTGATCTCTAGAATCCAATCGTCCACTCATCCATTGTCAAATGCAACAGTATGTTGTATATTTGCCTCTTTTAGAATGATATATTTCCCCTTTTAGTTGTGTAATTGTGCATACTGTTCTGCAATCAAAACAGCGAATGCAGTTGCATGAAATATCAAGATTTTATCTACCATTTTCGTTTTCAACTAAACTGCTTAGGGATTAATCGGTGTTGTTTCAAAGACTCAACAAAATCTGGACAAAAACACATAGTATGATGTCAGCTTAAATTGACAGGTAATCTCTATTAGAATAATCTTGTTGCACATGTATTGCATGTTTACTAGTTCTTTGCATGATGGAGTAATGCTTGCAGTTTCTGCAGTTAGTGCTTGCAGTCAGTTTCTTGTGCTTAGTGTTTGCAGTTTCTTATGCATTAGTGTTTGCAGTTTTTTCTTGGTAATTAGTGGGTCAGTTTCTCTTGTTTAATTGCTATATAAAGGGAGGAAGTAAATCTGAAAAGCTGCCAAGTTCTGCAACGCCAAATCCTGTGTGAGTTCGTCGTGTTCTTGTGTTGTGTTCTTATTTTTCATTCGGTAACAATGAGTACTTAGGTGTTAGCAAGAGTTTGGGCCAACATTTGGTATATCACCCCCTTAATCTTATTTGCTTTATTCTCCACTTCCACTTTAGGCTTCAAAGCAGTGCGGGCTCATAATCCGCATCAGTAATGGCAAGCTGCGCCACTACCTTGGTCACCTTCTTCGGTTCGTCGCACTCATCGGCGAAGTGACCAAACTCACCACAGTTGTGACAATCAATCTTCGACTTGTCAAACTTTCCGCAGTACTTCTTCTTGTCACCGTTTTTGTTGACGCCGTTGCTAGGGCCCTCACCGCTTCTCTGCTCTTCAGCGACCTTGGCCTCCCACTCGGCACGTGTGAGCAGTGGCTCCCCATGCGTGAACAATAGCCGCTGCTCACCTTCTCTTTCATGACATCGCCCCTTTGAGGCCTCCTCGAACGCCCGCAAACGCCCGATAGTCTCGGCGACCGACATCTCCGTCACATCACCTCATTGTTCAATAGTACTAACAATGGGTAGGAAATTATCGGAGACGGAGTGTAGGAGCTTCTCCACCACGGCACTCTCCTCCACTTTCGTGCCGAGTGAACGTATCTCGTTCACAATGGTGGTAACCTTCAAAGCAAACTCATTAACTTTCTCAGATTCACTCATGTACATACCGTCAAGCTCCCTCTTGAGAGTCTGTACTCGGACCTTCTTGACACGATCTTCACCAACGTACATCTTCTTGAGAGCGTCCCAAGCCTCCTTCGCTGTCTCCTTCTCGGATATAGCCATCACCACAGCCTCCGGCATAGCTTGGACGATGGCAACGAGAGCCATCTGGTCCTTCTTCTCATCAACCACTTCATCGCCCTCCACCGCCGCCCACACGCCTTATGCACGCATGAAGATCTTCATCTTCACCGCCCACACACCATAGTTGTTCTCCAAGAGCATGGGGTAACGCACTGTCACCCCCGCCTCCTTCACTTGTTGCACGACCAGCTCGTGGCCGCCTTGGTTGTTGTCGACGTCCTTGCCGTTGCCGCTGTTGCCGGTGCCGTCGCCTGTAGACATGATCTTCGGCATCTCACGAACAAGGCTCTGATACAAAATGTTGGCCCCAAATCCCTTCTAGATAAAATGAACACAAAAGAAAAAGCACACACATAGTTGCTTAGCACTTGAACACACGCACAGTCTATTCTTGTTCAGAGAAATAAGAATAGAAATAATGAAGGCAGCAAAAAAATACATCTGCTCTCCATTACCTCTATTCTTGTTTCTCTGAACAAGAATAGACCGTGCGTGTGTTCAAGTGCTAAGCAACTATACGTGTGCTTTTTCTTTTGTGTTCATTTTATCCAGAAGGGATTTGGGGCCAACAATCTCTAAGTCTAGAGACCTTGATGCTATAATTGGATCGTATAAAATGGAGGATGTTTTCTATATGTAAAACAGGTGGCGAGGATTGAAAAGAAACTACCCTAGATGCAGGGCAACTATCCGAAGCTCCAGGTGTGCCTGCAGCAAATAGAAAGAAATAACGGTGCAATGAATGGAAAAAACAATGTCTGCTTCCGTTCCAGCAAGGACGTAGAGTTTTGGTTGTGTCATTTTTCTGTAAGCTTATTACAGAATCTAAAATTGTTACCATAAATAAATACTGGAAATTAGTGATAAACAGATAACTGACAGATGAGGTTGATAAATGCTATGGTTCCCCTGGTCCTTTGCAAGAACAATTGAAACAACATCATACGCAATTTATGGCACTAAATTGGGATATGGGAGTACAACTCTAACGTGTAACATCCCAATTTTGACTTCACAATAAATAATATATAATCTTGGACCGCGTGTGCATAAGAGAGGGGCTGAGGGAGTTCCAGATCGCGTGTACCTAGAGCTGACTGAGTCCCCGAGTATCCCGAAGTGGCGATTGGCAAAATCCTGAACCCTAGCCATCGCCGTCCCTCCGCCTCACCGCCGTCAACGCCAGCTGCCAGGTACGCTTCCCTCCCGCTGCCTCCTCCCTCCCTCTGCTTCTCCCTCCCGCCCGCCGCCTCCCTCCCGCGCTGCTTCCTCTCGCTCTGGTCGCTCCCACCACCGCTCCTTCTCTCCCTCTAGTCACTGCTACTCCATCTCTCCCTCTGGCCTCCTTCCCGCCGCCGCTCCCTCTCCTTCTAGCCTCCCTCCCGACGCCGCTCCCTCTGGCCTCCCTCCCGTCGCCACTCCCTCTCCCTCTGGCCTCCTCCCGCCGCCGCTCCATCTCTCCCTCTGGCCGCCGGCGCTCCCTCTCTCCCTCTGGTCCCTCCCGCCGCCGCTCCCTCCCTCCCTCTGGTCCTCTCCCTCCCTCCCTTTGTGCAGTCTAAAGAGTGAATTTGATGTGCTAGTTATGTACTAAGTTACTATCTGTTGTTATATACAAGTTATGTACTAGTTAGTAATTGGAGTCCATGTTAGTAAATTTGATGCACTATTGTGCAGTGAGACTGTTATGTACTTCATAACATTCATATGTGCTATTGTGCTCTACTGTACTGTCTGTTGTTGTGCAGTGAGACTGTTATGTACTTCATAACATTCATATGTGCTATTGTGCTCTACTGTACTGTCTGTTGTTATATACTAACGTGCAGCAATTTGATGCGCAGTAATATGATAGAAAATCAGGGAGAGCAAGGCGGCGTGAATGCTGAGGCAATCGAGCAGCAGACTGAGCAACATGAATCGTATGATCCAAGTAAAGATCCTAAACGAAGGGCAAAGTCCACAGATCCTGGATGGCAGTATAGATTTTGGCCAGATTTGGGCAATAAAGATAAGGTCCAATGCAAACTTTATGGAATGGTTGTTTCTTCAGGAATCAAGAGGCTTCAACAACATCTTGCTGGGGGCTTTGGAGATGTAGAGAAATGCTCGAAAATAACCATAGCCATTATGAGAGAGATGCAAGACTACCTAAGGAAGGGGATGAGGAACAATCCAATCAATTACGATGATGATGATGATGTACAAGTGGCACAACAGGAAGCACAAGAGATCAAGGAAGTCGATCAACCACAAAGAGAAGCAACACATTCATCAAAAGGCTCTTGGCCCTCTATTAGGGCATCCACCACAGTACCAAAGCCAACTCCAAGTTCTGGGACAGCTATGAAAAGGAAACTAGCAGCTGCAGCTCTTCAAGCCAAGAATGCCAAGAAGCCTTCTCCGGCACCACCGAAGGGAACTAAATATGTTATTAGTATGCTTCGAAAGCTTCCCCATGAGGTGGTTGAGGAAAGACATGCAAGGGGGAAGAAACAAACATGCATGGAGCAGTTCAACTCTAAAGTCACCAAGGAAGATAGAGAGAGATGCAATAAGTACATATGTGATTTTTTTCTACTCGAATGGTATACCCTTCAATATCGCCAAGTCAAGATCCTTTGAGGTAATGATTGAGGCCCTTGGGCAAATTGGATCTGGTCATATTGGTCTAAGTTATCATGAGTTGAGGAAATCAGGGTTGCAAAAAGTAAAGAAGAAGATAGACCTTCTGAGGAAGACACATGAGTTAGCTTGGAAGGAGTATGGTTGCACTATCATATCGGATGGATGGGTGATAAAAGAGGACAGCATTTGATTAATTTCTTGCCAATAGCCCAGAGGAACTTTCTTCCTAGAGTCATCAATGCATCAAGTCGTGTGGCGATACAAATATGCTAGCTGACTTACTACAGAGAGAATTAAGGATGTTGGCATTCAAAATATTGTTTAAATAATCACGATAATGGTGCTAATTTCAAGGCAGCAGGCAGACTTCTAATGGCCAGATTTCCTACCCTATTTTGGACACCATGTGCTGCCCATTGCATAGGCCTCATGTTGGAGGAAATTGGTAAGATACCTGAGTTCAATAGTTGCATTACTAAAGCCAAACATGTCACCGTTTTATCTATAGGCATGGGAAGCTTCTTGATGCAATGAGAGATAAGACAGGAGGCTATGATCTTGTAATGCCAGTAGCCACTCGATTCGCCACATCATTCCTAACCTTGCAGAGTTTGTTCAAGCATAGAGCTGCATTGAGAAATCTCTTTGTGGATGAGGATTAGAATAGATGCAAATTGGCCAAGTCATAAGTGGGGAAGAATGTAGCTGAAATTGTGCTCTCTACTAATTTTTGGAATGTTGTGCAATGCTCCAAAAGAGTTACACAAGCACTAGTTATTGTGTTGAGAATCGTTGATGGTGATGAGAACCCAGCGATGCCAGAGGTTATGGTAGCTATGGATGTTGCCAAGGAGAAAATCAAGGAAACCTTGTAGGGCAAGGCTCTCCTTGAACGTGTGATTGACATTATTGAGAGGTGGTGGACAGAACAAATGGAAGTGAAGCTATATGGGGCTGCACTGTACTTGAATCCAAATAAATTTTATGCATTCAAGGAGAAAGATAGTACACGTGCTCGAAAGCTAAGAGACAATTTCAATGATGTTCTTTCCAAGATAGTTGGTTATGATGACGAGGAACTTGCTACAAAGATATCTACCCAAGCTAATCATTACGAGAAAAAGCGAGCTTGCTTTGGAAAGACACTAGCAATATCAAGCTAAGGAAAAATGTGCCCACGTAAGTACTCAATTAGTCAATTTCATTTCAATTTGGCATATTCAATTTTATTGCTTCACCACTGATCATGCCTTTTCCAATTTACATTTTTGTAGTTGATTGGTCGGATGCATATGGTGGTGATGCATCAGATCTTCAACAATTTGCAAAGCATCTTCTTGGTCTTTGTGCTTCGTCTTCTGGGTGTGAACGCAATTGGAGCACCTTTGAATTTGTAAGTAGTTACTAACTGGTAGTCCAGTACTAAGTAATGTATAATAATAAATTAATAATTGTCTAATTGAGTTTTTTATTGTTCCTTTTAGATACATACAGAGAAAAGAAACCGGTTGGAGCACCAAAGGTTGAATGATTTGGTTTATATCAAATATAACCAAAAGATTGCTGAAAAATTTCAAAAGATGCGTGTAGAGGGGAGCAACTTTAACCCATTGATCTTTGATGAGTATGAGTGGAACACTGATTGGATTGATGCGGGTGCTGAAGATGTGCATGAGATAGGGCCAAAAAATCTGGATTGGGCACTTGTTGACGAGGTTGTGGGTGCATCAAGTGCACTCCGTGGTTGCAATCTACCTAGGCAAGCCCATGCCACAACTGCTGGGATTGGGAGCGTTGTATTGTCTTATCATCGATGATGCCATGGTGGTGCTAGTGCTACGAGTTCAAGCTTAAGGCCGGTTGAGGAGGAAGTATGCGGGAGAGGTGACGAGCTTGATGAAGATTTTGAGATGGATGATGAAAACATTGAGGATGACTACGGCGAATCTCCTCCTACTCCTACTCATGACAATGCACAAAGTGGTGGTGCAGCCCATGAGGAAGATGATGCAACTTCAGATTATGATTGTTGATGCCTTGGAGAGTTGTAGTTGTTTTGTAACTTTGTTCACCTTTGACTCTTTGTCTTGAACTCTGTGATGCACTATGTAGTAGTACTACTATGTGATGGGTCTATCCTGCCAATGTTATGCTAGATCTGTTCTCAATTTCATCATGTCAACTCAAAAGCTTATTTTATTTCATCATTTCAAGTTTACAAATATGAAATTACAATATTTGGTAACCATTTTACAACTTTACATTCTAACATTTGCTATCTTTCTCCATGGCAGGAACATATTGATTCAATGGATTTCATCTTATTCAAAAGAATGGCAGACTTGTCAAGGTTTTAGGTATGCAATTGTTATTGACCTCTCTCTAATTTGCTGTTTTAGTTAAGTAGTTAGGTACTCGTCAAGTGAACCCGCCTTAGCTCGCCTAGCAACACCTAGAGGACGACTAGGCGCCCGCTTGGACAACTAGGCGTCCTGGTGCTCCTTAGGCGTCGTGGTCACCAAGGTCGCCGTGACAACCATGGTTATCACATATGGCTCCTAAACTGTTTCTTATAAGTTAAAACACGATAGTTTTTCAAAATAACCTTCTGTGATATGTCCGCTATCACAGACGATTTTTAATATTAACCGTTTGTGACATCGTACATGTCAAGATGGTTTTTAAGACAAATCATCTATGATATTGTGCTATCACAGATGGTTTTTAAAACAAATCATCTGTGATATTCTGTTATCACAAACGGTTTGTAACACCAAACCGTCTGTGATAGATATTTGAAAAGCTACATTATTTTCTATTTTTTGGTTAGCCTCAAGAAATGCTAACCATGCTCTCTGAAAACAAGCAAGAAGATCACACACACACACACACACACACACACACACACACACACACACACACATATATATATATATATATATATATATTTCACAGGACAATCATTATATAGATCTCACAAATGAATTAAACAACGTAAGTAGATCACATATATAGTATATGACAATCACTACACAGATCTCACAAATGAATTAAATAACTAAATGAAGTATAATTGAATGAATTGTCTGATTAAGCACAATTGGGTGATTACAATTATATCCAATATTTTAATATTTAATTATCATCGTCTGGTGGAACTCTCAAGTGTTGTTTATAACCTCCGCTATCAAGAATTGGGAGAGCTTTTCTCGAATTTCGATGAGTTTGTTAAGATTGATTGCACTTTCGTCGAATTTCACGTGTTGTCGCTAGTAGTGTTAAGTCATTAGAATATATATATACATATATATATATACATATTATATTGATAATTATAAAATAATTATTGGCAGGTTGACAAATCTCTGTATCATTCGTCTTAGCGTCCATGATTTCCATCATATGATGGCAAACATAGAATTCACATACGTTACCCTATAACTGCTAGTGGCACTGCAAAAATAGAATTACATACATATGTATTGTTAGTTCTGGTGGCATTATAACAAAGTGTGATTAGGATTGTTGTGTTGTAGCAGGTACCGAAAATCGCATCCTATGTCACAGTATAGTGCTAGATTGCTTGTGTCTCCCTCCCTGGACAACGTAAGCACTGAACGACCTATGTGATTCCAAAAAATTAACCTTAGCCATTGCAAATGAAGGGAAGACTACAATAGAGTGATGTATAGAGGAAATGAGTTTATATGTCAATTGCTTGTTGCACACGGGTGAAGACATGGTCGCTCCTAAATAGGGAATCAAGATATATTATCTTGATCCATTTTGGTACAATCACAACTAGAATCCAGTGAGACCTAGTCATGTATATCACCATAGTGATTAATCCTAAGTTGATGTTGCGTATAAAGTATAAATAAAACTTGTATGGCAACTACGAGGTTGGACAGCGGGCGGCGGATGGCCGGGGCAAGGCGGCGTGGCTTGGCAGCAAGGACTCACCGACGATAGGGCAAATGGTGGTGGCGATCGATGATGCAGATGGAGATGATGGCGGCGTCCTCGACCATAGAGGCAATGGTAGCTAGAGCGGAAGACGACGATGGTGACCAAGGTGTGTGGCATAGCTCAGTGAAACAGTAGTGGCGCACGGGCAAGTGAGCGGCGGTAGGGATGCAGAGATCGAGGGCAGCAACGCGAGTTTATAGGCATGAACGCCAAGGTATCCCACTCGGAGGCGGGGGTAGAGAAGTTTGGCTTGGACATGAACTCCAAGACGATGGTGGAGTCCCGATTAGATACGATGATGAGCGATAGATGGCACAACCAATGTGCAACACGTGGCATCCGCGAGAATCGACGGTCAATGTTAGACGCGCAGATGAACGAGAGCTCTGGCCCTCGGATGGTTAACACGTGTCCAAGGCAAGATCTCGATAGTTGAAAGCGGCCATGGCCTAGATGGCGACATGTAGCCCTGCCGTTCATTGTTCTAGGATTTTTGAGGATTTTCTAGTTTTAAAATTCAAATAAAATCAAAGGAACTCTAGAAAATAGCAAATAAAATTGAAAAAACACAGAAAATTCCTTGGGACACAATGAACCCAAATATAATATTTTTAGTAAATGTTAATATTTATTTTAGTCATATTAAATCCTTTTAATTATTAATAAAATTTAATTTATGTTTATATTAAATCTAAAAAAATTCAAATGGTGAGTTTTCTTTTAAAAATTTCAAATAAACTCTGAAAATTGGATATTATATTCACGAAACCGGTCTCTAGTTGGGCACCGTGCACCAGTATCCCTGATAGCCATGGATACGCCATCCCCTACCCATCGTCAATGGGAATAGAGCCAACAAGTCTGATTCTGAGGATGCATGGCATGGGCTCTTACATAACGATACACGATGAGCTAAGACATCCATCATGTCTATCTATAAAGCATTCTAGAGAGGTACATTATCTGGATGTCGTCGATAGGTAAGTGGGTATTGCTATGTTCCAAAATTAGCGTGGACATGCAGCTACTCCGACATTGAGGGGGACTGGGTACCACATTAACAGAGGTGGGTTGCGGACTTGTCAAACTTTTGCAACATTGCAGATGCTATGATCTTCAAGTGATCATGTCCAGATGTAATTGCCGCTCTTAATGCAATCTTGACATTAACTATGTAAGAATAAAAAAATATTTACCATTGGATAAGTTGATCCTGAAAATACACTTGTTACTTCAACCAAGGCCTTCAATATTAGTGCATTTTTTCATACAATACCCAATCTTCGCCTAATGGTTGCCATTGGTAATTTGCATATATGCCGGCATAACGCACTAAAGCTTCCCTATAAGCAATGCAGACCGACAACATCTTGTATGTCGAACTCCATCATGTTGACACATTAAGGCATAATCCAAACCCAATTCTCAATGCAAGTGATGAACAAATTTGTAAGAATTTATGCATACGAGAAGGAGACTTTTTTATATACTTGATCTGTTTCCGAGATTGTTTATCAATGGTGCTAATGGTAGTAAGCCATCATTTACAACCAAATTCACTATATGAGAACAACATCTAACATGAAAATACATAGCAATGAAACGAGCTGATCCTCTAGCAGCAAACTTGGCTATTAAACTATGTATAGCAGCAGCAATGGAGGAAGCATTATCAAGAGTGAGTGTGATAATCTTATCCTCTATCTTCCATTTAGTAATGCAATCAAAGACAGCCTGAGCTATGACAACCCCATTGTGTGGAGGATCCAACTTAATAAAGTTTAGCACACGACATTGCATAACCCAATTTTTATCTATATAATGTGCTACCAAACTCATGTAGTAAATGTTTTGGTTAGAGGTCCACATATCACAAGTTAAACTTATATGGAAGACACTTCTAAGACACTTCCTAAGGACATCCCTCTCTGATTAGTAAATCTTGATGCATTCACTTCTTATCGTCTTTCTACCAATGAACTGGTACGATGGATTTAAGTAACTTATCAAAACATTGAACCAAGTGTACTCGACCATCTTAAAAGGATACTCATGGACAATTATCATCTTAGCAATAATTCGATGAGTTTCATCTTAGTCATATTCCCTAGGAGCGGCAATAAGAGGTAAACCAGCCAGACCTACCCTAGCAGTAGCAAAATTCAGCTTAGCTTGACTTTTCATCTTAGCCACCTTATTCAAATATGGCGTGCACTTCAGTATATGCCTCATCAGATGTTGGCTCGAGGCAGAGGCCCCGACGTCGGTCAACTTCTTCTCTCATGCTTGTGCATGAGACTCCATGCTTTGTTGTGGATCCATATGCTATGCCTTCAAGGACGACGGGAGCACAAGGCATGGATGATGGGAGCACAGGGGATGGGGAGGGTAGGGCGTGGTGGCACCCCAGACGTCTGATGAGCTTGTGGGGGTGATCGAGAAGTTGCCGCTAGAGAGGGGGATTAGGATTGGGGAGTTGCCAATTAGAGAAAGGGGATGATGGACATTGGAGGTGTGAAAGATCAGATGGTCTAAACGTTTGGTCCGAATGTTTGGACTAAGGGGGTTAGGACAGTTTGAACATTTGGATTGAGGGGGTTCAGACGGTTCGAACCTTCATGCCTCATCAGCAAGCAGCAACTAGGTTGGATTGTCCGAATGTTTGGAGTCCATCCAACAACTGAGGTTATCGTCCGAACTCCATCCAACGACTGTTGTTCAAATGAGCCTAACAAGCAACTCGCGAGCGGCTCGAAGCTCGGCTCATTTACCTTGTGAGCTGAACACTAAGTTCGGCTTGCCTCACAAAATAACGAGCTCGAGTCAAGCTATCTCGAGCTCGTTACGAGCCAAGCCGGCTCACAAGCCTCAAGCTATTTTTCTAGCCCTAGTTGCCGCCGCCGCCTAGGAGCTCGCAGCCCCCATACTTAGACGTGGAGCCGTGGGCTGTGTCATCTTCCCCACGGGGGTGCTATCGTGTGCCTGTGCTACCTCCTCAAGGATGCAAATCACCGTCATGTGCCGACCTCCTTTGTTGCCGGCCGTCATTCATGGCCTCGGTGACACCTTGTCTTCTCTGCGTCAACCATCCTTGTTGCCGTCATCTTTGAGATCTGAAGCCACTATCTCCTTGTCACCAGCCTTGTCCTTTAGTCGTGGTCATCGCCACCCTTCTCATACAGTCTTACGCACTGCACTCCATTGTCATCATCATCCTCCCTATGGCCGGCACCATGTCGTCCGTGTAGTCACGGACCCCTTGTAGTTAGGAACACCGGGGATCTATCGTTGTCTCGCCTCCCTTCATGGTTGTCACCATCGAGGCCTCAATGCCGGCACGTACCTTACCATCATCGCTGTCGCCTCCATCAATGCCACCATGCTGCCTTGGCTTCTCTGGTACCTTTGTTGCGCATCCCAGATCAGGAGGCGAGGGGGGTCCTGGCATCCAGGGGATGGGAGGTATGGCCTTGTCATTTCAGCATCACAAGTCCTTGCAGCAATGGAGTGATCAGTCAGGACACCAAAACAAAGATACTAGCATGTCTTATGTCCACAGCAGCATCTGCCACATCTGAACTAAAATATAATAAAATTCTACATCAAAACCAGTGGCACTCAGCACAATATAATTCACACCAAATGGACTAAACAACAACACAAACAATAGAGAGAGGAACATGAGGAACTGAGGAGCAAATTTGGAGTCAAATTAAAGAAGACACGTTTGGAGCATGACGATGTTCACAGATATTAGGGGAAAAAACTGCATTCCATACTGCATGCTAGGATTGATCTAGCTTTGACATAAGGGTCTAAAAATTAAGAAAATTTCCTACATGCCACTAAAAGTTACCTTAATCCTGGATATGGCATTAAAAAATAACTTCTTTCAATACCACTGATTTTCAATTTTATGCCCTTTTCGAGCCACTCCCGTGTGTCTCGTGTCAACGTTGTAAGCAGCCTTTATGCGTGCTTGTAAGTAGGATATGAAATGGCAAAAATAATAACCATCTTCTTCATCCTCTTCTTCTCTCCTGTCTTTCATGGGCTCCCTGCCGCACCACCTCCAAATCACAATGTCTACATGAGTCCACGTATTTCCACTCCCAATCATCTAATACTACTATACTAGCCTTCCTTCGTATGTGTGTATAGCTAGATGAACCGTTAGCACCAAAAATGACAGATCCAAATTGCGAACAATCCAGGAAACACAAGATGCGCTGATCGCCGGCTGTGGCGAGGGCGATGGACTCGATGCTGGCGCTCCCTTGGAGCATCTCTAGAACCCGAAGAGGACGACCGGCAGGCAATGAACATGAACCAAAGCTTCATACGCTTCCTCTTCAGAACCACTTCTGAGATTGGAATGGACTGGGTTGGAGTCGAGCCAATTTGCTAGATTTTCCACTAGAAGACTTTGGAACCATTAGCAAACGGTCACTCTACTGTTTTTTTTAAAACCAAAGATAGGAGCTTTACCATACATTCGGGGGCGGATTTAGGCCCTGCTCGTTTCAGCTTTTTTTCAGCTTCAGCTTTTTTTTCACTATTCAGTAATTTATCTTTTTCTGAATTTTTTTAGATTTTTTGATTTTTTTTGCATTTTTCTTTTTTCTTCGTGTTCCTTTGCATTGTCCGTAATAGGCTAACATATTTTTTCTATTTTTACATTTTTTAAATTTAATTATGCCCAAAAAGCTAAATCACTCTGATAGAAAAAAAGCCACTATAGTAAAAAAGCCACTACTGATGGAATTTCACCAAAAGTCGAAGCTATTGCTAAAACGATCACCCCCTTGGGTCTATGTTAGGATGGACTTCAGCTCGAGGTGTGAAAATTTTGGCAATGTAAAGCCCTGATAATTTTAGACCAACCTGGGTCGTCATTTATTGATCCAGCCTGTGTAGACAAGCGATCGGCCCCATGCTTCTAGGCTCGCGCACACGCCCGGCTGGCTGGCCCAGCCATTCTCCTAGCCCAATAGCCTCGCGCACACGCCCGATGGCCTGAGCAGCTCGCACATTACTTCTCCAACCCTAATCTCCCCCATCTCCTCCCTCGCAACCTCCCCATTGACTGAACGCCTTGCGTCGCCCCCGCCCAGCAGCTCGCACACCGTGGCGCCACCCTTCGCCCCCTCCACTTTGCCTAGCAGCTCGCACCCCGCACACCGCCCTCCCGTTTAGCTCCTTCCCTGCGCCGCCCCCCTCTCACCCAGTTCCCTCCCTAGCTCCCCACGCCGCACCATACCACCTAGCTCTGACGGCGGGCCGTCCCCTCCTGCCCAGCTCCCTCCCCACGCTGCCCCCTCCCGCCAGTGCTTATCACCTCGTGGTTATGCATGAAGTTTGAAAACCAAATAAGGGATTATATGTTTTGTTTTAGAATTCTGAGGGCGTACTTAAAATTTTGAATGCGAGTTTTACAGCAAAAAATGGTTTTAGGGACAAATTTTTGGAAGGGGTTTTGAGGAAGACTTTCATCAATAGATTTTCGAAAGGGGAATTGTAGTTATGAAACTCTCAGGGATAATTTTGAAAATAATGTTTTAAAGTATGCTTAAAATTTTAATTTGAAAATAAAAAGTAAAATAACTCCTAGCATGGGTGACGAGACCAGGGAAAATTTATTCGGTTTGAAAAAAAATTTGGCACCGGACGAAACGAATGAAATAGCGAAATTTCGTTTATTTCGGCTGAAATTTCAGCCAAACCATTCAAATAGTATTTAATTTTTTGATAAAATTTAACTAAAATTTAGACAAATTTCACACAAATTTCAAATGGGGAAAAATTCAGCCGAATCATTTGCCTTTCGGTACCAAACGAAAGAACCGAAATTTCACCAAAATACTAAAATTTTGGATGAAATATTTAACACTGGGCGAGACCAAGCATGGGGAACAGATTTGTTTTATCCACACAACATTTTTGAAATAGAATTCTTTTCTTTTAGTTCTTTTTTTAAAAGTTAACCTTCGAGCTTTATGTTTGAAAGATAAGGTCCTTTTGGGGAAAACTTTTGAGAAATATTTTTGCTTTGATTGTTTTAGAAAACAAAAGCAAAGTTTGGAGTTGGTCCGAGATGAAGTTGAACCTTTTGAAAGAAACCTTTTTGGGAAATTTTTTTTGGAAAAATAGGTTTGTCTTGTGTACTTGATAAACCAAAACAAATATTTGGGAAAGAATTTGGCTATTTGAGAAATCAAAGCAGATTTTGGAATAAATTCGATAAGTAGTTAAACTTTTACGAGAAGCCTTTTTGGGAAAGACTTTTGGAAAATAGGTTTTGATGTCTTGCGAAACCAAAATGGATTTTTGGAGTATGTTTGGTAAGAAGTTAAATTATGGAAATCCCCCAGAAGATCATTTTTTTGGACAGATTTTAAAAATAAATTTTGTAAATCAATTTTGCAAACCATTTGGTAAGTGAACTTCCAGGGATAAAATAATTTTTGACAATAAAATTTCATAGTTAAGCTTCAAAATCTTTGCCCAAAATAGGTTTTCAGGATACTGTAAAGAGGGGTTTGCAAAAGTCTTAAAAATTTGTCATGTTGAATTTCAGGGCAAGAGAGTTTCAAATTTTAAAATTTGCCAAGGCAAGATAGAGGTGAGAGAAGATCATCTAGGAGATATAAGGAGTAATAATACTTGTATTTTGTAAATAAATTTTAGAGAGATAATTCTAGTGATAAAAATAATGGCCATTCTCACTAAAGTCATGACCTATAGTCGATATGCTCTGATACCAGCTTTATCAAACACAGATTTTACTAGTCTAAAATCCTCTATGATTCTACTGCATTATTCCCTGGATTAGTAAATTATGCTTACAGATACATTAATGTATACAAAATACATATCACATGAAAGCATAGATAATATAGTAATAACTTTCTCATGGGCCAGTCAAGCCAAAATCATTAAAATGTAATAGTGGAAACGAGACTTCAGTAAGGTGGGACACTCATGTCACATGCATAGGCAGCCAACTGGGCTCGTGATCTAGTTCTTAGCCTCATCGTATTCTAGTCTTGTGAACAACCTTAGATGACCACAGGACTTGACTTTCAACTTTTTTCTTACTAGGCGACAATATTTGAGCAACAATGAGTACAAAGTTATTCAGCAAGCCACCACACATAATGCAATAATAATAGATGCGAGGCTAAGCAAAGAGAGGCTTAAGGTTCTTTAATTTACGAAAATGCCACCATTTTGCGATATAGATATAGAAAATTCCTGAGACTTATCATTTTTTAACTAAAAAATACTTCTAAATTGTGTGAAAGATTGCAATATCAATAGTAGTATAGACTCTATCCACTATTACATGGCTACCTATACCATATGCTAGATTTCCAATGTTACGTCCGCTTATCATTATCACTGGGAATGATGCCCAGGGCAGCACAAATCAGGGACTTAACTGCCTGACACTTTTTATCCCACCCACAAAGTTGTTTTTCGCAAATAGACACTAACTCGAGTAAGTTCTCATGCCCACCTATGACCATGGGCAATGGATGTTCAAACAGTTTTTACTCTATAGAGGTTGCACACTTTATCCACAAGAGACCACCACTTGTTACATTCCACATGTTTCCTTAGGCATACAGATCAACAAGGTCATCACAAAGCCTTTACAATACATCTCCCCAGTGGTGCTACACCTTCTAAGGTTTCTACCGCTGTGGGGTACGATGACCCCTCCAGAATCCCCTCTTCCACCATCACATCAAAGGCCTTCCCTTCTGCATGTGTTCACACCCATGGCACAACCCACATTGGATCGATATAAATTAGTTAGTCAGGTCGTATCCATATAGACTTATGGTTGTGCTTTTTGACCTTGAGAGGTCATCACAAGATTCAGTCCTTCAAGTTATTTGGACACTTCTTATCATCCGCCCAGATATTCAATCAAGTTGAGATTTTTGGGAGCATGAAATAATTGCATTTAACCTACCAACCACTTCACACTAGTAACTACCCAAACCAAGCTTTCTTGTTTGAAATGATGCTAGGGCAAATTAATGCCCCTGAGTATCTAAGTCAAACTAAGCATGGTGCTTTAAATATGGACTTATAATCAGCAAGTTAACCAATAATCCTAAGGCGACAAGGTTTCATATCCAAAGTCAAGGAGTGGAATATAATTAAGCAATTATCCACAAAAATTAACTATGGACTAATGAGAATATAATTTGCATAATAAAGTAAAGCAAGCAAATTGATACTTTCAAAAAACATAACTTGCTTTAAAAAGGTAGGCGCAATATGATCAAAGTGATGACTTACCTAGCTCAATTTACCGGGGTCTTGATCTTACTCAAAACCTTCTGGGTCAGTGTTATTGGGATTCTGGTCTTCGCCTTTATCCGAATTATGATCCCGCTCAAGTTGTTACTTCTTCGGGGCTTCAACTTCTATTTACGTGATACACGATTGAAAAGCCAAATAAATCCAAGGACCTCCAAAAGATCCAATTAAATCAAAATTAACTTAATTGAGTTTTATTAGGATCAAGGATATGATAGAAGATTTAGCGGGTGAGGGATGTTTGATAAAGCCAAAGGGAGCTTGAGCGAAGGAGGAAACGGCGGAGGAACTCTGCTGGGAAAGAAAACAAGCCATGATCAATGGTGAAGGAATATTCATGGGAAAATTCCGCTCTAGATTCAAAGATGGCTGGGGATAGCAAATCGAATAGTACTACATCTCGATCTTCAATTTAGATATTACGATAGGATGACTATTAATTAGATAAGATTATATTTTAGCATGACTTTTTAATTATAGATGCTTTTTTACATGAAATATCGTTATTTTATGTACCTTTTAGTAATGTTTGGATTTGAAGATAAATGTTAGTGATATACAATTTATATTTGAGAGCCATCCGATTATGTGCTGGGTAGACTTTAATTTAAACCTCAATATTTGTAGTTAAATAATATTGACCTACTATTCAAGCTACTTCCTTCAATCATTATTCAATATTTGAAAAGGGGGTCTTATGATTTTTAAGATGCATAAATAATGTATATTAATATTACATGGCTTAATCTTTCATTAATTATTCTCATAATAATTATCTTACTAATTTCTTGGTTGACATAAAATCAATCAAGATTAAATTTCTAGTATTTTCAATTGGCATAAACTTCCATTCTAGTTCGATAGCAAGGTTTGTTATTTTATTTATACTAATTATATTTTATGTGGTCTTTTTTACATAGAGTATACTCCAATTCAAAAGATGATTAATTAAGTGTCTTGCCTCCAATTAATTCTTCTATGATAATTATTTTGCTAAACCATGCAATGGATCAAGTTTAAGTCTCTATTGTCTTTATCTTGCAAGGATTTTATTCTAATATCATAATTAAATTTTATTCTTGTATATAACAAAATAATTTTATCAATTTATTAATTAAATATTCCTTAGACACGGAATTAAAATGAATCACCTGCTAGATGGTTACTTGGATTAGCTATGCTTTGGTTGGGCCCGCCTGTCATGGAGGAAGAGATAGATAGAGGGGGGGACTGTGAACAGAGGAGGCAAGGCTAGCCCAAAATAGGGGAAAGCAGGGGCGCTAGGCTAGCGGTGGCGGCGCCGGCGAGGAGGTTGCTGGAGGGAGGTGGCGAGTGGCAAAATGGAGCGGGGATGGCAAGGGAGCAAAGGGAGGTGGAAGCTCAGGCCAACTGGTAGCACTGCCAGCTAGGGCATCGCACGGCAGCCAGGCACGGGGCGGCCACGGGGGCGACAGCGGCCGAAGGGAGGAGAGAGGAAGAAAGGGCAAGCATGAGTATTAGGAGGGTGAGTGGAAGCTTACCGCTTGGTTAGGTTGACCGGGGAGCGATCTAGGTGAGTAGATGGTGAGGCCAAGTGGTGGTGTGGTGGGGTCACCGTGGAGAGGGCGTTCCGGTGATAGAGAGCTTTGGCCAAAGGTTTGGGGAGGTCGAGGTGTCGGACCCCAAGTTTACTAACCTGGAATCCTCTGTGAAGTACTGCACTATTCCCTGGATCAGTAGATAGTGCTCACAGATACAACGCTGCATCATTTCATACAAACAAAACCATACATTACAATACAAGAGTTTTAAAATAGACCACGTCGGGCCGAGGCTACAGTTGGGCCGTCAGGCCAAATGTCTTACGATACATAAAGAGCGGAAGCGGAAACGTACATAAGCGTAGGGGCACAACTCGCCACGTGCAAGTGATCGGGCCTACTGGTACCATCGCTATTAACCGAGACCTGATTAATAACGGAGGCACCCGCCAAAGCTAGCCTGGTCAACCGGACTAAAACAAGCGGCAAAGCTACTGATGCCTATTCTAATATCCACCGTCATCATTCCTTTCGGCATCCTGGTCCACGCAGTAGGCGTAGTGCTCTTGATTCGCAGCTTCTGAATATGGGGGGGTTGAAGAGCGAGGGTGAGCACAATTCAACGTGCTCCGTGAGCCAACACACAGGATGCAATAGTATAAAATGCATGGCTTGACAACATATGGCTGGGGTTTATTTTAGTTGCACAAAGCTATATTGGACAAATACGTAATTAAAACCCTATGACTTAACTCGAGTTGGTTCCAAGTGTCCATAGTTTTTCGCTACATCCACCCTAACTTGAGTACGCGAAAATCCAACAAAGTGGAGTACTTCCTCCACTTAGTTTTTGGTTCCTATATTAGAACTAATAGTTTTAGTCTCTCGAATAGTTTTAGCAGAGTTGTACATCTTTACCCACAAGAGATAACCCAATCGTTAAACTCCGCACGTTTCCTTAGACATGCAGGTCAACCAGGCGATCACATGACCTTTACAATGCATCTAGTAAAGACTAGCACTCGCTAAGGTTTCGTCTACAGGAAAACCCCTTTGGGCCCCAGCTAGACCCCTCTTGCGCCCGCCTCTATCCGGCGACATGATCCATCCAAGACGGTTTTGCGTCCAGCGATGAAAATCATGGGTTCCCCCGAAGTGCTCCTCTTTACTGGCGAATGCAAATTATTTAGTCATACCTACAGTTTGCCGCTTGTGGTTTGTACTGTTTTACATGGAGAGACCGACACAGGATTAAGTCCTTAAATTATCCAGACGGGCTTCCGCAACCTGATTGTTACCTCCACCATCCACCCTTACCATCCGCCCGACAGGGGAGCAAGTTGTAGGGTTTTGAGAAGCATAAGATAATCTGTATACAAACTACCAATCATGTACATCCCATGATTGCCCCAAAACAACTTATTCGTTGAAAAGAATATGATCAGGGCATGCTAAAGTCCTGAGAACTTATTGGACTTGCCTGGCAATTAATAACGTAGCTTATCTTGTAAATTTTATTTATTAGTATTACCTAAGGCGACAATGGTAGGGGTACCGATGATTTCAAGGAGTGGAGTAGCTACATAGTGCTAATAAAGCAAGGTGGTTCATTAACTAAGAAAAATCGGTAAACTATTATACATAAAATAACGCATGCAATTTGAATACTTTAACACAACATAATTCATTTAAAACATAGGAATTCAACATGGTCAAAGTGTTGACTCGCCTCGATCAAAAGCTTGGGGGTCAGGTGTTGCTTCGATCTGGGGCTCGTTCACGTCCTCGAACTCTACTCGGGCGGATAACCGGAAAAACAACAAAAGAGCGAGCATGGAATAAACATCAAATAAAAATAAACAAATTCAAATAAGCTCTAAACTGAACCAACATAGAACCAACAGAAAGATCTTGATTTTACAAAAATTTAGCAACTGGTTTTGCTAATTTTGTAGTTATGGTTATGAAGTTATCCTTCTGCAAAGTTTTAAAGTATTGACAAATCGGAAAAACAAAACAGGAGAGAAGGGGTGGCTGCCGACAGGTGGGGCCGAGAGCAACAAAAAAATGGCCCGAAGCTTATCTACACTCATCGGCTATCCTGGCTTAAGAGAAAACACAACCCCCTTCTCTCTCCTCTACTCAGTCCGGCCGTGAGGGAGATGGAGCCGGCCGGCGGCGGGGAGGCCACGGCGGCGCCCCGGCGGCGACCTTGGGGTTACGCGGGCCGGCGAGCCCCTCGGGGAGGGCGCGGGTCGGCCGGAGCAGGCTCGGCGGCGGAGCGGTGAGCTAGGCAGCGGCCAAGCCAGGGGAGCAAGGGCGCCGGTGGCTCGGGCTGCTCGGGTACGATTCCTCACCCGAGAAGCTTCCCTGGGCTACTTGGAGCTTACCTGAGGCGCCAATCGGGGCCGGGGTGGAGCAGGGCGGGCTGGCGGCGGGAGTGGGCTGGACGGCAAGGAAGATGATGCCAGCGGCTTGCTGGAGATGGGGGCGGCTGCAAGCTTCGGTGGGGGTGAACGGCGATGAGGCTCCGACGCCTTTTATAGAGGCCGGGGGAGGAGTGAGGCGCCGAGGGGAGGGGGCAAGGCGGCATGGCGCCGTGCGAGCGGAGGCGTCACCGCCGTGCGGCCACAGTGCAATGCGGCGCAGAGGGCAAGGCGAGCTACGGCCGACGGGACCCGTGGGGCCCACGAAGGACTACGGCGGCGCAGCTCGGGTGGGGGACGGCGAGCGGCGAGGGCTGGCCGGACGGTGCTGAAAAGAGAGGGCGGAGTGGCGTGTCCAAGGTCCACTGCTGTCGGGCGCTGAAGGAGAGGGTGGTGCTGAAGACGAGGGCAGCGCTGAAGGCAAGGGCGTCGGCGTCGTAGCTTCTCCCGGCGTGGATTGGGGCGGAGGGGGCCAGCGGCGGCACGGTCTGGGCAGGAGGGGAGGCGCTCGGTCCACCAGGGAAAAGGAGGGCGTGGCAGCCAGGTACACTGGAGGGGGGGTTTTAAATTAATACTCAAACACACGCATCCTCTTGCTCTATCCTCCTTGAAAGGACTATATACAACTGTTGCTGTACTTTGAAGTGAAAACCAGAACTTACAAGGTTATGCTGGTATGCTTGCTTGAAGATAACACCAAGTTTTCAATAAGCTGTACTGCTGCAATTCTTGAAACTTTCTTTTTGGAAGCACCAAGAACAAATGAACTGAGAGCAAAGCCTTTTTAAAATTATCATAAGCTTGAAAATTTACATATGTGCTAAGAAGTGAAAATGGGGTGTTACAGATCCCACCCCCCTTAAAATGAATCTCGACCTCGAGATTCGACTAGGCTATGAAAAGAAAGGGAAAGTCAGCTCTAAGTTCATCCTCTCGCTCCCAGGTTGCCTCTCGCTCGGAGTGGTTGCTCCAATGAACCTTACAGAGACGAATGGTCTGGCGTCTGGTCTTCTTTTCCATAGTATCGAGAATCTTGATCGGACGTTCCGGGTAGGTCAGATCCTTCTAGAGCTCAATAGTTTCTACTGGGGCCTCTTCCTCGGGAACTTTGAGACATTTCTTGAGCTGGGACACGTGGAACACGTTGTGCACATCGGACAGGTTTGCTAGTAGCTCCAATCGATAAGCAACTTCCCCACACTTGTCAATAATAGGGAAGGGCCCTATGTATCTCGGAGCAAGCTTGCCTTTCACCTTGAACCTGCGGATCCCTCGGAGGGGTGACACCTTGAGGTACACATGGTCTCCGACTTGGAATGTTAGTCCTCTTCGGCGGTTGTCGGCATAGCTCTTTTGTCTAGACTGAGCAGCTTGTAAGCGATCCCTGATCAAGCGAACCTTTTCTTCAGCCTGTTTCAAGGTGTCGGGTCCAAAGATGTACCCTTCTCCTATTTCTGACCAATGCAGAGGGGTCCTACATTTTCGCCCATAAAGAGCTTCAAAAGGTGACATTTGGAGACTTGATTGATAGCTATTGTTGTAGGCGAACTCTGCATAAGGTAAACATTTCTCCCAACCCGAGGTGAACTCCAGAGCACAGGCCCGTAGCATATCTTCCAAGACTTGATTTATCCTTTCGGTCTGCCCATCTGTTTGGGGGTGATATGCAGTACTGAACGCAAGATGGGTCCCAAGGGCATTGTGTAGGTTGACCCAGAAATGCGAGGTAAACTGGGAACCTCGATCGGAGACTATCCTTGTAGGCACACCGTGTAGACACACGATGCGGGTCATATACAGCTCAGCCAGTCGGTCCCCTTTGTAGGTGGTCTTTACAGGGATGAAATGGGCCACTTTCGTTAACCTATCAACTATTACCCAGATGGAGTCATATCCTGACTTGGTGCGGGGTAACCCGTTATGAAATCCATTCCTACTTCTTCCCATTTCCATTGAGGGATCTGAAGGGGTTGGAGAAGTCCGGCAGGTTTTTGATGTTCAACCTTGACCTTCTGGCATACATCGCAGCAGGCTACATACTCGGCGATGTCTCTCTTCATACGCGGCCACCAATATAGGGCTTTCATTTCTTGATACATTTTAGTGCCACCCGGGTGTAGAGTATAAGCAGAGCTATGGGCTTCTTTGAGTATCAGGTCTTTTAGGTCCTTCTGGTGGGGAACAAAGAGACGTTTCCCATACCATAGAACTCCATGTTCATCTTCTACCATTTTAGGGGCTTTTCCCTGGGCCATGAGGTGCTTGAACTTCTGGACTCCAGGGTGTCCTTTCTGGGTTGCTTTAATTTGCTCCTCGAGAGTTGGGTGTACTTCCATGGTAGCTAGAGTACCATGCTCTACTATTTCCAAGCTAAGGGCTTCAAACTCTCTGTAAAGCTCAGGTCGCAATCCTCCCACCATAAGGTTATTGCAATGGGGTCTGCGACTTAGGGCATCGGCTACTACATTAGCCTTCCCAAGGTGGTAGTGGACGTCCAGATCATAATCTTTGATTAGCTCTAACCATCTTCTCTGTCTTAGGTTAAGGTCAGCTTGAGTGAAGATGTACCTGAGACTCTTATGGTCTGTATAAATATCACAGTGATTTCCAATCAGGTAGTGTCGCCAGATTTTTAGAGCGTGTATTACCGAGGCTAGCTCCAGGTCGTGAGTTGGGTAATTGTCCTCATGGGGACGGAGTTGTCTGGACGCATAAGGTACAACTTTTCCCTCCTGCATGAGCACACAGCCCAGGCCTTGACGCGATGCGTCACAATATACTTCAAAATCCTTGTGTATATTTGGCAGAACTAGCACAGGGGCTGAGGTCAATCTTGTCTTTAATTCTTGAAATCCCCTTTCACATGCGTCCGTCCACTCATACTTCTTTTCTTTCTTGAGTAGGTTTGTCATTGGCCTGGATATCTTGGAAAAGCCTTCTATGAAGCGTCTGTAGTATCCGGCTAGACCCAGAAAACTACGCACTTCTGTGACCGAGGTGGGTTGCTTCCACCCTAAAACTGCCTCTACTTTGGAGGATCGATCGCTACTCCTCCAAAGGATATGATGTGCCCAAGGAAACTAACCTCATGCAACAAGAATTACACTTACCGCATTTGGCGCACAATTGATGTCTCTTAAGTATCCCGAGGACTACCCTTAGGTGCTCTTCATGTTCTTTGGCATTCTTAGAGTAGATCAAGATGTCGTCTATGAACACGACTACAAATTTGTCTAAGCATTCCATAAAGACTTTGTTCATTAGATTCATGAAGTAGGCCGGGCATTAGTTAATCCGAACGACATGATCAGATACTCAAATAGGCCATATCGTGTGGTAAATGCGGTCTTAGGAATATCCTCTGCCCTGATCTTGAGTTGATGGTACCCTGACCTTAGGTCTATTTTAGAGAAAACAGTGGCCCCAGTTAGTTGGTCGAACAGGTCATCTATTCGAGGCAAGGGGTACTTGTTCTTGATGGTTACTTCATTGAGGGCCCTGTAGTCTACACATAATTTGGCGGTGCCATCCTTCTTTTTGACAAAGATTACGGGGGAACCCCACGGAGATGAGCTGGGCCTGATGAAACTTTTGGCTTGGAGCTCTTCAATTTGAGTCTTTAGTTCCTCAAGTTCATTTACTGCCATTCGGTATGGTCTCTTTGCAATTGGGGCGGTCCCTGGCTTTAGGTTAATTACAACATCTACCTCTCTGTCTGGTGGCATGCCTGGTAGTTCCTCTGGGAAGACTTCTGGGTACTCTTGAACTACCGGCGTATCCTCTAATGTTATCGCCTCAAGGTGATGGATTACGCGACCCGAGGCGGGGCGATCCACACCAACCTTTATCTCTCTCCCTGAGTCTTTGGTGAGGACTACCTTCCTATTAGCACAGTCTATCATCCCCTGGTTTTTGGCTAGCCAATCCATCCCTAGAATGACATCCAAAGTCTGATATTGCAATACCAAGAGGTCTGCGGGGAAATCAAAGCCTTCCATGGTGACCTTTACACTAGGGCTAACTAAGGCGACAGTTAGGGGTCCTCCCGGGGAACTAAGTACCACAGGACTCCTTAGCTTAAAGGTGGGCAATTTAACCTTTTCAACAAACTTCCCAGAAATAAAAGAATGCGAAGCACCGAATCAAAAAGAACTTGGGCGGGTATCGACTTAACAGAGAACGCATCCATAAGTACTCCGAGGCACCCGGGCGTCTTCTCGCAGTGACATGGTTGACACGACCATGGTTTGGAGTTGATGTCGCTCGTGACGCTTGAGGTGTCCGATAGACCTTGTTTGGTGTTGAAGATCGAACTCGGGATGAGGTGACTCCGTGATTGAACTTCCCCGGGTAGCTTGGCGATCCGGACATTTGTTGGCGAAATGCCCTTTGCTCCACAGCTGAAACAAAGAAGGTTTGCAGCAGGTTGGTCGAGATGACCGCCTATGGGGCGGGCACCAATCCCACTATTGCCGGAACGGGTGCTTGGAAAGGAGCTTTGGGTGCCGGGCGCGCGCCACTTGACGGAAGGAGGGGCTGCCTTGGTACACGGGCTTGGATCAAAACGCCTTGAGGCCTTTGAGTTGTCCACTTCCTCTTCCCGCTGGCTTCTAGTATTTTCTCTCGCTTTCCGAATGAGAGCCTTATTCACCAAGTGGTGGAAGCCGGGATGGTCGTGCAAAATCAGTTGTGCTCTCATTTCTCGTGCATCCCTTCCAGAATCGGTCAATCTTCTCATCTTGCTTGGCTACATCCCGCGAGGCGAGCGAGCTAGCTGGTTGAATCACGAAAGATACTCCGAGATGCACATATTGCCTTGCTTCAAATTCCGAAACTCGTTCTTCTTCATTCTCATGATACCTGCTGGAACAAAATTTTGCCGAAATGCATTCTTGAATTCAGCCCAAGTGACGGCAGACCTGTTTGCGGTTGGCTCCTCTACTTCATTGTAGTTCCTTCGCTCTCCAAATTTCTTCCTACCGAGCATCTATCGTGGTTTTCAACTTCCACTTCTTCCTCTTCTCCTTCAGGTTCTTCTTCTTCGTCTGAGTTGTCACTTAAGGGGTCCTCTTCCCCACGGCAGGCGAGGTAGTTCTCCCACCAAGCGGCCGTGGCGCGCGTTGTCGATGGGTGGCTAAGTCCACCTTGTCACCTTCAGCACAACGGGCAAGCTTAAGCTTCTTTTCTGTATCACGCAGCCAATCTTCGTGTCTAAGGGTTCATTTGCCGAGGAGAAAGTCATTGGTCGAGTCCTCAAGAAATCGATAACTTGAGTTGCGGCTAGTCAGACCGGTTTGTCGATTGGAGAGCATTGCTCGAGGATCTGCGCTTGTCGGGCCAATACTTGTGCCATGGTTGGTGGTGCTGGTGGTGGTGGCGGCAAGTTCAAACCACGACCTCTACCTCGCCTCTTCCACGAGCCGCGACCCTAGGGTTTGACCCCTACCACAAGCAATGCACTCTCCCGGGAGCCATCCGAAACAACTCGAGCCTCTTTAGATTCTAAAAGAAGAGTGAGGAGGGATATATGAGGGTTTGCTAGCCCTCTAGCAGCTCAACAGAAAAACCAACGAACGAAAGGCAATAAAACACAAGGCATTATGCCTAGGATAGTTCATTACATTAGGGGGGAGTTAGGTGTTACATGACAACCGGGCACAGCACGCGGGAGTACAACAAGTCATGTCACCGATACACAACATCTACCGACTAGATACATAGGGGGGGTACAACTGGGGGAAGTGTGTGCACACCAAAAGGGACTACCTAGCCATCCTGCTGTCTAACCTATAGCAGTCTACACCTCCGGGGAGTGACGCTGGCCACAGAAGATGCACTCTCCTGGGCCGCGGGAACAGGAACAGCTTCGACCGACGCTGGGAGACATGGAGCGAGAACAAGACCGAGAGGGGCTCGAGTTGTTGCTGGAGGAGCAAGAACGAGACGAACGACGCCCCCTGCTGGAATCTCCGAGGGTGCCCCTGGGCGGTGGGCGACGTTTTGCGTGCTGCCGCCGGCAGAGTGCGGGTCCCCGCGCCGAGCCGTGCCGTGGGAGCCGGGCCGAACACCGTGGCCGGAGCCAAGGCCAGGCCGAGCCGACATGGCGTGGGAGCCGCGCGGTGCACGTGAGCGGTGCGGTAGCTGGCGCTGGTGCTGGAGTTGGCGCTGGTGCTGGAGTTGGCGCTGGTAGAGGGTAGGCCGCCCTGGCTTGAAGGTGCTCAAGCCTGGCCTCGGCAGCGAGCCTCCCGCGCTCGCCACCGGAGGGCGATCCGAAGCGGTTGAGCTGGTGCCGAGGGCATCCGAGTGCCGCAGCTCGTGGTTAGAGAATGCGCAGATGCCCACCCCGCAGGCGAAGGCGAGGTGATCGACAACGCTCGGGTTAGCCGGATCTAGTGCGATAGCCGGGGTCATCCACCCTCGTGTCGAGGCGATCTGGGAGGAACTGCCCTTGGCGGATGCGAGGGAAGTGGGCGAAGGGCGATCGCCGCAGCCTTCCTCGCACACCTGGCACAAGTGGGCTGCAGCGAGGCGTGCCGCATCCTGGACGGCGTCGGCGAGGCACATCCGTGGAGGTTCGCATGGATAGTGTGGGAGCGGAGCTCCCCGCCACCGCCCTGCGCGTAGATGAAGACCTTCATGGTCCACAAGTCCGCTCTCTCGATGCGCACTCTCCACCCTTGAAAACGGGGCGGCGGTACTCCGAGGTGTTGCAATAGTTGCCGCAAGATCTCGATTTAACCCCTTCACCCTCCCCATGGGTGAGGTGATCCCATGGACCAGCTGGTTGTGCTCCGTCCATCTAAAATTTTGAACAACAATAGGTGAGAATAATTGAAAATGCAAAAGAAAGTTTAGGTAAGTATTGAACTAAGAGAGTTAAGTAAAGCAAGATATGCTATATTTTGTAAAAGTTTGTCACTAGTTTTTGTAAATGGTATCCGTGTCCTAATGTCGTGACTAGCCTAGCTAAGGTTTCTATAGTCGATGTCTCGACACACACTCTGCCGGACCCCAAGTTTACTAACCTCGAATCCTCAGGAAGTATCGCACTATTCCCTCGGATCGTAGATAGTGCTTACAGATACAACGCTGCATCATTTCATACAGCATAAAACCATACATTACAATACCGTAGTTTTAAAATAGACCACGCCGGGCCGAGGCTACGCTTGGGCCACAAAGCCAAATGTCTTACGATACATAAAGAGCGGAAGCGAAATGTACATAAGCGTAGGGGCACAACTCGCCATGTGCAAGTGACTGGGTCTACTGGTACCATCGCTATTAACCTGAGACTCGACATAACGAGGCACCCGCCAAAGCTAGCCTGGTCAACCGGACTGAAACAAGCGGCAAAGCTATTGATGCCTATTCTAATATCCACCATCATCATTCCCTTCGGCATCTTGGTCCAAGCAGTAGGCGTAGTGCTCTTGATTCGCAGCTTCTGAATATGGGGGGGGTTGAAGAGCGAGGGTGAGCACAATTCAACGTGCTCCGCGAGCCAACACACAGGATGCAATAGTATAAAATGCATGGCTTGACAACATATGGCTGGGGTTTATTTTAGTTGCACAAAGCGATATTGGACAAATACGTAATTAAAACCCTATGACTTAGCAGATTTGTGATAATGCAAAAGTGTTTGTAAATGTGCAATAAGTATATTGTAGTTGGTTCCATCCACCGATTTCATGGTTCCACCCACCAATGCTAGTTTTTGGCTACTGGGCTACATCCACCCTAACTACTAACACTGGAGTACGTCCCTCCAGGAAAAATCCAACAAAGTGGAGTACTTCCCTCCACTTAGTTTTTGGTTCCCATCCCAAGAAATTTTGTAAATAGAACTAACTCGAGGAAGTGTCCATGTCTGCTCTTGACCGCGAGAGCGGCTATTCGAATAGTTTTAGACTCTGCAGAGTTGTACATCTTTACCCACAAGAGATAACCCAATCGTTAAACTCCTCACGTTTCCTTAGACATGCAGGTCAACCAGGCGATCACATGACCTTTACAATGCATCTAGTAAAGACTAGCACTCGCTAAGGTTTCGTC
Organism: Melocanna baccifera; assembly: GCA_036346265.1. NCBI lineage: Eukaryota > Viridiplantae > Streptophyta > Magnoliopsida > Poales > Poaceae > Melocanna > Melocanna baccifera. The sequence goes on from CM070710.1 coordinate 11,655,420, forward strand.
TTACAGAAAACCCCTTTGGGCCCCACTAGACCCCTCTTGCGCGCGCTCTATCCGGCGACATGATCCATCCAAGACGGTTTTGCGTCCAGCGATGAAAATCATGGGTTCCCCCGAAGTGCTCCTCTTTACTGGCGAATGCAAATTATTTAGTCATACCTACAGTTTGCCGGCTTGTGGTTTGTACTGTTTTACATGGAGAGGCTGTAACATCCTGTTTTTCTGAGATTTTTAAAGCCTGGATTTCAAAAATGAATTTTCTGGAATTTTCTGAAATTAATTGAAGCTTCAAATGAATTTTTAAAGTTTTAAATGATTTAATGTGATTAAAATAAACATTAACATAAGTGGAAAATATTTTATTTGTGTTCCTCAGGTCTCAAGGAATTTTCTGGTATTTTTGGTGAATTTTTGGGGTTTATTTGCTATTTTCTAGAGCTTTTAGAAGTTTATTTGAATTTCTGGAAAAAGAAAAGAAAAAGAATTAACCTCAGCCGCCCGATCACCCTCTCTCCTCCACACGTCGCCCGATCCGCGCGCCGCGCCACGCCATCACCCCCTTCGCCGCGCCCGCTCCCCCGATTCGCTTCGCGCCACGCCGCGCAGATCGCATCGCTGACGCGGCGGCGGCACCAAGGCGCCGCACTCGCCAGCGCCTCGGCGCTCGATCGCGCGCGCGCAATCACGGCCGCTCGCTCCGCGCGCGCGAACCCTAACCCTAACCCTAATCAATCCCGCCGTCCGATCTTGCCGCGTGGCCGCATCCTAGCCGCCTAACCCGTCCGCGCTGCCGCCATAACCGGATCGAACTCCTCGGTTCACGTGTTAAAACCAGCCGGCTGCCTCGCCGCGCGGCACGCCGCGCGAAACCCTCGCCGCCGCCTCCGCTCGCCTCGCGCGCGCTGCCGCCGGAGCGCTCCGCCGCCGTCTGCCGCGCCTCGCTGCCGCCGAGGTCGCCGGGAGCGGCAGCGCCGCTGCCGCCGCCGGTGAGCTCCCGCGCGCTTCGCCGCTCGCCGCCGCCGCCCGCCGCGCGCTCGCCCTCGCCTCGCCTGCTCGCGCGTCTGCGCCAAGCGCGCCGCGACCGCCGCCTCGCGCGCACTCCGCCACGCTGCCGCCGATCCGCCCGCGCGCCCACGGCGCCGCCCACCGCTGCGATCTCGCTCGCGCGCGCGCGCAAGCGCCATGACGCGCGGCGGCGAGCCGCCACGCTGCCGCCGATCCGCCGCCGCCGCCGCGCGGCATCCTCGCCCGCTTCGGTCGATTCGAGCCGAGGCCTAGATCTCGCCGCGTGCCGCCCTCGCCGTCGGATCTCGCTGACGCGCCGCGCCGAGCCGCCAGCCAAGCTTAGCCACGTGGCAGCACAAAGCCGCGTGCCACGCCGCCCTAGCCCACGTGGAATAACACGTGGCATGCCACGCCGCCACGTCGCCCGAGCCGCTTCAGAGCCACGTGGCAGCCACGCCACCGCCACGTCGGCCGGTGACACGTGGCAAGATATGCCGCCGCCACGCCACCGCAGCCCCCGCCACCACGCCGCCCCCAGTGCATCATTCACGTGGACCGAGTCCACGGTGGACTCGAATTTCGTGGACCGGGTCCACAAGACAAGAACTTTTCCGATTTTCCCGAATTAATTTTGAATTAATTTTCCGGAGCCCGCTTCTCTCCGTCTTAGCTCCGATTGACCCCGTTCTTTTTTCTAAATTCATCTAAAATCGAGCTCTAGCTGTTGGTTCTGGTTTTGTGAATTTTTGAGTTCTTTTGCTTGTCATTTTATGTGTTTCTTTGTTTTTGGTCGTTTTCTCTCTCGTTAGATTCGGATTCCGGAGGAGCAGGTTTCGCGCTAGAAGACCAGGAGTACCCCGCTGAGCATAACGAAGGCAAGTCGTGTCCCTTGAACATGTTGAACCCAATTTTGCAAACTATTATTTAATTATTTTGCTTTAAATTACATTGCATTGCTATTTTTATTCAAACCTTTGCACAGGTAGTTATTGTCCCAATTGAGATTATACCTCCTTGACACTTTGGAATACCATGATGCCTTTGTCACCATAGGTTGGGAAATTTATTAGTGATGCTAGTTAATTTATCACATGGGTTGGTACGATTAGATTACTTAGCCAGTTTATATTTACGATTGATCTCATCATACGTGTTAAATTATTAATTTGACTTAATGACATATGGAACTGTGGTTGGTGCCACGTGTATTAAAATTTGTGCCACGTCATTGGTGTGATGTTGGCTTGGTTATACAAATTGGTTTTGCACTCGGGCGAGTGATCGTGCAAGAAAGGGGAAGTCTGAGCTTGTACTTTGGGGATGTGGTAGTCTCGCCTGTAATGTTAAGGACTTAACTTTGTGCGCCATTGATCTGAGCTTAATCGTGCAAACCACATGTCTATTATGGGATGGACTCGGCTGATTAATTTGTAATATTTCAATTCAATTTCGCCATTGTGATGGACATGGTTGCCGATTTCATGTGGCTAAGGGGGTGTGATGCGAACTCTAGCGGGCAGGATTGGGTTGAGGTAGAGCATTGTAAAGGCTTTGTTGTGATTTCCTTAGGCCTAGGCTAATCACATCGTGTGGGTACAGTTGTGCAACCTCTGCAGAGTGTAAAACTATTCGAATAGCCGCCTCTGGCCATGGGCGGTGCTTCGGGATTTCACACGAGGGTTAGTGTTTCATTTATAACTTGGTGGTTTATGTTGGGAGGAACAGTAGTTCATCTGTTGGTTTAAACTTGTGAATTGGTGTTCACAAGTGGTTCATGTTTATCCCTTTGATTATCTATTATTATCGCTTTCGATTAACTTTCGCTTTCAAGTTATTTAATATATTTTATCAATAAATGCCTTTATGCAAATTAACCTTTCAGCCTTCCTTTGGTAAGCCTTGCATATTATATTGCATTTATTGTTACAAACGACTTCTTTGAGTACCAATGTACTCACGGCTTTACGCCTATGTTGCTCGATTGAGGGAGAGGAGTACTATCGCCAGGAGGTGCCGTAAGGAGAGTACAACGACGACTTCACGGATTAGGCTTCGTTCTCCACTCGATAGCCGTGGCTTGTCGATTGGTCGCCACGCTTTATTTTGGATTTCCGCGCTATTTTGTTAAGCCCTAGGCTAGAGATATTGTAAGCTTGGCCATAAGGTCGCACTTTGATATTTTATCGATATTCGAGTTTTCCTTTATTATTGTCGTGTGTATGATCGTGATGACATCTATGTTTGATCGTGTGCACTAGCGTGATCCTCGACTAGTGCAGTTTACACGAGAGACCGAATTTGTATATTCGGTCTCGACAGAGGCCGACATGTGATTAAGTCCTTAAATTATGCACGGGCTTCCGCAACTGCATTGTTACCTCCACCATCCATCCTTACCATCCGCCCGGATAGGTAGCAAGTTGTAGGGTTTTGAGAAGCATAAGATAATCAGATACAAACTACCAATCATGTACATCCCATGATTGCCCCAAAACAACTTATTCGTTGAAAAGAATATGATCAGTGGCATGCTAATGTCCCGAGAACTTATTGACTTGCTCGCAATTAATAACGTAGCTTATCTTGTAAATTTTATTTATTAGTATTACCTAAGGCGACAATGGTAGGGGTACCGATGATTTCAAGGAGTGGAGTAGCTACATAGTGCTAATAAAGCAAGGTGGTTCATTAACTAAGAAAAATCGGTAAACTATTATACATAAAATAACGCATGCAATTTGAATACTTTAACACAACATAATTCATTTAAAACATAGGAATTCAGCATGGTCAAAGTGTTGACTCGCCTCGATCAAAAGCTTGGGGGTCGGTGCTGCTCGATCTGGGCTCGTTCACGCCTCGAACTCTACTCAAGCGGATAACCGAAAAACAACAAAAGAGCAAGCACGGAATAAACATCAAATAAAAATAAACAAATTCAAATAAGCTCTAAACTGAACCAACATAGAACCAACAGAAAGATCTTGATTTTACAAAAATTTAGCAACTGGTTTTGCTAATTTTGGAGTTATGGTTATGAAGTTATCCTTCCGCAAAGTTTTAAAGTATTGACAAATCGAAAAACAAAACAGAGAGAAGGTGGTGGCCTGCCACTGTGGGGCCGAGAGTAACAAAAAAATGGCCCAAGCTTATCTACACTCATCGGCTATCCCGGCTTAAGAGAAAACACAACCCCTTTCTCTCTCTCTACTCGCCCGGCCGTGAGGGGAGATGGAGCGCCGGCGGCGGGAGGCCACGGCGGTCTGGCCGGGCGGCGACACGGGAGCTGGCTGGCCGGCGAGCCCTCGGGAGGGCGCGGGTCGGCCGGGCAGCTGGGCGGTGGAGCGGTGAGCTAGGCAATGCTGCCGGGGAGCAATGCGGCGCAGAGGGCAAGGTGAGCTACGGCAGACGGGACCCGTGGGGCCCACGGCGACTACGCGGCGCAGCTCGGTGGGGACGGCGAGCGACGAGGGCTGGCCGGACGGTGCTGAAAAGAGAGGGCGAGTGGCGTGTCCAAGGTCCACCGCCGTCGGCGCCAAGGAGAGGGTGGTGTCAAGACGAGGGCGGCGCCAAGGCAAGGGCGGCGTCGTAGCTTCCCCTGCGTGGATTGGGGGAGGAGGGGCCGGCGCACGGTTCGGGCAGGTGAGGGGAGGCGCTCGGTCCACCAGGGAAAAGGAGGGCGTGGCAGCCAGGTACACTGGAGGGGGGGTTTAAATTAATACTCAAACACACGCATCCTCTTGCTCTATCCTCCTTGAAAGGACTATATACAACTGTTGCTATACTTTGAAGTGAAAACCAGAACTTACAAGGTTATGCTGGTATGCTTGCTTGAAGATAACACCAAGTTTTCAATAAGCTGTACTGCTGCAATTCTTGAAACTTTCTTTTTGGAAGCACCAAGAACAAATGAACTGAGAGCAAAGCCTTTTTAAAATTATCATAAGCTTGAAAATTTACATATGTGCTAAGAAGTGAAAATGGGGTGTTACACGAGGGTGCCATGGTGGAGCTTCAAGAGGGAGGAATTGAAGGGAGAGGCTCCGGGGAGGAATGGTGGCGATGGACACGATGGCAGCCGGAGGTGCGGAAGAAGAGGCGTTTTGGTGAGCTACGCGCACGGTTTTCCAATTAAAAAAGAGGGGAGGGTGAAGGCTTCTGGGAACACACCGTGACGTGGTTAGATTTTGGAGTAGCTTGCCGAAGAGGTCATAATGGAGGGGAGGGCACGGCGGTCAGTGCACAGCATGGTGACGGCCCGAGCAGGGCCGTGCCGTGAAATTTAGAGGCCCTGTACAAAGCTCTAAGTGAGGCCTAAACCAAAGTACCAAATATAGCTAAAATATTGTATGTATTGCAGAGCAAATGCGATATATCAAGAATAGTACCTTTTGAAGTTTGAACTCTTGGTTTGCATAATCTTTACTTGAATAACATCATTCTCTTAGTGTTCTTTGAAATAAAATCTTCAATAATATGCTCATAATTAATCTTCTCCAGCAATCCACTCTCAAGTGCTATCATAGCCAAACTATTTAGTCTTTCTTATGTCATTGTAGAACGCAAGTATGATTTCAATAGCTTCAACTTAGAAAAGCTTCGCTCTACTGATGCAACAGTCACAGGAATGGTCAATAAAATTCTATATGCAATAGCTATATTGGGAAAACAATCATGCCGCTTTAGAAACTTAAGAATTTCAAGAGGACCCATATTTTCTTTTGGAATGAAATCTTGGAGAAACCTCAACTCTGTATATAGTTCATTGGCATCAATATAAGATTTTCCATCTCTTTTAAGGGCTGCTTCAATATTGTCACAAGAAGATTTCAAACTCTTATTATCCAATGACCGTAATGAGTCAGAAGTAAATAAGAAACCAAAATTCTTTTGGTAATCCTGATATTGTTCAAATCTCCTTGTAAGCGAGGAAATAGCTTGATCAACAATAGGTATAAAATAGTTGATTCTAAATGATTCCTCTGCAGACTGTGTGACAACATTTGTGTCATCTGGGTTCTCATCAAATTGTCTGTTCCTTTTTTTAGCTTATAGCTGTGGCTTATGACTTATGGCTGAAATTTTTTAATTTTGGCATGTTTACGGTGAAATTACGAAAAGAGAGATACTCACTTGCAATTTTGGCTGGTACAGATGTTGAGCTTTTAACATGTACTACAATTAACTTGTAGATCCCGTCTTAAAAAAATACTTCGTTTGAAAGTTAGGTACTGTAGCAAAAACCAAAAGCCACAAAGAACAGATCCTAAACTTAGTTCGATGGTTCCCTAAAGGCCTGAAAAATTCCATTAAAGTTCAAAGTACAATATCTTATTACAATACACTTATATAAAAATACTATAACAACCTCATAGAAAAGGAAGCAGAAAATCAATTTTCAATTACTATTCTCAATATCAAATTTGAATTTTTTTTATTTCCAGCACTTTTAAATTTTAGACGATTTTATCTAATAGGTACAAGGTGGATTGTAGTTACAAACAACAATAAGAACTTCTATCCTAAACAAATTGGAGTAGGTTAGAAATGAAATCTCCTCAATGTCAAAGAAAACCGTCTTGTAATAAAATCTATAAGGCTAGAACCCTAAGTTTTACATCCTGCCATCTGAACCGAGAGCCTAAAACACCGCCCTTAAGTCTTCTTCTTATGTTATAGTTCTGGTACGTGAATCACTAACTTCCATACTCTCCTATCCAAAACTAATTCTTTGGATATATTCTAATCTCTCAAGTCTTTTTTAACTGCTTCCTCTCACGTCAGTCTTGATCGACCCCTGCCTCTTCGTATGTTTTCGATATATCTTAAAATTTCACTATGTACCAGTGTCTCAGAAGGCCTTTGTTGGAGATGTCTAAACTAGAGATGGCAATGGGTACCCGAAACCCGATACTCGGTGGATTTTTACTCTATTAGGGCATGAGTCTGGGTCAATTTCCTAACCCATGGGTCTCTTAATGGGCAAAAAACCCAACCCATCGGGTCTATCAGGTTCGCATACGTTCCTATAGTACCCGAACCCGTAAACCTAGGAATAATATAAACCCGGCCATCCCAGCAAACCAGCCCATACCTCGGCCCACAATTACCCCAAAACTTCTCCAACTAGCCTGGCCCAACTAGTGTGTATAAAAGACCAACCCAACTTCTCCAGTCGTGTTGCTCCTGCATGTAGTGGATTAGTGTATTGAACTTGTAACTTGTTGCTTGTTTATTGCCTAGGGCTTTATGCTGATATGCTATGCCAGTGAACTATGAACTGAGAATTGATGGAGTGAACTAGTGATGTGCATTGTGGATTTGTCGTTGCTTGTTTTATGCATATTAACATATAAATTGAACTTATTGTTGACTTGCTAAGCACTGCACTGTTTGCAATCTGCACAGCTATTGTCGGGTACGGGCGACCCGTGGGTACCTATTACCCGAGTGGGTATGGGTCTGGGCAAAAATCTGCACCCATCAACAGGCATGGATTTTTTAGCAGGCGCATCCAACTTTCACGGGCACGGGTTTGGGATGGCAAAACCAATGGGTTTGTGCCCGTTGCCATCTCTAGTCCAAACCATCTCAAGTGATATTGGACAAGTTTCTCTTCAATTGGTGATACCCCCACACTATCACGTATATCATCATTGCGGATTTGATCTCGCCTTGTGTGATTACAGATCCATTGCAACTTCGCCATCTCCGCTACACTCATCTTCTGTATATGTTGTCTTTTAGTTGCTCAACATTCCGCTCCATATAGCATCACAGGTTTGATTGTTGTCCTATAGAACATACTCTTTAACTTTTGAGGAACTTTATTATCACACAGGACACCCGATGCTTGCCACCATTTCACCTACCCCACTCTTATCCTATGGTTCACGTCTTCATTGATCTCACTATCCCACTGTAGCATCGAACCCAAATATCAAAAAAATATCCTTCCTAGGCACTACTTGTCTGTCCAGACTAACAACTCCATCATCTGCCCTGTCACCGCTAAAATCACACCTTATGTACTTAGTTTTAGTCCTACTAAGTCTAAAACCATTCGATTCTAAGGTCTTCCTCCACAACTCTAGCTTTCTATCGACATCTAATCTACTCTCATCAACTAGCGCTACCTCATTAGTAAAAAATATACACCAAGGGATATCTTCTTATATATCCCGCGTGACCTCATCAATCACAAGGGCAAAAATGTATGGACTTAGCACTGAACCTTGATGTAGTCCTATCTTAATATGGAAGTTATTAGTATCACTACCACATGTTCTGACATTAGTCACAACATTTTTGTACTTATGTTTTATTAGGGTAACATAGTTTGTTGGGACTTTTTCCTTTTAGAGCGCCACCACATGATCTTTCTTGGCACTTTATCATAGGCTTTCTCCAGATCAATAAACACCATATGAAGATCCTTCTTTTGCCTCCTATACCTCTCCAACTATCATGTTAAGAAAATCACCTTCGTAGTTGACCTCTTGGGCATAAAACCAAATTGGTTTGTTGTCACATAAGTCACTTTTCTTAAATGGTACTCGATCACTCGTTCCCAAAGCTTCATTATGTGGCTCATGAGCTTAATTTCTCTATAATTCATACAACTTTGAATATCTCCTTTATTTTTGAAAATTGGTACTAATGTACTCCTTCGCCACTTGTTAGGCATCTTGTTCGACCTAAAATTGTTATTGAACAAATTAGTTAGCCAAATGATCATCACTTCCCCAAGGCATTTCCACACATCGATAGGAATGTTATCAGGTCCTATCGCCTTACCTACTTTCATCCTTTCTAAGGCCTCTCTTACAACTTTCGAATTCTTCGAACAAGTCATCTATCGGTGTCGTCAAAAACATCATCCAGTTCAATCATGCTATCCCCATTGTCTCAATTGAACAGCTCATCAAAGTAATCTCTTCACCTATTCTTGATCTCATCGTCTTTCACCAAAAGTCTATTAGTGTCATTTTTGATGCATTTAACTTGGTTGAAATCTCTCATTTTCCTTTCTCGAAGTTTAGCCATCTTGTAGACGTCTTTCTCGCCCTCCTTTGTACTTAGCTTCCGATAAATGTTTTCATAGGCCTTGCCTCGTGCCTCACTCACCGTTTTCTTTATATTCTTTTTTGTTGTTTTGTATGTCTGAATGTTGTCATCGCTTCTGTCATGATGCATGTACTTGTAGCATGTCTTCTTCTCCTCGATAGCACATCTTTTTTATTTTGATATCGATTTTGATACATATAAGGTGTCCTACAGATAATGCAAATCGAAGCTATTTGATGTCTGACTCAGGCCTACATGACTGATTCTTCTTCTCCTCGATAGCCTTTTGCACTTTCTCATTCCACCACCAAGTGTCTTTAGATTCACATCTTGTCCCTCGGGTCACTTCAAGCACCTCCGTAGCTACCTTCCTAATGCAACTTGTTATCTCCATCTATATACTATTCGCTTCTCCCGTATTCCATATCCCTTCTATGATCATCCTCTCCTTAAATACCTATGAGACGTCCCCTTTGAGTTTCCACTGCTTCGTCCTCCTGACTTTTGCGACCTTAGCTTGTTAAACCCGTATCCTAAAATGAAAATCTGAGACTACCAACTTATATTGTTGAACAACACACTCTCCAGACATAACTTTACAATCTATGTAGGCTCGTTTGTTCTCCCTCCTAACTAAGACAAAATTGATTTGGCCAAAATGCTAACCACTGCTAAAGGTAACTAAATGAGAATGATCATTAATAATTAAAATTGCTAGATAGCACTATAGTGTTAATACCAGATATAGCTCTAGAGAATAAATAATTAGAGAATAAATAAATCAGTATGAAATCTAATTGATAATAAACACAGGCAACATATTGAGCCTGATTACAGAAATGAATCATGGCTAGTTCTAACTCGTTGCAGATTATATTATTCTTGTTCATTCAAAATCCAACAAGAAAACCGATTTTTTCTAATGATAATCCCAATTAATACAAACATAAATTGCAGCAGCAAGTACATGGTATCAGAAATAAGAAAAGGTAGAAGGAAAATTCATAGTATTAGTTTCATCAATTTGCTTTAATTTTACCTAGCTTCATGTTAGATTTTTAGGATTTTTTAAATATTTTAATTTAGTACTAATATCATGTCCTGATGCCCTAAATTTTCTGTTATTGATGTTAAAACCAAAATCCTATTTGGTTTGTCATATTAAATTTGGAAAAGAATTGATCAATCTCGTGATATAATATTGCACAAATTGCCTAACCTAGGAGTGACAGACCACGCTTTCAGCATGAAGTTCCTAATTCATAAAGATTTTGTTTGCATATTCTTTTTAAAAAGCATTTGCAGATTCATTTCATTTAGGTGTTTGCAGATTCGTTCTATTCTTAGGTCAGATTTGATTGTCCCCCAATACTTTATGATGATGAAAACGCTAAGTATATAATCTTATAAGCAACAGATGAAGATTTCAACACGTATATGATGAATAATTCCTTTATTAAATCGACAACTGCCTAATCCTAGAAGTAACAGGTAAAATTTCAACACATAGTTCCTAATTGATCGAGATTTCCTTTGCAGATTCGTTTCGTCCAGGTGTTTGCGGATTCGTTCCGTTCCTTGCCTAATTCGATTTTTCTCCTATTGTAATTTATGATGATTAATCACAATTTTTTCCAGCACAACCCAACAAGAATAATCCGACGAATTCAAGACGCAACATCAACAAATCGATCTAATGTACCACACGATAAAACACAGAAGACCGAGAAGGAACAATTTTGATAGGAAATTTGCCTCGCAAGAATCACCCCGAGTTGCTCGCGGATGCAGGGGCCTTTGGCAACCGATTCCGATCGATCGATGAGCCCCACCGATTGACAAAAACCTTTGATATCAGCCTTCGAATCATGATGGCAAGAGAACAATGGAGCAGTCGCTGCCAACATGAACACGGCTGTCAGGAATCATGGGTGCAAATTCGAGAACGGGCACGAAAATTGGCAGAAGTGTATGCAAGAGGAAAAACAAAGAACAACTAAGAACTAGACTACGATATGACGGCTAGGGTTTATATTTCATCCCATGGATTTCCCAAATGTCATATATAATATATATATATATATATATATATATATATATATATATATATATATATATATATATATATATATCTTTACTACGTAAAAAGAAGGAGTTGGTGGTTGATGAGTCCTCTCCTATATCTCTTTTCAGCCATTTGATCTGAACAATAAAATCTAGACCGCTCCTCTCCCTCCTCTCTCTCTAACCGCCCCACCCTCCCTTTCGACCCTCTCCCACCCCTCCTTCCGACGCTTCCATTCCCACCCCACGCCGCCGCCGCCTCCCCTCCTCCCACCCCGAGCGCCGCCTCCTCCTCCCCCCACCTCGCGCCTCCGCCTCCGTCGCCGCCTGCCCCGCTCCGCCGCCTCCTCCTCCTCCTTCCCACCCCACGCTGCCGCCGCCTCCTCCCCACCCCGCGCCGCAACCTCCTCCTCCTCCCACCCCGCGCCGCCACCTCCTCCTCCTCCTCCCACCCCGCGCCGCCGCCTCCTCCCCTCCCCACCCCTCGGCCCGCTGCCGCCTCCCTCCTCCCACCCCGTGTCGCCGCCTCCTCCTCCTCCTCCTCCCCACCCCATGCCGCCTCCTCCCACCCCGCGCCGCAACCTCCTCCTCCCTCCCACCCCGTGCCGCCGCCTCCTCCGCACCCCTCGTCTCCGTTGCCTCCTCCTCCCCACCCCGTGCCGCAGCCACCTCCTCCTCCCTCCCACCCCGCTGCCGCCTCCTCCCCTCCCCACCCCTCGGCCCATTGCCGCCTCCTCCCCACCCCCCGCCGCCGCCTCCTCCTCCTCCCCTCCCTCCCACCCCGCGACACCGTCTTCTCCACTCCCCCCACCCGGTGGTGCTGCGGGAGCCAACGGGGCGGGACATCGCCGCGCGGTACGAGCTAGGCGGGGAGCTCGGGCGGCGGGAGTTCAGGGCGACCTACCTCTGCATGGAGCGCGCCACGGGGGAGGCCTTCGCCTGCAAGTCCATCTCCAAGAAGAAGCTCCGCACCGTGGTGGACATCAAGGACGTGCGCCACGAGGTGGAGATCATGCGTCCCACCCCTCCGCCCCTGTGCCTTGCGAGAACAGTGCACGAACAATCCACTTCTATAGATCGGATTCGAGACCGCGGCTGGCCTCGCCGTCGTCGTCCCCGCCGACCACCGAAACCCTAGCGCCGTGGCGCCCAGCTTATTAATCAATCTGCTGCTTCCAGGTCACTCAAGTCTTTAAACTATTTGATGGAAACGTGCTGTTTGTGGTACCTTTTCCTCCAGTTATATCTTAGGTTATTTGTTTTAGAAATTGTTTATATATGTGCGCATCAGTAAGATCACTAGCCTGAAGATGTGCCATGTAATCTATGTTGATCGAATTCTTATATGTGTTGTTTTGTTCTCCATTGCCAATTTCATTCTCCTGCATTTGGATGCTCATGTTTGTGTACCACATGAGTATCGGAGAAGCTTCAAGCTCTTTCTATTTTCTATCATGTTGGTTATCATAGATAGAACCAAAGCATTTAGTCTTGGTTAATGTTGAACCTCTGTTATAATATCTTATTAATCAATCTGCCGCTTCCAAGTTACTCAAGTCTTTAAACTATTTGATGGAGAAGTGCTATTTATGGTTCCTTTTCCTCCAGTTATTTCTTAGGTTATTTGTTTTAGCGATTGTTTGTATATGTGCATATCAGTTAGATCATTACGTATGGATGATTGCGTGCTGTTATACATATTTTTCCCATTGCTTCTTGTATACCAATTGTAGGACCGGAAATGGCAACAGAGGGGGGGTGAATGGTGCCTTTTTAAAATCGCCCCCAAAATATTCAACCCAACTTCTCCTCCAATAGCAATGAAAGCTATGAAGCAAGAAATTCGCTCAAAAGAAGGCGAAGACCATTTGTGCCGAATTACTAGGGAAATTCACAAAAGTGGCAAGATAAGATCAACAGATACTTCCTGAAAAGCACACTTGATTCCTGGACCTATCAGCATATAAATCAAGGAAATATCTCACCAAAAGATTTGCCAGAACATATTAGATGACACTAACTGCAGCTAAAAGGAATTACCGACACGCAATAACCCACGTAAAATCAACCCCGAAATTACTATAGAACTCAAAGTGGTTACAGAAATCAATTTTACAATCAAAACAGATAGTAAAAGCAGCACAATAAAATCAAATTGATGCATCAAAATGAGAGTTTACATGAGCAGGTGGCTTGCAACAAGTAAATGCAGAGAGTGCGATTCACAAGAGAAGGAAATGAAGCTCGATCGCCGAAGTTTACACTGAACAACTCATCGCACCCTGTGGGATGTATCACGAAAATACACATACTGAGCAACTCTCAACCGAGCCCACCTTGGCCTAACTCACAGCAGAATGAAACTGTAAGACAACCGGTTCGTAAGATGAAAACAAATACAGAACGGAAGCCGAACTGACTGCAGACTAAAACCATTAGCTGTTGTCCGAACAGAAGAGAAACAGCAGCTCACAGACTACTCACCCAACCGAAACAAAAGTCTAAAGTGCTGCTCTTTACAGACCATACTTCACTCGCATACACCCCTTTTCAATGCTCAAGTGCTGCCCAATATATACCTGCACACACATGCTTAGAGAGAAAAGAAACCAGCCTACCACCACATCTGCAGCTCAACACCAGTACAGCAGAACTACTACTGAACAACAACCGAACGGCATGGCAGCACAGTGCAGCAGCAGCAGCAGCCGAACAGCAACTTGAAACCTTAAGAAAGTGCAGAAAAGCAGCTGGCCGAAATGAACTTGATCTAGCAGCCGAAAGCAGACAGCAGGAAGAACAACTGAGAGCTGCAGTACCGAAATTATTGCTTGTGCAGTCGGCTAGCAAGAGAAATCTGCAGCAGTTCGGCAGCTAAACATGGCAGGAAATACATGCTGCAGAAAGTTGCTGCCGGGCAAAAAGAACACAAACAGTGACTACTTCAGATAACCAAACAACACAGGAATTGCCGAAATGCTGCTGTTTTTCACAAACCAAAAGAACAGAGCTTTAACCTAAACAGCAGCTAGGTCTCATGACTTAACAATTCATACTGAACCAACTCCTGTGAAGAATATGCAGTCAGAGAGGAGATGACATTCAACCACAAAAGCTGAAACTCTGAGAACGAGCAGGACACCCAAAAAAAAAAATTAGAACTGCTAGTAATTCTCAACCTCCTTGAGCATAAGACTTTTGATTTCAACTAGAAAATACAAGAGTCCTCTGAATTTAACAACAGAAGCCTAATCAACCCGAAAAACACAAGTCATCTCAAGGTGAACAGAGATATGAATGATTCATAGGTAAATGGTTCACATCCATCTCTGCTACCTTTTACATCCTGGGAAATCACACGAGAGGAAGGCAAAAGAACTCACACCCACACTCAAAATGGGGCAACCAGCACCACAATTTTTCTATCGCCACTACATTTGCACACACGCACGTGAGACAAACTGAGCAACTTCTTTGAGCACACACCTACAGGAGCTTCAAGAACACACACGCACGGCTCCCGTTCTACTCCTCCCACACAAACCACTCAACGCAGACCCAAAAGGAACCAGCCCTACACTCCTGTGAGCATGCGCAGCCACCAGAGAGGCTCCTCCTCACCTCTCCTGCACACCAACCCCCAAGCACGAAACAGCATAAACAATAATAGCACAAGTAAAGATACTCAACCCTAGAATACCCAAAACAAACTCAAACTCACTAAACCAATTGTCAATTACTCATCACAAACATGGGGATACCTCCACATGGTCTCTCAATCTCCCCTTGATGAGTATATTGACAAAACCAAAAACATACGTTGAGTTTGTTTGAAAGTCATACATGGTCCAAGAGAGAGAGAGAATGATGTTAATGACCATGTTGACACAAGAAGCAAAAGAAAGAACAAGTTTTCTCAACCGCTCCCAAAGCTCGCAAAAGGTCTTTTCTCCAATATTCTCCCCTTTTGGCAATAGGATCATCAAGATACAAAAGAGAGTATGTAGCATGATAAGGTTGAATGTTATGCAATGCTAAGCAATTAGAGCCATGAAGATTATCCAAAATGACTATTTGAGTATTACACCAAGCCATAACAAATATGAAGGCTATCAACATCATGACAAAATATGCATAATCAAGCCAAGCCACATAAGTAACAATATGAAGATTAGATGAATTTCTTAACATGTCAAGTCACTCAAGAGTATAGTCTAGCTAGAGGTATCCAAGGATGATGCAGGCCATGTCAATAATCTAAGTGAAACCAAGAAGCTAGAATTGAGTCAATTTAGAGTGCTACAAGTTCAAGAATGAATCATTTGCACAAGTACTTAGTTCTTTTGGTAATTAAGCAAATTTAGCACAAATCACATGTCTTTCATTTGAAACTCATAATTTTGGTGATGTGCTAGATCTCAAGCCTTATGCGACCATTCCAAGCGAGAAGCTTAAGGAGATGATCTTGGTCATCCAAAACTCCCCGAGTTCATGCCTAGTGCAATGGCAAGGCCTCACGAGAAAGAATTGGTGAGATCAGTTCTTTCGCACATAAAAGAGATCTTTGCTTTCTTAAATAATTGTACTTACTCATGCTTCATCAAGAAACTAGCATAGCTCAAACTAAAGCTCAATTAAAGATTCAAGACTCAACTTAGCCTATTTGACATGGCATGAATCATAAGAGGATAACTAAAGACAGACTAGTCTCAAAAGCTAACATGACATGTCTTAGTTCAAGTTATGCAATTTTAATTAACTCAACAATGGCAAAGGCTTGACGACACATATGAAGCAATGATAAGTCTAGCGATTAAGCATAATCATGGCAAGATGTAATGCATTGTAATCATGTCAACTATGGATAATAGTCAAGGCTCCATGTAGTTATATTACAATGAAATGCAGAAAATCCAGCTCCCCTCAACATGTGAAGCACCTTTTTAGTTCAAGTTGAGTTATGACAATATTAAGCTCGTAAGCTCCCAAATGAACTCCCTTGAACCAAAGCTATAAAACGAGAAGTCGGCAAAGAAATCGTAAAAGGCGATCCTTAAAGCATAGACAAGATGTAGAGGATACTATGACTCGATCGACTCTCATCTACCCCATATGACACTAGGATTATCACTGCCCAACCAACACACTAAGGAGCAAACACGCTCCTGCCTACCCAAGGGTGGCCCAACCCTTGCTAGAACCTATAAGAAGTGAGTAAGCTCAACCTAGTGAGAAGAAAAACAGCCAACAAGCAAGATCCTAGAATCACAAGATGAGAGGAAGAAGTCTGACCATCTAGATATGAGACACACTCTAATCTATGCTAGAAAGACTAACCAGAATGCACCCAAATGCAATGCAATAGAAAAGAGTAAGGGCATAATATACAAGATAAAGCAGTAAAGCACAAAGCTCCCCTCACTACAGTCCATATGACAAACCACCCCAAGCTCTCCCCGCAAGGCTGAAAACCTAGAGCTATCCAAAGGCTTGGTAAAGATATCGGCCAACTGGCGGTCACTCTCCACAAACTGAAGCACTATATCACCCTTCTCCACATGGTCTCTAAGGAAGTGATATCGGATATCAATATGCTTGGTCCGAGAGTGCTGCACTGGGTTCTTAGCAATGTTAATAGCAGAGGTGTTATCACAAAAGAGTGGAACACTTTCTATAACTAACCCAAAGTCCCGCAGGTTGAAGCCATCCAAAGTATCTCGTCGCAAAGAATCGGCGGCAAACAACATATTCGACCTCTGCGGTGGATCGCGCAACACCGGATCGCTTCCTAGAAGACCAAGAAACGAGAAGTACCTATGAATTGGCAGGTGCCAGAAGTGCTTTTCCTATCTATCCTACAGCCAGCAAAGTCTGCGTCCGAGTAGGCTCTGAGGAAAAGACAGGATGAGGAAGAGTACCAGATGCCATAGTCAATAGTAGCTCGAAGGTACCGAAGAATGCGCTTCACCGCGGGCGGTGAGATACGCGAGGAGAAGCTCAAATCGAGCACACGCACACACGGAGAAGTGTATGTCCGGCTCGAGGCGGTGAGGTATAAGAGGGAGCCAATCATGCCGCGATACTTCTTCTCGATCAACCGCTCGCCGTCCTCATCCGGGTCGAGTGAAGCTGAAGAAGCCATCGGAGTGGACACTGGCTTGCCATCACTCATATCAAAGCGTTTCAGGAGGTCACGAGTGTACTTGCCCTGATGCAAGAAGGTACCCTCCCGAGTCTGCTTGATCTGAAAGCCAAGGAAGAAACTCAACTCGCCCATCATACTCATCTCAAACTCTGAGCTCATGACATCTGAGAACCGAGAAACCAGAGTATGAGAAGAGCCACCAAAGATGATATCATCTACATAAATCTGGACGAGTAGAAGATCATTGCCATGCCTGCGAATAAACAAGGTCTTGTCCACCTTACCCATCTCAAATCCATGACTCAACAGATAAGACTTAAGCCTCTCATACCAAGCTCTAGGGGCCTGCTTAAGTCCATACAAGGCTTTGGAAAGCTTGTAGACATGGTTTGATATTTGGGGTTCTCAAACCGGAGGTCATTTAACATAGACTTCTTCCTCAATAAACCCATTGAGGAAGACACTCTTGACATCCATCCGTAAAGCTTGAAACCTTTAGAAGCCGCAAAGCAAGCAGGATTCTAATGGCCTCAAGTCTAGCAACGAGGCAAAGGTCTCCTCAAAATCTAGACCCTCAACCTCGGGAGAACCCCGAGCTACTGGGCCTAGCCTTGTTTCAATGACTACCCCATCCTCACTGCTTGTTTTGAACACCCACTTAGTCCCAATAACATTGTGACCTCGAGGGGGCTCAACAAGCGACCAGACCTTGTTTCTCTCAAAGTTCTCCAACTCCTCATGCATAGCATTGACCCAAGACTCGTCAGAAAGAGCATGATCAACATCCTTGGGCTCGAAAGAGGCAACGAAAGCGAGAATGGAGACAGAAAGAGAAGTGCAGATTTTGAGCGTGTGACACGCTCAAAAAGATCTCCAATTATCTCGCTCAAGGATGATGTTCTCGGACTCTACGAGGAGGTCCTTGATGAGAAGAAGGAGAAGTGGCCTCTACCTCATGAGCTGACGAGATAGGAACAGAGCCACTAGCTCCAGAAGAAGCGGAAGGCATGGGCTGATCTCCTTGAGGTGTGGTGGTAGAAGCAGGCACCTGTGGGGAAGAGGAACTGGATCTGTAGACAACCCTCATCTCCATCCTCCGATCATCCACAAAAATGGTCTCGGACTGCTCTACTGAACTCGAGATATCGGGCCTAGTCCCTGACCGCCTCATCGAAGGTCACCTCACGTGTTTCTACCAATTTACTAGACTCGCAGCCTGCACCTATAAGTTTCTGAAGAAGTCGAGTAACCTAAAAAGATCCCATCACAAGATCGTGACTCGAACTTATCTAGGTTTCCAGACTTCAGAATAAAACACTTGCAACCAAACACGCGAAAATGAGATATACTAGGCTTTCGCCCATATCTCAACTCATAAGAGGTGCGATGCAAGTGTGCCCTGAGAAAAACTCGATTTGAAACATGGCACGCGGTGGCTATCGCCTCAGCCCAAAACTTCCTCGGTGTAGAGTACTCATCAAGCATCGTCCTGGCCATCTCAACCAAGGTACGGTTCTTCCTCTCCACAACGCCATTTTGCTGAGGGACGTATGGAGAAGAGAACTGGTGCTCTACACCTGTCTCATCACAGAAACTCTTAAAGTAGGAATTCTTGAACTCCGTGCCATTGTCACTGCGGATCGCTCGTAAGGCACCCGGGAGCTCAACAGAAATCCTACGAAAGAGACCTCGAAAATGTGTAAATGTCTCATCCTTCGAGGCTAAGAAAAACACCCAAGAGTACCTCGAGAAGTCATCGACCACAACAAGAACATACCACTTCCCTCCTGCCGATCGCACTCGAGTGGTCCAAGCGTATCCATATGGAGCAGCTGTCCCGTGCATCGGTCATAGTCACTGTGACTGGAGGATGAGAAGCGGCAACCATCTTGCCGTGCCGGCAAGGAGCGCAAACAAGATCTTTGACCATCTTGAGTTTCGGCAGACCACGAATAAGATCGTGGCCGCTAACTCGAGTCAAGTGGTCAAATCCAATATGACCAAGTCTCCTATGCCAAAAGTAAGGTCACGGACTCGAAGCAACTAAACACCTGAGAGGATCACCAGAAGATTCAGCAAAATCGGCACGAAAGATCCTCCCATAACGAGATATCCCGCAAACCAAACTCCCCGAAGAATCAAGAATTTTGCAATTGTTCTTCTTGAAGCTTACCTCAAACCGTCATCGTAAGTCGAGAAACCGAAAGCAAATTGTACCGCAGACTTACTCACTAATGCAACATCTCTTAAAATGAATGAATCATTAACATGCACTGCACCTTTTGCAATGACGCGCCTGCACGGCGCCTCCAAAGGTGATCGTCTCATTACCTGGAGCACGGGCTAGGGAAGAGAACCAACAAGAGTCTCCGGTCATATGACGAGAACAACCGGAGTCCACAAGCCAAACCTCTCTCTTCCCAGCCCGGCGAACCTGAGTCAAACAGAGTGTAAAGGCTCAGTACTGGGATAAATCAAAAGAGATTTTGGCACCCAATACTGAGTCACACGCCGAGCAGAGGAAGTAGCCACACACGACTGACCTCTAGCTACCCTACGCTCTCTGTCGCTCGAGGAGCCAGAAGGTCTACTAGCAGACCTAAAGCTGTTATTGGGTCCGACTGCTACAAGGGAGCGAGTCAGAGCACCAACAACATGCTGATCACGCCGCGGATAGCCATCTCGATGGGGGAAACGAGAACTACCCTCAGAACGGCGAAAGTCATAACCAGGAGCAACATGAGGACGAAAAACAGAAAACTCAGAAAAACCAAGTCCTCGATGCTGCCCAAACCCATCAACAACAGTAATCCTAGACCTCGTCTTTGGTCCTAGGTGCACTCGTGGTCCGGGCTGACCACGAATACGCCTAAGTGCTCCGCACGGTCTCTACGCGCAATCTTGGCGCGCTCAAGCATCGATCGATTGTGTGTCCATCCTCGCCGGAGAAGGTGCGGTGATACTTCA
Source organism: Melocanna baccifera (assembly GCA_036346265.1). Classification (NCBI taxonomy): domain Eukaryota; kingdom Viridiplantae; phylum Streptophyta; class Magnoliopsida; order Poales; family Poaceae; genus Melocanna; species Melocanna baccifera. Next base: position 11,675,665 of record CM070710.1, read on the forward strand.
CCTTACGAGAGGTAGAAGTGACAGTGGAACCACCTTGCCGTCGAGATCCCCTGGACATAGCCCCGACTTAAATTGACTTTCTCGGTCCGGGCTCGTCTCGATCACACCTGGTGCTATGGGTCTGAGCACGGCAAGTGGATGCTTCCTCATGTCCTCATAGAAATCATATCCTAGACCCTGATTAAATCTGCAGATCTTAGATTGGTCTAGAATAAGATTGAGCTTCTTCTTGCCTCCAACAAACCTCTCAAGAGTGTTCATAAGATACTGACACTCCCGAAAGAGAGATGCAAGAAGAACAGGGGAAGAAGAGACACAGAAGGTAAGGGAGTAGAAGAAGAACCAATAGCAGAGGAACGAATGGCATGTGCACGCACACCGACTCGAAGGGACAGTCCATCGCTAGCAATTTGGTTCACGCCGCTAGTCGTCTCTACCTTACCCTTGGGCTTCTCCTCAACCTCAAAGACACACATCACAAGCGGATGGTTGCTTCTCTAGAAGGTCCTTAGTTAGCTTCACACATTTTTCATCCAAAGCAACAAGTTCAAGTTTTAGTTTTTCACAACTATTGCATGGTGAGCTAATGGGGCCTTAGTTGCATACTTAGCCAACTTGTTGTTATGGTCAATCATTTCTTGAAACTGCTTTGAGACGATTCAAGTTCAGCGATTAATTTAGGACAGTTCAAACAAGAAGCAATTGGCTCAAGTAGTGAAGCTTGCAGTTCAAGCAATTTTATGATCCGCCCGCTTTAGGTTCATCTTTAAATTATTGCAGGTTTCACATGACTCGGGCAAATCCGAAGCATAGCATAAGGTCCTCTAGCAAAGCAATGTCCTCACCTCAAATGAGGTGGGAGAAGTAGTCTCATCAAGAGTCATAGGGTAATGACCATCCTACTCGGTTCTAATTCGGCAAGGGACTAGCATTCTCCACCTTAATAATATCAAGCTCGGAGGACAAACTATCATGCGAGGTCCTTAATTTCTCCATATCACCCAATAGAGCAAAGATGTATCACACTCATCACAAGAGGGACCGGATGTAAGAGCAATAATCTCTAGTGACAATCTATCTACTTCCTTCTCTAACTCAGTACACCTAGCCCTAGCTCTAGCATGAAAACCACCTAACTTAAGAAAAGCATGATTGAGCTGGTCGTAGGTGGGGTATACCTCGTCGGAGTCGGAGTACAGCTCATTTGTCGCTCGTTCGCCCTCGAGGGCCATGAAGCACATGCCGAGAAGTCGCCACCGCCATCCTTGAGCTCTTGGTCACCCGTCCCGCCGTCGCCGCTCCATCCTTCCACCTCACCGAGGTCGAGGTCGTCGAAGGCGGTGAGGACGCGGTGGAAGAGCTTCTGGCTTTGCCAAAGTTGCGGAACTTCTTCTTGCCTTGTGCAGAGCCGAGGCTTCTTGTTGCGGTTCTTGTCGGTGAAGTCGTTCTTGCCCGAACCGCCGTAGTCGTTCTTGCCCTTCTCCAGCTTGGGGCAGTTTGCCCGAATGTGGTTGGGGCCACCACACTCGAAGCAAATCACAGGTCCTCCTCTCTTTCTGTCCCTCCTCCTCTTGTAAGCATGGGAAAACTTCCGAGCTAGGAGGGCCACCGCTCATCCTCGAGCTGCTCTAGCGATCATCGATTACATCACGAGAGCAGCAAGGGAGAAACCACACAACAAATCAGCAGAAGAACCAGAAGCCAAACTGGGATCGGTGACTAGGGCCATCGACTGTGACTTCGACTTTCGAGAAACAATGTCAATCTCGTGAGTCTTGAGACACGAGTACAGCGCATCAAGAGTCAAAGTCGAGAGGTCCGTGGTGTCCTTGATGGTAGTCACCTTCATTTCCCAAACACGAAGATCAAGTGCGGCAAGCATCCATCGAGCGCTATCCGAGTCGGGTATGTGAGACCGACCGCCTCGGAGGTTGCTCGAATCTTGTGAAAACGCAAAGCACTCATCCAGGGACTCTCCAGCGAGCATTTCAAACTTGTTGTAATCTCGCTTGAACTGGTCCTGTCGTACCGTCTTTATTTGGGTGGTGCCCTCATGGTAAGCATCGAGGGTCTCCCAAATATCAAAGGCGGATGAAAGATGAGATATACGATCAAACTCACTACGACTCAGGCCCTGGATGATGATGTTCCTTGCCTTTGCATTCGCCTCAACATCAGCCATATTCCCGGCATTGATGTTCTCATCGGCAGGAACAACAAACCGGACCTTGACCTTACGCCAGATGGCGTACCCCTGGGCCTGGATGTATGTCTCCATTCGGCTCTTCCAGAAGGGGTAATCGATGCCATCGAAAATGGGCGGCTTGGTGGAATACTTGTCCGCTGCCATGGCTCACGCATCGTTAAAGATCTATCGAGAAGAGCTAACCGCTCGATACCAATTGTAGGACCGGAAATGGCAACAGAGGGGGGGTGAATGGTGCCTTTTTAAAATCGCCCCCAAAATATTCAACCCAACTTCTCCTCCAATAGCAATGAAAGCTATGAAGCAAGAAATTCGCTCAAAAGAAGGCGAAGACCATTTGTGCCGAATTACTAGGGAAATTCACAAAGTGGCAAGATAAGATCAACAGATACTTCTGAAAAGCACACTTGATTCTGGACCTATCAAAGATATAAATCAAGGAAATATCTCACCAAAAGATTTGCCGAACATATTAGATGACACTAATCTGCAGCTAAAAGGAATTACCGACATCTTGCAATAACCTACGTAAAACTGAACCCAGAAATTACTATAGAACTCAAAGCTGAAGCTACAGGAAACTGAATTTTACAACCGAAACAGATAGTAAAAGCAAGACAATAAAATCAAATTGATGCGCATCAAAATGAGAGTTTACATGAGCAGTGGCTTGCAACAAGTAAATGCAGAGAGAGTGCGATTCAGCAAGAGAAGGAAATGAAGCTCGATCGCCGAGTTTACACTAAACAACTCATCGCAGCCCTGCTGACGGACTACGTAAAATACACATACAGAGCAACTCTCAACCGAGCCCACCTTGGCCTAACCTCACAAAGAATGAAACCGAAGACAACCGTTCGTAAGATGAAAACAAATACGTAACGGCAAGCCGAACCGATTGCAGACTAAAACCATTAGCCGTTGTCCGAACAGAAGAGAAACAAAGACTCACGGACTACTCACCCAACCAAACAAAAGTCTAAAGTGCTGCTCTTTACTGGACCATACTTCACTCGCATACACCCCTTTTCAATGCTCAAGTGCTGCCCAATATATACCGCACACACATGCTTAGAGAGAAAAGAAACCACCTACCACCACATCTGCAGCTCAACACGACAAAGATGCGAACTACTACTATCAACAACAACCGAACGGCATGGAAAGACAAGCAAAGCAGAAGCAGCAAATTAACAAACAACTTGAAACCTTAAGAAAGTGCGAAAAGCAATGGTCGAAATGAACTTGATCTAGCACCAAAGCGCATGCGGGAAGAACAACCGAGAGCTGCGAAGACAAATTATTGCTTGTGCAATGGCTAGCAAGAGAAATTGCAGCAGCCATACTAAACATGGCAGAAATACATGCTGCAGTAAAGTTGTGCCGGGCAAAAAGAACACAAACAGTGACTACTTCGGATAACCAAACAACACAGGAATTGCCGAAATGCTGCTGTTTTTCACAAACCAAAAGAACAGAGCTTTAACCTAAACAGCAGCTAGGTCTCATGACTTAACAATTCATACTGAACCAACTCCTGTGAAGAATATGCAGTCAGAGAGGAGATGACATTCAACCACAAAAGCTGAAACTCTGAGAACGAGCAGGACACCCAAAAAAAAAAATTAGAACTGCTAGTAATTCTCAACCTCCTTGAGCATAAGACTTTTGATTTCAACTAGAAAATACAAGAGTCCTCTGAATTTAACAACAGAAGCCTAATCAACCCGAAAAACACAAGTCATCTCAAGGTGAACAGAGATATGAATGATTCATAGGTAAATGGTTCACATCCATCTCTGCTACCTTTTACATCCTGGGAAATCACACGAGAGGAAGGCAAAAGAACTCACACCCACACTCAAAAGGGGGCAACCAGCACCACAATTTTTCTACTGCTCACTACATTTGCACACACGCACAGGAGACAAACTGAGCAACTTCTTTGAGCACACACCTACAGGAGCTTCAAGAACACACACAGACGGCTCCCAGTTCTACTCCTCCCCACACAAACCACTCAACACAGACCCAAAAGGAACCAGCCCTACACTCCTGTGAGCATGCGCAGCCACCAGAGAGGCTCCTCCTCACCTCTCCTGCACACCAACCCCCAAGCACGAAACAGCATAAACAATAATAGCACAAGTAAAGATACTCAACCCTAGAATACCCAAAACAAACTCAAACTCACTAAACCAATTGTCAATTACTCATCACAAACATGGGGATACCTCCACATGGTCTCTCAACGTTCAATGATAGATTGCCGTCGTGTATTATGGCTGCATACTAACTTTATTGTTTTCCTCTTTTTATTTGTTGTTGACATTACCTTAGCAATATAGTTCAGTAAATCAAGACATCATCTTGCCACTGGGGACAGAAGGGGCTGAATTGTTTTGTTTGAAAGGACAGATGCCAGAGATGTATGTATACAGAACTGGTTGTCCCATTTTCAATTTTTTTTGAAACTATAAACTCGCTTCTCGATTTATGTCTTGTGCTCGATGGCTAAATATATTTCCTTCTATTTTCCTTCAGAATGTCTGTAGAAAAGAGGCTGAGAAAGCTGGTTATTCTGTCAACAGGCATACTGGATTTTGCTACAAAACTGAATTTCAAAGCCTTGAACTAGAGGTATGCTTCTATGTGAATTGCTAAGTGGCAGTATTTGTTTTCTGAATTACCAGTAATTCGACCAAGTGGTGTTGCTTTCGAAATAATTTGATTATCTTAAAAGTTTGGAAATTGAAGAGAAGATTAACAAGCTAAAGTGTATTAACAAGATAAAGTGGTGCCCAGCAGCAAATGGTGCATTGTTTCTTATGTTCATAGATAACAAAGCTATAGAGTTTTGGAAGGTACGCCTCATCAATCAATAGCTATGGAAATTTCCTGTGAACTTACACCACTAAATTGCTCCATGGCTTATGATCTGCATTGCATTCTACCTCATATAATCGTCCAATTCATCCATCGAGATCGGTTGCTACATTATGAGCCATACAAATATAATACATATTGCTTGTGTGTCTATGATTTTACTGATAGCAGGCTAGCAGCTGTCATATTCAAATATCATTACGCTGCAAACACTGCTCCGTGCCAATATTCTCTTCGAATTTCAATCTCGCAGAGAGCCATACGGACCGCTTCGAGCATCTTTGTAGACATAGTGTGTCTTGGCGCTAATGGTTTAGGTACCTTTGGTCAGTATGTACAAACCAAAGGTGCAAATGTAGTGACTCTAGACTAACTTTGGCTGACTAAGGAGACGTTTGTATTGGTTTTTGTTTTGATAGTATGCATCACTTTTATTTGTCTGTCAGTTTTTGGAGAGGACCAAAAGAGTAAGTTCTTGTGCTGTACCATTTTAATTGATTATGCTAGCTTCAAAGTTGATATTTATTATTTAATTTGAGATCATATTTGATAGTATGCATCACTTTTATTTGGTTTTCCGTTGCAACGCACGGCACCTTACTAGTGTGTGTGTGTGTGTGTGTGTGTGTATATATATATATATATATATATATATATATATATATATATATATATATATATATATATATATATATATATATATATATATATGAGTCTGGAGAGTGCTTAAGACAAAACAGTGGCAAATGACGATGAATAGTCATTACGACTATAGTATTAGTGTGGTAAACTTCAGACGGCTCAACAGGTGATGTTGGATGGAGATCTAGCACCTAGGAAGTGAGATAACTCTTCGATTAATGAAAGTCGGCAATGGTTTCCCTTACTCCCGCACCATCCGATGTCCATAACGTTTGACGCTTTAATCTCTATTGTCTACACCAAATCAGTTCAGATACCTTCTTCAAATCAGTTCAGGCTTCATTCTTGTCATTCCTATCCCCTTAAGTTCCTTCTCATCAAGGAACAAAGCTGGGGAAAACCCTCTGGATGAAATCTGCATCTTCCCAACTGGCAGCGCTGATGGGTAAATTCATTCATTGCACAAGCCATTGTACCACCGGTTCATTGTTCCGCGGAACTATCCTCCTTTCAAGCACAGTTGTTGGAGCTACTTTAACATTGCCATTTGCATTGACAAGGGGAAGATCTAGATTGGGTATGACCTTATCTCCAATATGTTTCTTCAATTGGCTAACATGAAAACTGGATGAAGATGACACCCTTCGGGAAGATGCAATCTGTAGGCCACCTTACCAATTCTTTCCAAGACTCTGAAAGGCTCGTAATATTTGGAGTGTAATTTCATAGACCTGTATATGCTTAATGAAGTGTGTCGGTATGGCTGCATTTTCAGATAAACCATATCGCCTACAGAAAATTCCCTTTCTTTTCTTTTTCTGTCTGCATATTGCTTCATCCTTTCCTGCACTTTCTGTAGATTATCCTTGATAACAACATAAGCTAGCTGCCTTCTCTACAACAATCCTTGTATCTCTTCATTGGGAAAGCCAGGTAGCACCACCTTGGCGACTTGTGGGGGAGGAAAACAACATAATGCTTGAAAAGGGGAAATCTTCAAGGAGGTGCAGAAGCTAGTATTATACCACCATTCTGCAGTGGACAACCAATTATGCCACTTCTTAGGATTTGCAAATGTCATGCATCTTGAATACCCTTCCAGACATTGATTTACTCGTTCGGTTTGCCCCTCCATTTCCAGTGATAAGCAGTGCTTAGCCTTAACTTCACTCCCAAAGTTCCAAACAATTCCTTCCACAACTAACTGGTAAAAATTCTATCTCTATCTGTGATGATCACAGCTGGCATCCCATGCAGTTTGAATATATGATCAATGAATTTTTTGACCACATCTTGGACTGAGAAGGGGTGGCTCATGGAAATGATGTGAGCATATTTAGTGAATCTATCTACCACCACTAAGATTGTGTCTTTTCTTTCTGACTTTAGCAGTCTCTCAATAAAATCCATTGAGATATGGGTCCATGCCATGTTGGGTACAAGTATTAGTTGTAATAGCCCCGAGTAAGGTACATGCTCTGATTTGTTAATCTGGCACACAGCACATTTCTTCACAAATGCAATAACCTCTTGCTTTAATCCTAGCCAATAAAAGAGCATCTTAATCCTTTGATAGGTTGCCCTTTCCCCCAAATGTCCTCCTAAATCCAAACTATGCGTTGACATCATTATATTCTGTTTCAATTGACTGCTAGAGCCCACATACAGTCTATTTTTGTACCTCAGGACACCATCCTTCAATGTGAAGTGCTCTTTTGCCTTAGGGTCAATGGTCAATTGCTCAATCAGCTCCTTGCATTTTTCATCTTGCTCATAACTGCACACTACTTCAGTTATCCATGTAGGAACAGTTGCTGTGATGGCTAAATTTTCCTACAATTGAGGGGCTTGGGATAAAGCATCGGTAGCCTTGTTCTCTCCCCCTTTCTTATACTCTATTTTGTAGTCATAACTCAAGAGTTTCACCAACAGTTTGTGCTGGATGCCCTCTATGATTTTCTGCTCATGTATGTATCTTAAGCTTTGTTGATCAGTTCTAATTATCTTTGATGAGCCTACAAAGTAGTGTTTCCATTTCTTCAAACCCTCAAATATAGCTAGAGCTTCCTAATCATACGTTGAAAGTCCAGCAGCCTTGGGACCAATAGCCTTGCTCATAAAAGATAAAGGTCGTCCACCTTGCATTAAAACTGCCCCAATACCATGACCACTGGCACCAGTCTCTAACACAAAGGGCTTGGAATAATCAGGCAAGGCTAGGACTGGTGCAGAAGTCATAATGCTTTTGATCCTCTCGAATGCTTCCTGTTGCCTGTCACCCCACTGAAAAGAATTTTTTTTCAAAGCTTCGAAATTCGAATAAGGGTTTGCAAATAATCCCATAACCTTGGATGAACCTCCGGTAATAGCCTGCTATCCCTAAAAAACTTCTCAACTTTGTTACTGTCTCGGGTCTAGGCCAATCTACTATTGTTTTGACTTTCAGAGGATCAGTGGAGACTCCTTCACCATTAATAATATGTACTAAGTATTCTACTTGCTACTGCCCAAAAATGCACTTACTTCTTTAAGCAAATAGCTTGTTGGTCCTCGATACTTGGAGTACGTGCTGTAAATGTGTTAGATGATCCTCCTTAGATTTGCTACATACCAATATGTCATTAATGAATACTAACACAAATTGCCTCAGGAATTTGGATAAGATTTCATTCATAAATGCTTGGAAGGTTGTCGAGACATTAGTTAATCCAAATGACATTACAACAAACTCATAATGTCCCATGGGGGTACTAAAAGCTATTTTCTCAATGTCAAACAATTTCATTCTAATTTGATGATAACCAGACCTGAGGTCTATTTTTGAAAAGACTCTTGCTCCATGTAGTTCATCAAGTAAATCATCAATTACTGGAATGGGATACTTATTTTTCACAGTGTTTGCATTTAGTTGTCTATAGTCTATACACAATCCCCAAGAACCATCTTTTTGCTTAACTAGGATTGTAGGAGAGGAATATGGGCTTACACTGTTTCTAATTATCTCATATTTCAGTAGCTGTGATAGTTGCCCCTCCATGGCCGATTTTTGATAATGCGGCAGCCTGTAGGGCCTTTGGTTGACCGGCTTAGCACTTGGGATTATAGGTATGGCATGGTCACATTTTCGAGAAGGTGGTAGTTCACTAGGTTCCTTGAAGATATCATGATATTTGGACAGCAGACTTTTCAGTTCATTAGGAATCTTCTCTTGTTCATCGGTCTGAACCTTAACCCCGTGGGCATTTATCACAGCTCCCATCACTCCCTTATCAAGCAACTTTTGTAACTTCTGAACTTCAATCAAGCAATTGGAGGTAGGTTGAGTCTCATCAATGAAGGTAACTAGCTGCTGGCCATATTTGTTAATGGTGGTTCTGAAATCTAGAGTGACAGGGCTATGATCAAATATCCAGTCTGCACCCAAAATAATATCATATACCTTTTCTGAAATTTCCTAGAATTAATTAAAGCTTAAATTAAATTTTTAGTAATTAAAAGAATTTAATATGAATAAAATAAATATTAACATGTGCTAAAAATATTTTATTTAGATTCCTTGTATCTCAAGGAATTTTCTATGAATTTTTTGAGTTTATTTGCTATTTTCTAGAGCTCCTTCTATTTTATTTGAATTTCTGAAATAGAAAAATCCCCAAAAATCCCTTGAACAATAATGGGCCGAGCCCATTACTGTTCATCTGGCCCATCCTTTCCCAGCCATTTGATCCCTCCTTTGCCAGGCGTCACCCATTCAGCCGTTTGCCGAAGCTGCCCGCCGGATCCTGTTATGTGACACGTGTCACTCATTCGGGAGGTCATGCACTATGCATATGTGCCATCTTATCTTGATCATCCGTTTCCTTCCTGGTTCCACGTGTCGACCATTAGGGCAAGCGTGCATTGTTCATCTGGTTGGCTATTACCGACGTTTCATCAAAGGATTCTCCAGTGTAGTCAGACCTCTTACGAAGTTGCTAAAGAAGGAAAAGAAATTTGTTTAGACACCAGAGTGCAAGAAAAGCTTCCAAAAATTGAAAGAGTATTTGACTATAGCCCTAGTGCTAGTATTGCCAGACATAAACAAATATTTTGAGATCTTTTGTGATGCTTGCCGCAAAGGTTTAGGATGTGTGTTGATGCAAGATAAAAGAGTGGTAACTTATGTTTCGCATCAGTTGAGGCCACATAAAGAGAATTATCCCACACATGATCTGGAGCTAGCAGCTGTAGTGCATACTTTAAAGATTTGGCATCATTACCTCATGGGTAACCATTGTGAGATTTACACAGATCATAAAAGTTTGAAGTATATTTTCACTCAATCTGACCTTAATCTTGGGCAAAGAAGGCGGTTGGAGTTGATAAAGAACTATAATGTTGGAATACACTACTACCCAAGAAAAGCCAATATGGTAGCAGATGCTTTGAGTAGGAAGGTTTATTGCAATACAGTGATGATCAAGAAAAGTAAACCAGCTTTACATAAGAAATTTCATAAGCTTAGTTTAGATTTGGTTGAGGAAGGATTCCTAGCCACGATGGAGTTACAGCCAATTTTGGATGGTCAGATTTGTAAAGCTCAGGTAGAGGATAAGGATTTTCAGCAGATCAAAATTAACATGAGTAAAAGTAAAGCATCAGGTTTTACAGAGGATGGCAAATGAACCTTGTGGTTTCAAGAGTGTTTGTGTGTACCAAATAAAAAGGAGTTAAAGGAGTTGTTATTCAAAGAAGCTCATGAGTTGTTATGCTCAAGCCACCCAAGCAGTACCAAGATGTACCAAGATATCAAGGTCAAATATTGGTGGTCAAGTATGAAGCGTGAGATCGCAGAGTATGTTGCACTTTGTGATTTGTGTCAAAGAATAAAGGCTAAGTATCAGAGACCAGCAGGTTTGCTACAACCGCTGAGAATTCTCAAGTGGAAGTGAGAAGAAATTGGCATGTATTTCATCACTGGATTACCTAAGACCAAGGATGGTTATGATTCAATTTCGGTAATTATGGATCGATTAACAAAGGTTACTCTTTTCATTCCCGTCAAGACAACCTATGCAGGTGATAAATTGGTAAAGTTATACATGTCAAAGATTGTGAGTCTTCATGGAGTGCCTAAAATGATAGTATCGGATCGTGGATCACAGTTTACTTCACCATTTTGGGAGAGTTTCCATGAAGCTATGAGTACTTATCTAAATTTCAGTACAACATACCTCCCTCAGACCGATGGTCACACTTAGCAGGTGAATCAGATCCTAGAGGATATATTAAGAGCTTGTGTGCTAGATCATGGAGCCACGTGGGGTAGTTGTCTACCTTTCACAGAGTTCTCTTACAGCAACATTTATCAGGCCAACTTGCAGATGTCACTATTTTAAGTATTGTATGGCAGAAAATGTAGAACCCCTCTCAATTGGAAAGAGACGGGGGAAGGTCAAGTCTTTGGGTCAGATTGTTTAAAAGAAGCTAAGAAAAAGGTTCGATTAATCCAGAAGAGGCTAAGAACTTCTCAAGCCAAACAGAAAAGTTACACGGATACTCGACATCGAGAGTTGAGTTTTGAGCCAGATGATTATGTGTATTTTAGGATTACACCATTTAAAGGTGTTTAGAGGTTCCAAATGAAAGGAAAGTTTGCACCAAGGTATGTAGGTCCGTTCAAGGTCTTAAAGCGTAGGGGAGAAGTCGCTTATCAGTTAGAGCTACTTATGACCTTCAGTGAGATACATGATGTCTTCTATGTGTCTCAACTAAAGAAATATATGCGTGTGCCAGAGGAAGTCGTGCCAATTGAAGAAGCTATTAATCTTCAGGAGGATCTGTCTTACAAGGAGCACCCTTTTAAAATCTTGAAAATATTAGAGCTTGTGACTAGGAGTAAAGTCATTCACTTTTGCAAAATCCAATGGAGCAACCATTCTGAAGAGAAAGCCACCTTGGAGCTCGAGGAAGATCTCAAGACAGAGTTCCCGAACCTATTCTCATAGTAAACCTGGATCTCAAGGTCAAGATCCCGTTTAAGGGGAAGAGGTTCGTAACATCCTATTTTTCAAAGGCTTTTTGAAGCTTTTAAAATAAAATTCACTATTTGGATTTTTCTAAAATTAATTAAAGCTTAAATTTAATTTTTAGTAATTAAAAGAATTTAATATAAATAAAATAAATATTACCATGGTTAAAAATATTTTATTTAGATTCCTTGTGTCTCAAGGAATTTTGTAAAATTTTGTGTGAATTTTTCGGGTTTATTTGTTATTTTCTAGAGCTTCTTTTATTTTATTTAAATTTCTAAAATTGAAAAATCCCCGAAAATCCCTTGAACAGTAACGGGCCAAGCCCATTATTATTCATCCGGCCCATCCTTTCCCAGCCGTTTGGTCCCTCCTTTGCCACGCATCACCCATCCGGCTGTTTATCGAAGCCGGCTGCTTGTTCCTATTATGTGACATGTGTCACTCATCCCGGAGGTCGTGCACTGTGCATCTGTGCCATCTTATCTCGGTCGTTTGTTTCCTTCCCGCTTCCACGTGTCGACCATCAGGGCAGGCGTGCATTGTTCATCGTCTTTGATTGGAACTCCGTCGTCACCGCAATTCAACTCTGCCTCAGCGTCCGTGCATGCCCAGGACTCTCAGTGTTCATGCTTAAATGCGGCGTCACCCCACCCCGGTTTCTTCATTCCGCCACCGCTCGCACCATCGTGCTTTGCTGCTGAACCCAAGCCGCAAGAAGCGCCACCTTCATTTTCTACAATCGCCGCCGTCGTTGCCCACTGGTGAATTTCTGCTGGCCAAACCTAACCCCACTCCGTCGTTCGTTGCTCGCATCGCCGCACAGCACCGCCCCTCGGTCCACATGCCGCTCGCCTACCACCGTGACCCCTCGTGCATCGAAGCGTCACCCCGGACCCCATTTTGTGCCACGCTGGCATCTGAGCTGTTCGATCATCCTTAGTCAATGTCCGATTAGATCTGCGCTGGCCGATGGAACCAACGGTCCAGACTTAACCGCGTGGCCCTTGTCTAACCGTCGGATCCAGATGATGTCATCGCACCCAGCCGGCCAACCCTTCAGCTCCTTGGTGAACCCCGTCCACCGTAAACCAAGCCACATCGGTGCCACATCAGCCCTAGATCTGACGTGTCACCACGTGCATGGCTACATCAGTGCCATGTCAGCACCCAAGCTGTCTCAGATGCCACATCAGTATGCAACATGTCAACCACGTCACCTGCCACACATCAGCCATGTCAGCCCTAGTGCCAGCTGTCAACCATGTGTCAGTCCAGTCAGCTGCCACGTCAGCACACCCAGACCCGTGTACTATTTCATGAGCCGAGTCCACAGTATAGCAACTTTTCTAAATTTCCAGTATTTTTCTTTAGATTAAAATTTTCAAGAGCCCATTCTCCTCCGTCCTAGCTCTATTGACCCCGTTCTTTTTCCAAATTCATCTAAATTTGAGCTCTATGTTTTGGTTCTGGTTTTGAAGTTTTTAGAGTTCATTTGAATTTTATTTGATTTTATTTCTTTGCTTCATTCGTTTTCTCTCTTGTTAGATCACGTCTTCAAAGGAGGGGCGCACAACCAGAAGATCAAGACTTTATAACTGAGGAGGAGGTGCCTTATCAGAAGGAGGTGTTAGAAGAAAGATACTTCAACGACTTCATGGATTAGGATTTTGCTTCCCAGTCGATTGCCTGTGGGCATGTCGAATGGCTATTACGCTTATTTTTGCTTTTCCACTGCTAGTTTTTTAAGCCCTTCAAGCTATTAATTGTAAACTTGGCCGTAAGGTCATACTCTAATAATTAATAGTATTAGAGTCTTTGTTTTCTTTATTAATCATGTATATGATCGATATTTCATCTATGTTTACACTGTGTGCACTAGCGTGATCCTGGACAAGTGCGGTATACACAGAGAGTCCAGATTTGCGTATTTGGGTCTCAATAGAGGTGGTATCAGAGCCATATAGACTGTAGGATGAAGCTCAAGTTAGAGTGGTCACGTTAGCCTAATTTCAAAATTTATTTTCTAAATCAAACCAACCTAAATGAATATTTAGTAATCTCTCTATCCTCCTATCTCTTTCTTAAGGTTCTCGTTCTTCATCTTATTCCAAAAATTTATTTTTTCCAATTCCTTAAACTAATTTCTTTCCCTTTAATGCCTTAGATGTCTCAAGCTTCCTATAGCCTGACTGGAGGATGGCGAGGACTTCTTCAAGTTTTATTGCAAAGTCTTGGATTAAAGAGGTCGCCAGTTTACTTCACCAAGAATGAAAGGTCAAAATGCCTCATTGGATGCATTACCATATTGTACTTCACCACCAGGATTGGCAGCCAAGTTTTACACCATAGTTTCAAATGCGCCGGTGCATGTGCAGAGTGGTCCGCTCAAGGAGCCGTGCACAAGGCCATTCGCCGTCTCTGTAAGATGTACAAGATTAGTATGCCCAAGCTTGTTAGGAAGTTCAAGGAGCTATACATAGCCACTCCCAGTGTAGCAAAGCAGGAGGGAGCCTTGGAGGAACCTTAGCACAGATGCTACTACCCCTACCTTCGCCCATGCCACCGAGTCTAGATGAGAGACGATGCATAGTAGGCAACCGTCAGGAGTAACTTTGACACTTCATTCCAGCCGTAGCAGAAAAGCAATCGCCGCAAGTACACAATTCGTGGGTATTCTATAGCGACTCGGAGGAGGAGCTAAGTGAGCCATACTTGGCTGGACCCAAGTGGGAGCCCCTAGATTAGACCCTTGTGTAGCTTAGATACTGTGATTAGAACATTGTGATTTTATTTGCAATTGCTTATGATGTGAGCTGCAGTCTTGCCCATAAAAGCATTATGTTGTAGTCATATCAAAACCTTTATTGGAGTTATTTAATTAGTTATTTTGTTAGTCTCTCAGCTAAGTATTTTGTTTAGTATAGATTTGCCAATAATAAAATTCTCTTAGATGAGTTTACCTCTCATCTATCCTTTTCCCTCTCACCTTTTAAGCCTAGTAAGTTAGTTTTCAGTAGTTGTATTCGCTTTTAGTGCAGCGAAAAGATGATTGATACCCGGAACTCAGCTAGTTGTAGCCAGGTGAATCAAGGTCCAGAAAGCAGTAACGCCAATCCATCAACTCAAGTACCCCAAGCAACGCCAATCCGTCAACTCAAGTACCCCAATTGATCCAACTTTTAGTTACTTCATGATAGCCTAGACTCAGTTGATGCACACAATGATGCAGAGCATGAATGCATGATGAATCGACAAAATCAGAAAGCAGTTGCACCTCAACCTGGTAGACAACAACCCAAGTTTGTAGAGTTCATGAGGACAAGACCGCCCACCTATGCACAGTCTTTCGAGCCTTTGGAGGCGGATGATTGGATTCGTTCAGTTGAGAAGAAACTGAACCTCGCTCAGTGCACTGATCGTGAGAAAGTGCTCTATACCGCCCATCAGTTGGAGGGAGCCGCCGCAGAATGGTAGGAGAACTACTATGCCGCACATGAGGACCAAGATAGCATCTCTTGGGCTGAGTTCACAGTAGCATTTTGTCATGCCCATATCTTGGATGGGGTGATTAAAATGAAGAAGGAAGAGTTCTGTGAGCTACAGCAAAAGAATATGTCAGTGAATGAATATCTCAATAAGTTCACTCAGTTAGCTCGCTATGCACCAGATGATGTTGTCACTGATAATGTCCGTCAGAAGAGGTTTAAGAAAGGATTGAATCCAGCACGCAAGGTTCAAGTGGTAGGCAATGACTATGCTAGTTTCCAAAACATAGTGGATAAAGTAATGCTCATTGAGAAAAGCCTCTAGGAGTTAGAGGAGTTTCACAAGAGGAGGATGATACAACAAGGATCTCAGATGTATCAATCCTAGAAGACTCGTTTCAGCACATATCAACATGCTCGTGTGCCATAGCAGACAGCTTTCAGGATGCCAGCCCCAGCGCTATGTCAGTTTCTGTTAGGACCATGCCCTATTATCTTAAGCAATCAGCAACAGAAGAAATGACAACCCTGTAGCATCAGTCACCTGTTACAAGTGTCATTAGTAAGGACACTATGCTAGCAAGTGTCCTCATGAAAAAGCCCCAATGCCAGTCCGTTTTAATCTGGGAGCCACACTAGATTGGACCCTTACTTCCGGACCAGGGCGTGGAGCCTAAGTGTTAGGCCAGTCCAGTCGAGCATCACCATTAGTTATGAGAGGTCAAGTGAACCATGTCACTGCAGAGGAAGCCCAAGCAATGCTAGAGGTTGTGATTGGTAAGTTCCTAGTGCATTTAGTTCCTGCTACAGTTTTGTTTGATTCTAGAGCTTCGTATTCATTTGTTTCTTAAAGTTTTGCCTTAAAACAATGGTTGAAAAATATTGTTCTTGGATCTTTCCTTTTGGTTCAATCCCCTAGCTCCGAGTTAAGTACAAACTTAGGTTGCTCTAGAGTCAAGATAGACATTCAAGGAGTGGAGTTCTTTACCGATCTCATCATATTATATATCTAACCTTTGGCTATGATTTTGGGAATGGATTGGCTTAAGAAGCATCAAACAGTGTTAGATTGTGGAAGCAGAGTGGTTACCTTGATCAGTTTAGTTGGAAGAAAAGTGAAATTTGTAGGCAGTATGAGTCAGCAAGAGCAGGTTATGGGTTGCCAGAGCAAAGGGATCATGTTAAAGGATGTGCCAGTTGTCAAGGAATATCCCAATGTGTTTTCGGATGTTCTTCCTGGAATGCCACCAGATCGAGAGATTGAGTTTTCGATTGAGCTAGTACCTGGTACTGCATTGATTTCCAAAAGACCGTACCGAATGCCTGCTAATGAGTTAGTAAAATTAAAGAAGCAAATTCAAGAGCTATTGGACAAAGGTTATGTCAGATCGAATTCATCACCGTGGGGAGTGCCAGTGTTGTTTGTCAAAAAAAGGATGGTAGTCTACGTATTTGTGTGGATTACCGAGCACTTAATGAGATCACTATCAAAAATAAGTATCCACTGTCCAGGATTGATGACTTGTTCGATTAGCTTAAACGAGCTAGAGTTTTCTCCATGGTTGACTTAAGGTCAGGATACCATAAGATGAAAATTTGACAGCGGGATATACCTAAGACAACATTCTCAACTCGTTATAATTTATATGAGTTCACAGTGATGTTCTTTGGTTTGACCAATGCCCTAGCATATTTTATGTACCTGATGAACAATGTGTTCATGGAATATTTAGATAAGTTTATCGTTGTGTTTATTGACAACATTTTGATCTACTCCAAGGATAAGAAAGAGCACGAGAAGCATTGAGGTTAGTGTTGTAGAAGCTAAGAGAGCACAAACTGTATGCCAAGTTTAGCAAGTGTGAGTTTTGATGAAGAAAGTTGCTTTTCTAAGCTATATCATATCAGCAGAGGGAGTTACAGTTGACCTTGGAAAGGTAAAGGATGTGCTTGACCTTTAGATTAAACTTTTCAAGAGCCCGTTCTCCTATGTTCTAGCTTTGTTGACCCCGTTCTTTTTTCTAAATTCATCTAAAATTGAGCTTTATGTTTTGATTTTGGTTTTGAAGTTTTTAGAGTTCATTTGAATTTTATTTAATTTTATTCCTGTGCCTCGTTCATTTTTTCTCTCGTTAGATCGTGTCTTCGAAGGAGGGAAAGCACAACCAGAAGATTAAGACTTTATAACTGAGTAAGGCCAAGGCAAGTTATGTCCTTTGATCATGTTGAATCTAATTTTTAATCTATTAATTAGTTATTTTGTTTTAAATTATCATGCATCGCTATTTTATTACAAACCCTTCTTCTTGATAGTTATTGTCCTAAATTCATTAATCCTTCATTTGATAATTTGAATACCATGATGCCATTGTCATCATAGGATAGGAAGCTATTTAGTGATGCCATACTAGTTATCATATGGGTTGTATGGTTAAATTGCTTAGCCATGCTTATAGTTGTTGGTTCATCATCACCTGAGTTCAATTAATTTAATTTGATTTAATGAGATATTGAATCGTGGTTGTAGCCATAGTGATAAAATTTGTGTGCCATGACATTGGTGTGTCATTGGTGTTAATTATACAAAATTGGTTTTCACTCGGGCGAGTGATCGTACAGTAAAGGGGAAGTGTGGATTTACTTTGAGAGATGTGGAAGTCTTGCCTGAGTAATATTTAAGGACTTAATTTTGTGCGCCATTGATCTGAGCTTTACCGTGCAAACTACATGTCTAGTATAGGATAGACCTGGTAGATTAATTTTTGATATTTCAATCTTGCTATTGTGATGAAAATGGTTTCTGATTTCTATGAGGTGCAAGGGGGTGTGATGCGAAACCCTAGCAGGTGGGATTGAGTTGAGGTTGAGCATTGTAAAGGTCTTGTTGTGATTTTGTTTAACATAAGGATGATCACATCGTGTGGGTATAGTTGTGCAATCTCTATAGAATGTAAAATTATTCGAATAGCTATGTTCCTGGTTATGGATAATGCTCGATGATTTCACACAAGGAGTAGATATTTTTTAAACAACTTGGCTGGGAGAGCCATAGAAAATGAATGGTTAGTTCACTGATTGTTTATTATGTGAATGGCTGATTCAGTGTGGTTTGTTAAGTGAATGGGTAGTTCACTTATGGCTTATTCAATTCCTTTAATTATTTATTTAGTATCATTTTCTTTAAAGTTCACTTTCAATCTATTTATTGAATTTACTTTAAATCATTTCTTTCTACGAATTAACCTTTCAGCTATCCATTGGTAAGCTATGCATATTAGATTGCATTTTTGTTATAAGCGACTTACTGAGTACCAATGTACTCCTGGCTTTATCCCCCACTTTTGCTCAGTTGAGGAGGAGGTGCTATATCAATAAGAGGTGCCAGAAGGAGGATACTTTGATGACTTCATGGATTAAGACTTCACTTTCTAGTCGATTGCCTGTGGGCATATCGAATGGCTACGCTTATTTTCACTTTTTCGCTGCTAGTTTCTTAAGCCCTTCAGGCTATTAATTGTAAGATTGGCTACAAGGTCGTACTCTGATAGTTATTAATATTTGAGTCTTTGTTTTCTTTATTAATCATGTATATGATCGATATTTCATCTATATTTACACTGTATGTAGAAGAGCAGTCGCCACAAGTTGCAACTCGTGGGTGTTCTATAGCGACTCAGAGGAGGAGCCGAGTGAGCCCTACTTGGCCGAACCCAAGTGGGTGCCCCTAGATTAGACCCTTGTGTAGCTTAGATAGTATGATTAGAACGTTGTAGTTTTACTTGCAATTGCTTGTGATGTGAGCTACAATCTTACCCTTAAAAGCACTATGTTGCAGTCATATCAAAACCTTTATTGGAGTTATTTAATTGGTTCTTTTGTTAGCCTCTCGACTAAGTGTTTTGTTTAGTTTAGGTTTACCAATAGCAAAATCCACTTAGACGAGTTTACCTCTCATCTATACTTTTCCCTCTCACCTTTTGAGACTGGTAAGTCAGTTTTCAGCAGTTGTAGTCCCTTTCAAAGCAGCGAAAAAGATGGTTGATACTCGAAACTTAGCTGGTCGTAGCCAGCCGAATCAGGGTCCAGGAAGCAAAAACGTCAATCCTTCAACTCAAGTACCCCAAGCAACGCTAATGGGATTGGATCCAACTCTCAGTCAGTTCATGGCACCCCAGACTCAGTTGATGCACACAATGATGCAGAGCATGAATGCCATTATGAATCAGTAAAATTAGGAATCAGTTGCACCTCAGCCAGCTAGACAGCAACCCAAGTTTGCAGAGTTCATGAGAACAAGACCGCCCACCTATGCACGGTCTTCCGAGCCTTTGGAGGCGGACGATTGGATTCGTTCAGTTGAAAAGAAACTGAACATCGCTCAGTGCATTGATCGCGAGAAAGTGTTCTATACCACCCATCAGTTGGAGGGAGTCACCGCAGAGTGGTGGGAGAACTACTGCGCCTCACATGAGGACCAAGACAACATCTCTTGGGCTGAGTTCACAGCAGCATTTCGTCATGCCCATATCTTATATGGGATGATTGAAATGAAGGAAGAGTTCCGTGAGCTGCAGCAGAAGAACATGTCAGTGAATGAATATCTCAACAAGTTCACTCAGTTAGCTCGCTATGCACCGATGATGTTTCCACTGATGATACCCGTCAAAAGAGGTTTAAGAAAGAATTGAATCCAGCACTTAAGGTTCAAGTGGTAGACAATGATTATGCCCGTTTTTAGAACATAGTGGATGAAGCAATGCTCATTGAGGAAAGCCGTCGGGAGTTAGAGGAGTCTTGCAAGAGGAGGAGGATGCAGCAAAGATCTCAGATGCATCAATCTTAGAAGGCTCGTTTCAGCACATATTAGCCTGCTCGTGTGCCACAATAGATAGCTTTTAGGATGCTAGCCCCCAGCGCCATGTGATCTTGGACACTATGTGCACTAGCGTGATCCTGGACTAGTGCAGTATACACAAAGAGTCCATATTTACGTATTCAGATCTCGACACTGGGGTTGGGGCGTCATGGCGGATGTCGACGAAGTCGACGCTGACTCCTGCGAAGGGGACCCGTGGGATTGGCAGAGAGGAGGAGGCATCCGGGAGCCTCCTCGGTGGCGCCGGGTAGCATCATCATGGTGGCGGGCAGGGCTAGGGTTTTCGGAATGGCGGCGGGCTGAGAGAAGGCGGATTGGGGCTTGGGGGGAGAGGCTAAGGAGTCCTCAATTAGCAGGGCTATTTATGTTTCGTTTCTAATCGAGTTCAGGTTCAGGCGTAGTTGGTGCTGTTTAGTTGTCCGTGGCCGTGACCATGTTATGTCTCGTCATGGGGCCCACATGTCGGTGGTGGTGACTAAGATAGAACGGTCATTGTGACGACGATGATGATGATGATTTATGCTGGTAGTTCTTGTTCCTGGCCCGACGCGGAGTCTGATTGGTCTTCACCGTCTCTGCTTGTTTAGGACGTGTTAAACCCTACTCATTTGCTTACATATGCGTGTGATTGAATCCACACAAAAGACAAAGAGGCATGTGAACATAATAGAGACGGTTTGTTAATTATAATTCGATTAGAAGGAAGATACACCCCAACACACCACCAAGGATGGACACCATTATGCATGTTCACAGAGTGAAAGGCAGCCAAAGTCTGTAAAGACTTAAAAGAAAAATAGATGCCCCATCTTTGTCGATGGAAGAAGTGAAATATAGAAACGGTGGGACTTCAAATGGGACTCTACTATAGTTTCTTTTTGAAAAACATTGGCCAAAGACTTGACATTAACTTCTCAAGCCTAGGTGGACCGTACCTCTAGGAACTGAGTAGCTAACCTAAAGATCTCATTTTTTTAGTTTATAGCTTCCCTGGAACAAATAAACGGATTTGTTTAATTGCCTTTTTTTAATGGCTTATCAGGCAGTCTTTCTAAATCGGCTTATCGGTATTCGGTTCGTTCACACAAGGGCTTATATAAGAGCCAAAAGCTATCAACCGCAACCATAAGTCATTAGCTATAGCTGAAAAGAACGTACCCTGATTCTATTCAGGGTCGTGCCATGAAATTTGGAGGCCCTGTATAAAGCTCTAAGTGAGGCCTAAACCAAAGTACCAAATATAGCCAAAATAATGTATGTATTGCAGAGCAAATGCGATATATCAAGAATAGTACCTTTTGAAGTTTGAACTCTTGGTTTGCATAATCTTTACTTGAATAACATCATTCTCTTAGTGTTCTTTGAAATAAAATCTTCAATAATATGCTCATAATTAATCTTCTCCAGCAATCCACTCTCAAGTGATAATATGCTCATAATTAATTTTCTCTAGCAATCCACTCTCAAGTGCTATCGTAGCCAAACTATTAAGTCTTTCTTGTGTCATTGTAGAACGCAAGTATGACTTCAATACCTTCAACTTAGAAAAGCTTCACTCCGCAGATGCAACAGTCACATGAATGGTCAATAAAATTCTATATGCAATAGCTGCATTGGGAAAACAATCATGCCGCTTTAGAAACTTAAGAATTTCAAGAGGACCCATATTTTCTTTTGGAATGAAATCTTGAAGAAACCTCAACTCTGTATATAGTTCATTGGTATCAATATCAGATTTTTCATCTCTTTTAAGGGCAGCTTCAAGATTGTCACAAGAAGATTTCAAGCTCTTATTATCCAATGACCGCAATGAGTCAGAAGTAAATAAGAAACCAAAATTCTTTTGGTAATCCTGATATTGTTCAAATCTCCTTGTAAACGAGGAAATAGCTTGATCAACAATACGTATAAAATAGTTGATTCTAAATGATTCCTCTGCAGATTGTGTGACAACATTTGTGTCATCTAGGTTCTCATCAAATTGTCTCTTTCTTTTAATTTCTCGCTTTTTACAAAATGTTGTGCTGATATCCAGCTCAAGTGTGATTCCTTTGGCTGCCTCCAATGCTTCTAAGAAACCAGTTTCTCTATACCCTTTGAAGAAAGAAATTAGCCCTTGTACTTTCTCAATAGCAACATCAATAAGCATATCCTTTGCTTGCAAGTGTTTGCTTACTAAATTAACAGCATATAGTACCTCATACCAAATGACTATTGCCACTATAAATTCATATTCTCCAAGTTCATTATTTGCCAAACCTAACGAAGTCACGAACTGACGAACACGAACACGAACATCGCTTTTTACCAAATTAACAGCATATATGAGACGAACACGAACTGACGAAGTCACAAATACAAGAGAGAATACGAAATGCCCTTTGAAGTTCATTATTTTTTTGTAAGAAATTAACAGCATCTTTTGGAATGAACTGACGAAGTTCATTATTTTTTTGTAAATTAAAATTTTGAAGTTTTATAGTCTTTAATTTTTTAAATCTTGGATGAACAATACCCTTTGAAGATTTATTCTTTGAAGACTACAAAACTTCAAATTTTCAATTTACAAAAAAATAAATCGTGGATGAACAGTACCCAGTGGGGTGGTGCGGTCGGGGAGCGTACCACCCACTGGTGGTGCGGTCCAGGACCGCAGGACCTAGGTGGTGTGCTCCCCAACTGCACGATCTACCACGTGTCGCCACCGCGTAGTCGCGCGGTCAGGGAGGGGGCTAAAAATGAAATTTTGATGCTCGGAAAGCTAGTATTAGAATTTTAGATATCAAAGGGGCTAGATATGTCCAAAACTCCACCCTGGCGTCCGCACTCCTTGTGCCCCCGCACCATTGCCCCACTCTACGCATACAGTACTTCGGCAGATCACTTCAAGTGTTGTTGTCAGCTAGCCCCTCAGCGTCAAATCACTCAACACACTTGAAGTGGCAAGCTGTTTTGGCTTCAGGGAGATTTGGTTAGGTTCCCCAGTTAGAGTATGAACATGAAAGCATACACTAAACTTTTGGTCACTTCGGCATACAACTATTAGAATCGTGCCCTCCTATCAAACTCACACGGCAAAGAAAGAACTCAAGAAGTGCCCTGGTCATGTGGGGGAAGTCCAAACTCCAAGTAAATACTCCACGGCACCTCGACGAGCTTCTCTTGGCGCCTTGGCAAAGCATTGATGGTGCCCCGGTGAGAAACTCTTCCCACTTTGTCCCATGGAGGTGGTAGAGACAAACAACTCTCTCGATCCTTCTCAAACGATAAGGATGAAAGCCAATCCTTTACCTACTCGTCCTGTGACCACTGTACAAACGTCACTAGATTGCCATGTTGTGCAGAGTCACCTGCCCACAAGACAAACACTGGCTATGTGGTCACCTAGTCAAAAAGCATCCATCAAATCCTATTTCAGGTGAAGCCTCCTACACCACATGCCTCCGCCATCGACTATTCGAGATGGGCATGACACAGCAGACGCTCCTTCACATACGCCTCCGAGCAGCTGGGTGCCCTGCATGTGTTCGACGCCCCAACAACGTCCTGCATGGATCCGACAGCCGGCCAGCGTGCCCTACCAAAACACTTCCAGCGCCCAGCGCCCTGGCCAAACCGAAAGGCACCAGTACCTTGGCCAAAAAAATGAGAAGCGCCCTAGCACCAAGTCCTCAACGCCCTCTCAAAACCACTAGGCGGAAATGCCATCTAAAAACCGAATACCAACCAAACGCCCTGTCAATACTATTAGGAAACCAGGACTCTTGATTTAAACATCCTTATCTCTAATGGGCACCTCACCACCCCTATAAATAGAGAGCCATATGGCTAGATTTGTACCAAATGCAATTGAAGCAATAAAGAAAGACCAGGAGTTCTCTCTATCTCTATATGTGTGTTCAATCTATTATTCTGTCTTCTGTGGTTGATTCGTTCTTATTCTAAGCAGATGAATTGCTCGGACTGGTCACCAGCGAGGGTTCCTCAACACGTTATCAGCACGACTCCGCTCCGGTGAACGAAGGTAATCACCGAAGTCTAATAGATTGATTTTCTACATCGCTTTGAATCTGCATTTTCTTCGTGTTCTAGATTGATTTTTTTCTTTCTTCCTACGGTGCAAATCCGCCCTAATCTACCGCGAGCAGACCTAAAGTTGCCCGCACAATGCCAATCGGTAGATTGCGAAACAGGGTAGATGTTGATTGCACTGTAGATTAGACAAAAAATTTGCATTGTTTTCTACGGTGCAAATCCCCATAATCTACCGCGAGCAGACCTGAAGTCGCCGGCATAATGTCGATCGGTAGATTGAATCATGGGTTGTAACATCCTGTTTTTCCGAGATTTTTAAAGCCTGGATTTTAAAAATGAATTTTCTGGAATTTTCTGAAAATTAATTGAAGCTTCAAATGAATTTTTAAAGTTTTAAATGATCTAATATGATTAAAATAAACATTAACATAAGTGGAAAATATTTTATTTGTGTTCCTCGTGTCTCAAGGAATTTTCTCGGTATTTTGGTGAATTTTGGGATTTATTTACTATTTTCTAGAGCTTTTAGAAGTTTATTAGAATTTCGGAAAAGAAAAGAAAATAAAATCCCGGGCCGCCTCACCGCCCGATCTCCTCTCTCGCCACGCGTCGCCGATCCGCGCCCGCGCCGCGCCGTACCCTTTCGCGCACGCCGCCCCGCCGCCCGATCTCGCCCGCGCCACGCGTCGCGCATTCGCTGCCGACGCATGGCGGCGCACTGCGCGCCGCCGCGCCGCCGCCGCCGCGCCCGCCGCGCACTCGGCGCTTCGATCGCGCGCCGCGATCGCAGCCGCGCTCCCGCGCCCGCGAACTCCTAACCCTAACCCTAATCGCGCCACCCGTCCGATCTTGCCGCGTGGCCGCATCCTAGCCGTCTAACCCGTCCGCGCCGCGACCGTCGCCCGTAACCGGATCGAACTCCTCTGTTCGCGTGTTAAAACTCGCGTTCGTCCCTCGGTTCGCGTGCGTCACACGAACTTCGTCGCCGCCGCCTCGCCTTCCGCCGCGCGCGCTGTCGCGGAGCGCTCGCGCCGTCGCGCTGCCACGCCGTCGCGCCTCCGTGCGCGCTCCCCGTCGCGTCGCCGAAGACTCGCCGGTGAGCCATCGCCGCCTCTCTCGCTGCCGCGCCGCCGCCGCCCGGTCGCCGAACCCGCACCCGCTCCGCCCCTCGGTCCCGAGCCCGGACCGCGCCGCGCCGCGCCGCGCCAGCGCCGCGACGCACCGCCGGTGCGCCGCCACGCGCCGCCGATCCGCCCCGCGCCGCCACGCGCCGCCATCTCCCCGCCCCGCGCGCGCGCGCGCCGCGCGGCGCGGCGAGCCGCCACACGCCGCCGATCCGCCGCCGCCGCGCGCGCGCGCAATACTCGCCGTCGCTCGGACCGACCGGAAGTTCAGATCGTGCCGCGCTGCCCGCGCCCCCGCCGTCGGATCAAGCCGCCGCCGCCGCGCCGAGCCGCCGGCTCGGCCTAGCGTGGCAGCACCGCCGCGTGCACGCCAAGACTAGTCCACGTGGCATGCCACGCCGCGCCACGCCGCCCCGAGCCGCCCTCGAGCCACGTGGCACCACGCGGCCGAGTGACACGTGGCAAAGATATGCGCGCGCCACGCCGCAGCCCCGCCGCGCGTCGACACTCTCTCCCGTGCACGCATTACGTGGGACCGAGTCCACGGTGGACTCGGAATTTCATGGACCGGGTCCACAAGACAAGAATTTTTCCGAATTTTCCGAATTAATTTTAGAATTAATTTTCCGGGAGCCCGTTCTCCTCCGTCCTAGCTCCGATTGACCCCGTCCTAGCTGTTGGTTCTAGTTTTGTGAATTTTGGAGTTTATTTGCTTATCATTTTATGTGTTTCTTTGTTTTCGGTCGTTTTCTCTCTCGTTAGATTTGGATTCCGGAGGAGCAGGTTTCGCGCCAGAAGACCAGGAGTACCCCGCTGAGCATAACGAAGGCAAGTCGTGTCCCTTGATCATGTTGAACCCAATTTTTCAAACTATTATTTAATTATTTTGCTTTAAATTACATTGCATTGCTATTTTTATTCAAACCTTTGCACAGGTAGTTATTGTCCCAATTGAAATTATACCTCCTTGACACTTTGGAATACCATGATGCCATTGTCACCATAGGTTGGGAAATTTATTAGTGATGCTAGTTTATTTATCACATGGGTTGGTACGATTAGATTGCTTAGCCTGTTTATATTTACGATTGACCTCATCGCACATGTTAAATTATTAATTTGAATTAATGACATATGGAACTGTGGTTGGTGCCACGTGTATTAAAATTTGTGCCACGTCATTGGTGTGACGTTAGCTTGGTTATACAAATTGGTTTTGCACTCGAGCAGTGATCGCAAGATAAGGGGGAAGTACAGTTGTACTTTGGGGGATGTGGTAGTCTCGCCCGGGTAATGTTAAGGACTTAACTTTGTGCGCCATTGATCTGAGCTTAATCGTGCAAACCACATGTCTATTATGGGATGGACCTAGCTGATTAATTTGTAATATTTCAATTCAATTCTGCCATTGTGATGGACATGGTTGCTGATTTCCATGTGGCGCAAGGGGGGGTGTGATACGAAACCCTAGCGGGCAGGATTGTGTTGAGGTAGAGCATTGTAAAGGCCTTGTTGTGATTTCCTTAGGCCTAGGCTAATCACATCGTGTGGGTACAGTTGTGCAACCTCTGCAGAGTGTAAAACTATTCGAATAGCCGCGTCCTCGGTCATGGACAGTGCTCGGGGATTTCACACGAGGGTTAGTGTTTCATTTATAACTTGGTGGTTTATGTTTGGGAGTGGACAGGTAGTTCACTGTTGGTTTAACTTGTGAATTGGTGTTCACAAGTGGTTCATGTTATTCCTTTGATTATCTATTGTTACTGTTTTCAGTTAACTTTCGCTTTCAAGTTATTTAATATATTTCATCAATAAATGCCTTTATGCAAATTAACCTTTCAGCCTTCCTTTGGCAAGATGGGCCCAAGTGGGTCGGCCGACACAGGCCAGAAAATCGGCCCGAGAGAAAAAAATGGACCGGCTAAAAAAAGAAAAAAAGGGGGGCCGGCCGGCAGGGGGAATTGTTGCAAAAACCCTTGAAAAAAATCATAAAATTGCGCATAATATTCTCTGAATTAAAAATTTTGGGTATAGACCCCCAGAAAATGCAGAATTCACTGAAAATTCATATTCTAACATAAAAGGGCCCCAGGAATCCAAATTTTGCATTATTTTCAGCATTTAAAGCTTATTTATTTCTGCCATTATTATTTTCTGTATTTTCTATATTTATTTACTGTTTTGGTTAATTGTAATTGTTTAATTGCTTTTAATCACCGAAATCAGCAGTAAAATTATGGAAAATGCATGAAAAATATGAAATATTATGAGAACCTATTGTACCATTTATTACCCGTAGTAAATTATTCTATGCATGTTTACAATCAGTAAACTTATTCTTGCCATACACATGTGGATGACTGGTATCACAAAGCGGGAGTTCGAGGAGCTTGCCCAGCATGGCAAGAGCTATCTGACGTGGGCATCTGATGTCAAGATAGTACTTAGAGTCAGGAAGCTCCGCGCGGCTATCGAGATTGGCGACGGCATGACGCCAAACCCACACCTGAGGAGAATGATTAGGCACTTCTCTGCATTACTCTCAAGAATGAGTATATAGCGGAGAAAAGCACGTTAGCACTCTGGACCACACTCAAGAAGCAGTTTGAGAGGCTAAAGTACACCATTCTTCCTCAAGCAGAGCAGAGTGGATCGGACTGAGGTTTGCTGACTTTAAAATGGTCGGGGAGTACAATTCTGCCTTGCACAGGATTTATACCAATCTTCAACTTTGTGGTAAGCAGATCACAGATGAGCAGAAGATCGAGAAGACCCTGTCCACCTTTCACCCCAATGCTGTTCAATCCGCCCGCAATTATCGTCAAGATGGTTACAAGGAGTACGCTAAATTGATTGATACGATACAGGTTGCGGAGGCTCAGGACAAACTTCTCCACAAGAATTACGTCTCTCAGCCATTGGGGAGCTCCGCTGGCCGCGAGGCCAACGCCGGAGCTACAAGGTGCGAAAGCTCTTGATGAAAAGAAGGGGGAAGAAGGGTAAGATCGTTGCCCAGAAAGGCAAGTCAGATGCTCCAAGTGATAAAAGGGCTAAGGAGAGTGGCAAAACCTATGGCTAGCAGAACCAAGGTTGCTACAAGTGTAGCAAGTGGGGGCATTAGTTGCGGATCTGTAAAGCGTCACAATATGTCATTGATGCCCACCAAGCTCAAAAGAAGCAAGATGGCAAAGGGCGGCCTGAAACTCAATTTGCAGCAGTTGAGAGAGAGCATCTTGAACAGCTGCCTGATTTGATGGAGGTTGAGTCCATCCCGGCAGCAGCACCCCCTTACGACCTAGAGGCAGCCACCTCCATGATTTCTCGCGAAGAGAACATCACTCCTGAGAAAATAGTCGAAGAAGTCTCTACTTTTCTAGTTGATTCAGTCTGATGCACAGAATGCATTAGACGTTAATTGTTATTTATTTTGTGTTAAATGGACAAGTTAGAACTTGCATGAATGGTACTCTAGTTTTGTTTTCTCGTGATGGTTGGATGATTTTGGAATAACTCTTTCATTTATTCAGTTTATGATGGCATGATATGTTCTGATATTTGTGTATTTTATTTGTGTTGTATGTATTCTAATACATATTAATAAAATACCTTATATTAGAATACGTGTGGCTATATTATACCAACATTAAGGCGCCTGCAGCGTACACTGTCCTGAAGACAGTATTTAGAAGCTCAGAACTATTCTGTCTCTGGCATGACAGATTAAGCCACCCAGGTCTTAGGATGATGAGAAATATAATTAACAATTCTCACGGGCATAATATTAATGTGAAGAATTTCCCGAATCATGACAATTTTGTGTGCCCTGCATATGCCACCGGGAAATTAATTAGTAGACTCTTCACTCTGAAAGTGAAGGATGAAGCCCCTGCATTCCTAGAACACATCTAGGGAGACATTTACGGTCCTATTTAGCCCATCTCAAGGCTATTTAGGTATTTTATGGTGCTCATTGATGCTTCCTCGAAGTGGTCATATGTGGGTTTATTATCTACAAGAAACCATGCTTTCGCCAAATTGATCTCGCAGATCATTCGCATCAGAAATGTGTTCCCTGATCATCGCATCAAGTCCATCAGAATGGATAATGCTGGAGAATTTACTTCAATGGCATTTGATGATTATTCTATGGCGATGGGGATTGCAGTTGAACTTTCGGTACCGCATGTCCATACCGAATGGTTTGACAGAGGCTTTAATCAAGAGAATTAAATTTATTGCCCGACCCCTTTTGCAGAATAGTAATTTGCCAGCTACATGTTAGGGACACGCAATCCTACATGCAGCAAATCTCATTAACTTTAGATTTTCGACCTACAACATCCATTCACCTATGCAACTAGCGGAAGAGTCACTACCGAAAATTTCTCATCTCAGGAGGTTTGGATGCAAGGTTTATGTACCTATACCACCAACGCAGCGAACTGCAATGAGCCCTCTCCGTAAGACTGGGATATACGTTGGTTATGAGACTGCATCCATAATCAGATATTTGGAACCCATGTCGGGAGATTTACATTCCGCCCGCTTCGCTGACTGCATTTTTTATGAGGATAATTTCCTGACATTAGGGGAGGAAATCAACCCCTTGATGAAAAATGTCAAAAATTACGTGGGAAGCCACAGGAATTCCTGCACATGACCCGCGCACTAGTGAAACTGAAAAAGAGGTCCAGAAGATCATCGATTTGCATGCATTAGCAAATCAACTGCCTGATCACTTTAGTGATTTGAAGAGCGTGACTAAGTCGCATGTGCCTGCACGCAATGCACCGGAGAGGGTTGAAATACCAAAGAAAATTGAAGGTATCCCTAATCCCATCCAGAGGTCTTAGAATAAAAGGACGAGAACTCTGGCTCCTTGAATCCCAAGTAACCGGGAACACCCAGTGAAAAAGGATAAGAAGGACTTAT
Organism: Melocanna baccifera; assembly: GCA_036346265.1. Taxonomy (NCBI): domain Eukaryota; kingdom Viridiplantae; phylum Streptophyta; class Magnoliopsida; order Poales; family Poaceae; genus Melocanna; species Melocanna baccifera. The sequence goes on from CM070710.1 coordinate 11,705,865, forward strand.
CACAGCCGATCACCGAAGCCCCCAGAATGAGAAGGGGAGCCAGTTGAGACCTAGCACAAGTATGACACCTTTCGAAAAGGATATACCAGATCTGAATATCCCCATCGGTATGGATGCGTGCGCACACATCGGAGCTATAAATTATGTGCACACGGCGCAAAGTGAAGCTCCAGAAGAAGCAACTCATGAAGAAATGGCTATAAATTATATGCACATGGGAGAGTCCCTGAACAGGACAACAACCAGTGTCAATATCTACTTCGCAAAGAAAATTGCCACAATCATTGATCTTGATCCCGAGCCTACATCGCTCGCTGAATGTAAGAAAGATCAGATTGAGAAGATTAGAAGAAGGCAATAGCAACTGAATTGCTATCTCTGAACAAAAGAGAGGTGTTTGGGCCCGTATGCCGCACACCTCCCCATGTGCACCCGTAGGGTACAAGTGGGTATTTGTTCGAAAGAGAAATGAAAGAAATGAAGTGGTGAGATACAAAGCAAAGCTGGTAGCACAAGGTTTCACTCAACGTCCTGGAGTTGATTATGAAGAAACCTACTCCCCGGACATGAGTGGAATTACCATTAAATACTTGATCTCAATGGCAGTGAATTTGAACTTAGAAATGAAATTGATGGATATTGTGACTGCATACCTTTCTGGTAACTTGGACTCGGATATTTATATGAAAGTCCCTGAAGGAATACCTATCTCAAACCAAGACAGAGCAAATAGAAATCTATACAGTATGAAGCTTAGAAAGTCCTTGTATGTACTGAAGCAATCTGGCAGAGTGTGGTATAATCGCTTAAGCGACTTTCTTTGCAAGAAAGGCTACACGAACAATGAAGACTGTCCTTGTTTATTTATACGGCGATCTCAGAATGGATTCTGTATAATATCAGTGCATGTAGATGATCTGAATATCATCGGGACAGCGGAAGACATAAAAGAAGCAAGCTCCTACTTGGAGTCAGAATTTGAAATGAAAGATTTGGGCAAGATCAAGTTTTGCCTAGGCCTGCAGCTTGAGCATGTCCCTGAACGAGTCTTGGTACACCAGTCGACCTACACCCAGAAGGTGCTAGAAATGTTTGGCTTTGAGAAAGTATTCCCATCAAAAGGCTTTGAGAAAGCATTCCCATCAAAAGTACCGATGATCGAGAGATCTTTACAGGAAGAAAAAGATCTTTTCCGACCTAGAGAAGAGGGGGAGGAAGTCCTGGGATCGGAATTCTCATACTTGAGTGCAGTTGGAGCACTCATGTACTTAGCCAACTGTACTAGACCGGATATTGCATTTACCGTGAACCTGTTGGCAAGGTACAGTGCAGAGCCCACCAAAAGGCATTGGTAGGGCATAAAGGACATCTTCCGATACCTCCAAGGGAGCAAGGACCTTGGATTGTTCTACAAAAAGAATCAAGATCTGAACTTGATTGGCTATGCAAATACTGGGTACCTGTTTGACCCGCATACCGTAAAGTCACAAACAGGCTATGTATTCCTATGTGATGGAACTGCAATTTCCTAGAAATCGTCCAAGCAAAGCCTTATAGCTACCTCGACGAACCACTCAGAAATAATAGCGATGTATGAAGCCGCACGTGAATGCGCTTGGCTACGCCAAATGGTTCACCACATCCAGCAGTCATGTGGGATGAACATTGTGCAAACCTCCACAATTATCTATGAAGATAATGTCGCTTGCGTTGCACAAGTACAAACGGGCTATGTGAAGAGTCATCTCACAAAGCATATCAACCCTAAGTTCTTCTATGCTCATGAATTGCAAAAGATGGACAAGATTAAAGTACTGCAAATAAAGTCTTGTGAAAATCTAGCAGATTTATTCACAAAGTCCCTCCCCGCATCTAGTTTTGAAAGGTGCGTGTGAGGGATTGGTATGATGAGACTTAGAGAAGTGCATAATTCAGGGGGAGAATTCTTTTAACCCCGCTAGTGAATCTTGATCTTAAAGATCAAGTACCCAAAGAATAAAAGTCCTGAAGACTTAATGAAGTTGGATGAATTGTACTATTTTTCCCTTAACGAGTTTTTCTGAATTTTCTTGACCAAGGTTTTTAATGAGGCAATTCGTGCATCGTAGCATAACATGTATCATGTACTCTTTCTCTAAATTTTTCCCACTGAATTTTGAAGGAGTTTTAACGAGGCATGAACATGACGGATGAGTACCCAAGGGGGAGTATTAGGAAATCATGACTCTTGATTTAAACGTCCTTATCCCTAGTGGGCACCTCACCACCCCCTATAAATAGAGAGCCATATGGCTAGATTTGTACTCAATGCAATTGAAGCAATAAAGAAAGACCAAGAGTTCTCTCTATCTCTCTTTGGGTGTTCAATCTATTATTATGTCTTTTGTGGTTGATTCGTTCTTGTTCTAAGCAGAGGAATTGTTCGGACTGGTCGCTAGCGAGGGTTCCTCAACTAATACCACCCAAGCGCCCTACCGCTCGCACCAAAATGCCCTGGCAAAACTGGCTACCACTCGAGCGCCCTGCCGAAACCACCAAAACGCAGCGCCCAGCTGAATCGCTTAACGCATAACCTGTCAAAACCACCAAAGGGCAAAGTGCCCGGCAATCACATGCACACAAGATTCTTATCGGCATTCAACTCCATAGCAAATTTATCAAGAAACTCGGCCGGAAGACATACACACAAAACAACATTCACATAAAAGAACATTCACACAAAGGAACAAAGCATTTCATGAATCGCCCACACACGAGTGTTTACAACAGGAGGTGAAGGATCTGCTCTTGGTGGCGCTCTGGCAGTCCTTCGGCGCTGTCGAGACCCGAATATGTAAATCCGGACTCCCTGTGTATTCTGCACTAGTCCCAGGATCATGCTAGTGCACACAGTTAAACATAGATGTCATCACAACTATATACACGATATAATAAAGGAAAAACTCAAATATCGATAAATCTCAAAAGGTATGACCTTATGGTCAAGCTTACATTAAACTGGCCCAAAGGCTTAACAAAAGTAGCAGCGAAAATCCAAAATAAAACGTAGTGGCCAATCGACAAGCCCACAGGCTATCGAGTGGAGAATGAAGCCTAAACCGCGAAGTCATCGATGTACTCTACTTTTGGAACCTCCTACTAGTGATACTCCTCTTCCTCAACTGAGCAACATTGGGCATAAAGCCGTGAGTACATTGGTACTCAGCAAGTCGTTTGTAACAAATGAATGCAATATAGTATGCAAGGCTTACCAAAGGATGGCTGAAAGGTTAATTTGCATAAAAGACAGTTGAAATACAAATAATAGATTGAAGACAACTTTAAGTAAAACAATAATTAAGTAAATAATCAAAGGAAAAGATATAACCACTTGCGGACCTCCCATCCACAAGCTAAACTAACCACTTATGAACCTCCCATCCATAAGCTAAACCAACCGCTTATGGACCTCCCATCCACAAGCTAAACCAACAGTGAACACCTGTCCACTTCTATTCACAAGTTTTCAGAAATAACTACCCCTCGTGTGAAATCACCGAGCATTGTCCATAACCGAGGACGCGGCTATTCGAATAGTTTTACACTCTGCAGAGGTTGCACAACTGTACCCACACGATGTGATTAGCCTCGGCCTAAGGTAATCACAACAAGGCCTTTACAAAGTTCAGTTACAACTTAATCCGCCCGCTAGGGTTTCGCATCACACCCCCTTGCGTCACATGGAAATCAGCAACCATGTTCATCTCAATGGCAAGATTAACGTTGAAAACTCCCAAATTAGTCAGCCAGGTCCGTCCCATACCAGACATGTGGTTTGCACGGTAAAGCTCAGATCAATGGCGCACAAATTTAAGTCCTTAAGTCTACCCGGCGAGACTACCACATCCCCCAAAGTGCACCTGCACTTCCCCCTTTACTACACGATCACTCGCCCGAGTGCAAAACCAAGTTTGTATAACCATCACCGATGACGCACCAACGTCATGGCACAAATTTTAACATACGTGGCACCAACCACAGTTCCATATCTCATTAAGTCAAATTGATGAATCACATGTGATGATAAACCCGATCGTATCCATAAGCAATGCTAAGCAATTCTATCGTACCAGCCCATGTGACAAATATTTAACATCACTAGTAAATTTCCCAACCTATGGTGATAAAGGTATCATGGTGTTCAAAGTTGCCAAGGAGGAATAATCAATATGGGACAATATCTACCAATTGCAATGTTTGAATAAAAGTAGCGATGCAATGTAATTTAAAACAAATTAATTAAATAATAGATTGCAAACTGGGTTCAATATGATCAAAGGACACGACTTGCCTTGGTTATGTTCAGCGAGGTACTCCTGGTCTTCGGGCGCGAAACCTCCTCCTCCGGAATCCGAATCTAGCGAGAGAGAAAGCGACCAAAAACAAAGAAACACATAAAATGACAAGAAAATAAACTCCAAAATTCACAAAACCAGAACCAACAGCTAGAGCTCGATTTTAGATGAATTTAGAAAAAAGAACGGGGTCAATCGGAGCTAGAACGGAGGAGAACGGGCTCTCGGAAAATAAACCCTAAAGTTTAATCGAGAAATCCGAAAAAGACACTGTGCTGTAAACCCGGCGCACGGGATAACCGGTCCACCGTGAACCCGGCTCACCAAATAGTGCACGGGAGAGGGGGCGCTGACGCGGCGGGATTATGCCGACGTGGCGCGCACTGGTGCCGCCACGTGGCACGGGGGTGATGTGGCGCTGACGTGGCTGCCACGTGGCACACGGGGATGGCTCGGGGCTGACGTGGCATGCCACGTGGTATTAGGGCTGACGTGGCGTGCCACGTGGGTAGGGCTGACGTGGCTCGGTGCGGGCGCGGCGACGGCGGCAGGATCGGACGGTGGGGGAAGTGCCGCGTGGCACGAGATCTACGGCGGTGATTTAGATTGGCAGGGACAGCTGAGATCGGACGGCCAGATCGCTGGATTGGTGACGCGTGGCACACACGACGCGCGAAGCGTCGCGGTGGACGCGGGTGCGCGGACGCGAGCGGGGGTCGGCGCGAAGACCGAGGCGGGGCGCGGTCCGAGGCGGGGCACGGTGTGCGCGGGCGAGCGGCGCAGAGGGCTTGACGGGGTCCGGCGAGGGCGACAGCGAGGGGGCGGACTCCGGCGACCATTGCACGGCGGAGGGTCAGCGGCGGCGGAGGAGTGGGGTGGCGGAGGCGGCGACGACTTTCTGGTGGAAGGAAGACGACGCGGCGGCAGTGCGGTGCTGGCGGCGGCAGCGAGGACCGAACAGCGGCGGCGGCGAGGCACCGGCGGGGTTCTCGGGCGCGGGCGGCTTGCACGGCTCCGGCGAGCACGAGCGCGAACGGGGACGCACAGGGCGGCGACAGCGCAACTCCGGGACGGCGGCGCGAGGCGAGAGGAGGCGGCGGCGGCAGAGCACGCGAACCGAGGCGACGGGTTTTATACTGCACACGAACCGAGGGCGAACTCGCGAAGAAACACGCGAACCGAGGCGCAGTCAGAGACGGGCGCCGCGAGGGTTCCGATCGGGGACGAGGGCATGAGCGAGCGACGCATGGCCGATCGGACGGCGGGGACGGCGTCCGGGCGCGAACCGAGCGGGGCGAAGCGGATGCGCGCCGCGTGGCGCGAATCCAACGGCGAGGACGGAGCGGCGCTAGGGTTAGGGTTAGGGCGCGCGCGGGTAACGGACGGCTGGGATGGAGCCACGGCGCGGAGAAAGCGGATCGGGCGGCTGAGGAAGGGCGAGGCGCGGGCGCAGCTGGTGCCGCGTGGCAGATCCAACGGCGTGGAGCGGGCGGCGCTAGGGTTAGGCGCGAGCGCGCGGACAGCGCGAGGCGGATGCGGGGGATGGCGCCGCATGGCGCGGGGCGCGGATCCGGCGGCGGAGGGAGGGGCGGGGCGTGAGCGGCGCGAGGACGGCCGGATGGTCAACACGCGTCGGGGAAAAAGATCGGGTGGCTGAGAACATTTCCCGATTTAATTTAATCCAGAAAATTCACCAAAAATACCAGAAAATTCCTTGAGACCTGAAGAACCCAAATAAAATATTTTCAACTTATGTTAATGTTTATTTTACTCAGATTAAATCATTTTAAAATTCTAAAAATCATTTGAAACTTAATTTAATTCTAGAAAATTCCAGAAAATTTCTTGTGACTTAAGGAACTTAATTAAAATATTTTCAGATAATGTGTTCCTAGTAGGTGTGCTGTGCCCTGAAACAACCTCAGCAACGCCGGCGCCCTAGCGGTATCCGGCCGATGTCAGGGCGGCGTCCAGCCCAAGCCCCAGCCGCTTCCCCTCGGAGCCCATACGCCACACATTCCGCGGTAAAAAGAGCATGAAAAAAGGGGACATAGGGAATAGAAAAGACGGCAACTGCAAGCGCACCTCACCTCTGGGCATCATCGAACCGCCTCCGAGAAGCACTGGCCTCACTAACGCCCTCCATCTATCAAGGAATTGGAGGTACGCGCCTTTGCCTCTCGCAGCTCAACGCCAAGACAAGCTCACCCGAGTTTTCCTCCCTCTCTTTCTCCAGATGGGGATGCAAACAGGGAGCCAAATGGATAGGGGCGGTGGTGTGGGGAGCCAGATGGATGGGGATCGGCTAGGGTTGCCTCATCAGTCATCACCTCCCTTTTTATTTCTTCTCACCGAGCTGGCCGGCCACATATATGGGTCGCAAAGGTTACGGGCCAATGCTTTGAAATAGTCCATACTTAGGCCCCGATCATTTAGGCTTAAAATCAGTTTCTGCTTCTGATTTTTATTTTTTTCATTATTTAGTAATTTCATCTTTTTGGGTTTTTAGATTTTTTGGGCTTTTTTGCCTTTTTTCTCGTATTCCTTTGCATTGTTCGTAATGGGCTAACATGTTTTTCTATTTTTAATTTTTTAAATTTAATTATGCTAAATAAGCCAACTCAGCTACAGTAAAAAATAAATCAGTTACAGTAAAAAAATTATAAGTCAATATCATTCTGAATACCCCTTAAACTGGCTAGCCGGCCAATGTGTGAAGCGGCTCTGCTAGGCCAGCCATCTCACATGGTCCCAATATCAGAGAGAGAGAGAGAGAGTTGGTCCAACATCTCAAGGAGCTCTATGGCCGATAGCTATAGGTGATAAGGCTGCTCGCCTGGGGTTTAGCCCCCATGGACAGACAGTGGTCTCGATTCGAGCTGGTTTTTTTAAATAGGCCTATTAAATCTTGATCGAGTCAACCAAATCTCAAAAGGAGCCAAACACTACAGCACTAACAACGTATTGCTGAGTGGAAACTTGAAGTGAGCCAAGAAAGCCACTAACAAACTCAGGCGCATTCGCCTCAAAATAGGCTCAGCAAATCCTATCATGGCTCGCACACAGTGAAATTGCACAAACCAATGGACCTCAGACAACAATCAACATCCGCATGACAAGTATGATAGTTCAAAGCCTACCTCTCAGGGTGTTTCTTTTAAGTGCTGAGAGGTAAAGGGGCTAGTGTTGGAGAGATGGTCTATCCCTTCATTAGCGTGGGCCCGATCCACAGGAGGTATCTATGTATAGATCCAAGAAATACAACTATGCTTACAAAGGACAATTGTACCCCCTCACTTGTACATAGACTAGCTATCTCGCTAAGGGATATTTCATCATTTATATAGACCCACGAGCCTATAAATACCCCATATATCCCTCATTTGTAACAGAAACTAACAAGGAAAAGAGAGCTATTCAAACTGATGTACCATCGGGAGGAACCCTCAAAACCCTCGAAGGTTGCCAACAGGAGTAGGGTGATCCTCTCAGACCCTCGAACCTATATAAATTTTTGTGTCTCTCGCTTTCGTGGACGCCGACCCATAGCATAGCCGACATCCTTCCCCTCTAACGTGTTCTATTTTCACACCTACAACATTATCAGAGTAGCGACCTTTATGGCCAAGTTTACCAATAATAGCCTAAAGGACTTTAACAAAAGCTAGTAGCGGAAAACAAAAATAAGCGTAGTAGCCATTCGACATGTCCACAGGCAATCGACTGGGGAATAAAGTCCTAATCCGTAAAGTTGTTCACATTCCTCTGTATGATATGGCTCTTCTTCAGCAACTGAGCAAACGTAGATATGGCCGTGACTACATAGAGTACTCAAACAGTCGTACGCAACAAGAATGCAATATAATATGTAAAGCTTACCAAATGATAGCTGAGTGGTTATTTTGCATAAAGTAATAGTTTAAAATAAATACAGTAAATAGATTGAAAGAGAACTTTGAAAATGATTAATAAGTAAATAACCAAAGGAATTGAATAAACCACAAGTGAACTGGCCATTCACCCAATGAACCACTCATGAACTAACCCTTCACATAATGAACCACTAGTGACCAACCATTCACTTCCCAAAATTATCACAACTAAGTTTTTATGAAAACTCTACCCCTTGTATGAAATCACCGAACATTATCCATAACCGGTAAGGTTTCACCTCGAGTAGGTTAACCACCTAGTTGATAATTGCTCTCTCTTGTGTCCCGTGAAAATGTCTAATCGACACCCATTGACATCTCAATAGTGAAATCAAGATTGAAACTTCACAAATTATCCAGTCAGGTTCATCCTCTACTAGACATGTGGTTGTACGATAAGATTCAAATCAATGGTGCATAAAGTTAGTCATTAGACATTATCCAGGTGAGATATCTACATCTCTCGAAATGCTAACCACACTTTTTCTTTTACTGCACGATCACTCGTCCAAGTGAAAACCAATTTTGTATAACCAACATATCATGATGAACCTAATGTAACTATAAGCATGGCTAAGCATACTAGACGTACAACCTATATGACAACTAGATTGTACCTCTAAATAATTACTATCCTATGGTAACAATAGAATCATGGCATTCAAATTATCAAGATAGAACAAATCAAATTGGACAATAACTATGAGGTACAAAGGTTTGTATTAAAATAACAATGTATCATAATTTAAAATAAAATAATAAATAAATATATTTAAAAACTAGATTCAACATGATCAATGGACACGACTTACCTTGGTCTTGCACAATTAACAATTCTTGATTTTTAGATCTTGCTTCAGCTCTTTCGAAGACGTTATCTAACGAGAGAGAAAGCAAAATGAGGCACAAATAAAATCAAATAAAATTTAAATAAACTCTAAAAACTTTAAAACTAGAACCAAAAGATAGAACTTAATTTTAGATAAATTTAAGAAAAAATTGGGTCAATCAGAGCTAGGACATAGAAGAACGGACTCTCGGAAGATTTAAATATAAAGAAAAAGGAAAAAAATAGGATTTACTAGAATTGTTTTTCTAAAGAAAAATCCTAATTATGATGTCAGCATCTAATTTCTTTTTTGAACGAATTATTTTTCTAGGCGGCTGACGTGGCACTTTGGTAGAGGTGGCATGGTGATGTGGCATGACATGCGCTAGCTAATGTGGCATGGTGACATGACTCAAGTGGTGACATGGCGCGCACATGGCAGACACGTCGGACTAGGTCTGAGGTGGCATGCTTGCGTGGACGCTGAGGTGGCTTGATGACGTGGGCGCTGACTGGATACAGTCTATGGGTTCATGGCCCAGTACAGCTGACATGTGGCACCCATGGGTGAGAGGCTCAGTGCGCGGTGGACTTGTTCCACGGAGAAGCTGAAGGGTTGGCCGGCGTGGGTACACATGACGTCATAGAGATCCCATGGCGGCCAAAGGGCCACGTGGCGAATCTTAACTGTCGGATCAAGCTATCGGAACAGTTCCGATCGAACTGTTAGTGAAATGATCGGAGGGCCAAGGTGATGACACGCGTCGCTGGGTGATTGGCCGACAGCAACAAAGCATCAGTCGGGCGATCGTTCATGAACCAAAGGGATGCGGTGCTCATGTGGAACAAAGCAATGGGGCAGGACAGCTGAGGGGTAGAGTTAGACTGGCCAGCTATGAAGGTAGATTAGGAAGGGCTATGAAGGTAGATTAGGAAGGGGCACGGGCTCAACGACTCACCGATTGGCAAGAAGAACGACGACTCCGGCTTGGCAAAGAGACGAAGATGACGTCATTGAAGAGGAAGACGATGGTGATGGCAGAGCATAGAATGACGATGACAGCGCACGGGATGAAAATGAAGGTGGTGGCTCAGGACATGGGAAATGAGAAGGCGGCTGGGTCATTTATACCCAGAATCGAGGTAATCATGGTGGACATGGGCGAGTCCCAGGTAAGCACGGACGATAGAAGAGGTTGATGCAAACACGACGGTGGCTTTGAAATCGGAAGATGATGAATAGTGCATGTGCATCCTAATGCACGACACATGGCACTAGGAAAGATCAAACGGCTGACCAGGAGACGGCCCAGATGGGTGACACATGTCTGGCGTGGGGCAAAGCAGTGCGGACTGGGCTGTAGGAAGAAGTGGGCCAGGGCTTCAGTCCACTAGGCTTTTCAAGAGAATTTTGGGATTTTCTATTTTTAGAAATTTAAAGGAAAATAACTGAGCTCTAGAAAATAGCAAATACAACCGAAAAAAATCTCAGAAAATTTAGAAAAATTCCTTGAAGCACAAGGAAGCCAAATAAAATACTTTTGACAAAAATTGAAGTTTAATTTAGTCATATTAAATCCTTTTAATTCATAAAAAATCAATTTAAGTTTTAATTAATTCTAAAAAAATTTAAATGGTGAATTTTATTTTAAAAACTTCTAGAAAAATACTCTAAAAATTAGGATATTACAAGTCTCCCCCTAAATGGAATCTCGACTCTGAGATTTTTGGCTCACTAAAGGAATAGGTTACTAAGTGCGATGTTAGAGATGATGTTGTTTAGCCTTTCTCTTGCAACGCTTTAGGATATCTGACTTCCTTGAACTAACATCACTCCATAGCTTGCTTCTATGGAAAAAGTCTTGGCAGGCGTACTTCTAAGGTTTTACGGAATCAGTGTAATTACTTGACACTTCTACGGACACTTTGTGAATGATATGACCTGACTCTTGGTACTTGAAACAATTAGATGCAGTTGCAGGGCTTATATTCTTCTGAGACTGATTGCTAACATTAATAGGACATGGTCATGAAATATCATAACGAGGCATTGGAGCTAGTGTCTTAAAATCTACTTGTTGAGGCACATGAGCTGGCTCGTACGTGTTGAATCTAGCTTTTTTTGACTGTTGCAACTGAACTTCTTGGTGAATCATCTTCCTCTTGCGGATTCTTCTATCTCATGGTGAGACTTCTCAATAAGTATGACCTTATCCACCATGTTTTAGAAACTGGCATGATCATTGCCCATAACTTGAACCTTCAATCTGAGATTAAGTCCTCTCTTGAAGCACTTCTGACGTGCATCATCTATAGCAATGTCCTCAGAAGCATAGCAAGCTAATTGAGTGAACTTATTGAAATATTCACTCATGGACATGTTCCCTTACTGGAGCTCATGAAACTCTTCCTTCTTCATTTCAAGCACTCCATCTAGGATATGGGTATGGTGAAAAGCTGTGGTGAGCTCTGCCCAAGAAATGTTCTCTTGATTCTCATGAGTGACACAATAGTTCTTCCACCATTTTGATATAGCACCTTCTAGTTGGTGAGCGATGTAGAAAACTTTTCTTGATCGGTGCACTGAGTGAGATTCAGCTTCTTTTCCATTGAACGAATGCAATCATCTGATTCCAAAGGCTCAGATGAACTGGAATAAGTAGGCAGTCTAATTCTCATAAATTCTGCAAATCTGGACGGCTGATGAGTTGGCTGAGGTGCAACGACTACCTGATGTTATTGATTCATCATATTGTTCATATTTTGCATCATCATGTTCATGAGCTAAGTCTAGGCAGCCATGAACTGACTAAAGGTTGGATCCAAACCAGCTGGAGCTGTCTGCTGACCCTGAGCTGAAGGAATTGTGGTACTATTGCTAGGATCATTTCTCCACGCATTATCCACATTTGATCTCCACGTACTCCAACATGAGCCCGACTAAATTGCATGACATCCTCGATCGTCTGGACCTCAGATTTTTTCATCCTAGTTCCGGTCCTCCTCATCACCGACCATGACCGCCTCCACGCCAATCTGCATATGCTAAGACCAAAGAATGTTTTACCCGGCTCAAGTTCTTCACAACTTGACCGTCATCAGTACACACATATATAACACACCCTCGTATATCCATAGGCAAGAGCCAAACCATCCAACGGTTGGGCTACTACAATTATATTGTCCAACGGTCCACAGATTGCTTATGTGTCGCGCGGCCGTTAGGTGAGAGGTTCTGGTCACCCAACTGTTGGGCGATTGGAACCCATTCCGCAAAAAAATTTTGCGTGGGCATATTTTTGTAATTTTGAATAAAAATAGATTATTTAAAAAATTCATTTATCATACAACTTTGACACCATTGTTGATGACAATACAATCACAATAAGCTAATGGGTAATGATATTGGGTGGGTTCTTTTAAGCTATGACTTATGACATATAGTTTAAATTTTTGAATTCTGCCTATTTGCGATTTTGACTGGTACATCTGAACTCAGTATACTTTTTACTATAATCTTTCTATTGACTCCATCTTAAAAAACACACCATTTAAAAGTTAGTTATTATAGTTCGTACAAACATAAACCGACTAAAAAGTGGTACTGAGCCTAGCCATTATCTAAAAATTGAGTTGTATTTGCCATACAACTTTGATACCACCCTTGCCATACAACTTTGATACCACCCTGGATGATGATATAATCAAAACATTGTGATTAGCTAAAGGGTAAAGATAAACTAAGCAGTACAGGAAATGCGTGAAATAAATATTTGCTGGTACCTTCTCATTTTTATTTGTCTTGAACGGTACTACGTATGGCCATGAAATTTTAAGAGTATCCATATATTAAGTAGTACAATATATTTTGATTTTTAGAGATAATTGGATACGGTGTGCAAACCAATAATGAGTGCCAGTACACTCAATGCATAGACTGAACCGAATAAACCGTACCAAAAAAAAACTGTATCATACGTTAAACTAGGTTTGACTAGTATTTAATATATTTTCAGAAATAAGGTTTTTTGGATTTCGGTTTTTTTGGAAAAACCAGGTGGAAAATCGAAAAAACCAAACTCCAGTATCCCACTTCATGGCGCTGCGCCTCGGCGTTTCGCTGCTCACTTCCGTGTGGTGGCTGTGGGGCCCGTGCGCTAGTGGCGGTGCAAGCGGGAGGCGGACAGATGGAGTCTGACTGGAGTGCATCCTTGCTGTGCGTGTATCTGTGTTTTCATGGCGTTGACATGCAGGCTATGAGGTGGGACCTCTACTTCTCCACGCTTGTCAGTGGCGTTAGGCTGCATCTCTGCGCCCACTTTTACTAACGCGTAATATGGAAATATGGAATGTTCTCACTTCTCCCTGTTGGGTTCCTGTACTTTTCGGTTTTCCAAGAGCAAACCAAGGTTGCGTCTCGATCAGTTCCTGTTAGAATAAATAAATGGAAGCGTGCAACTAAGAGTGTTGGTGCAATATATGTGGTACCAAGTTTGTATCTTGTATGGTGGCCTGTCGTCTGTATTCATACGGTTGACTCAAGTAAAAATAAACATTATTACAGAAAGCCTAATACTAGACGGTAAATTACAGACGATTTTGTGAATTATTACAGACGATTTTTGACTAAAATCCGTATATAATAGTGGACTATCACAGACGGTTTTACGGTTTTTCAGTAAATTAATTTTAATACTAAGTTGTTATATATGTGCATAATATAGAACCGAAAGCTGGATGTATACTGCAAACCGTGTGAGTAGAGAGTACATTAATGGTGTGTCTGCTTTTACAAGAGCTGCCGAGGAGAATATGTTGAATAAGAAGATGGAATATATGCATTGTCCATACACTGACTGCGAGAATTTAAAGATGTTTAAGAATCGAGAGCAGATTGAAGCGCACTTGATTCGGAGGGGTTTCAAAAAGGGGTATACGTGTTGGACCAGTCATGGCGAAGTCAATGATATGCCGCCAGATGACATCGCCGGTGAAGTCAATGATATACCACCGGAGGACATCGCTGGTAAAGTCAATGATATGCCACCGGACGATATCGCTGGTGAAGTCAATGATATGTCGTCGGATGATGATTGTAGTTCGGATTCGGATAGACTGCACGATGATAATCTGGATCAAATGCTTCGTGATGTAGAAGAGAACTATGATGAGAGAGATTATATTAAATTCCGAGGCTTCATGGAGGACTCAGAGAAACCTTTATTCACGTGCTGCAGGTCAAAGTAAATGAAGTTGTCAGCTGTGCTTGAACTGTTGAAATTGAAGGTAAGCAACGGTTGATCCGACAAGAGTTTCACGGCGCTACTAGGTCTTTTAGCGGACATACTTCCGGAGAGAAATGAGTTGCCTAAAACCACGTATAAAGCCAAGAAGGTTCTCTGTCCATTGGGAATGGAAGTAGAAAGAATACATTTATGTCTGAACGACTGTATCCTCTACCGTAAAGAGTATGCAAACGTGTATGTCTGTCCGGTGTGCAACACATCCCGATACAAACGTAATAATCAATCAGATGATGATGGCAAGAGAACAGAGATGAAGAAAGGACCTCCTGCAAAGGTGACATGGTATCTTCCTATAATTCCCCGTTTGAAGCGGTTATTTACGAATCCAAAGGACGCAAAACTGCTGCGATGGCACTCGGAGGAGCGCAAGAAGGATGGAATGCTGAGACACTTTGCTGATTCCACCAAGTGGAGAAACATCGATAGGTGTTTTGCAGATTTCGGTGCAGAACCAAGAAATATAAGGTTTGAATTGAGTACAGATGAAATGAATCCTTTCAGTAGCATGAGCAGCCGACATAGCACTTGGCCCGTGACTCTGTGCATCTATAATCTTCCTCCTTGGTTGTATATGAAGCGAAAGTATATATTTTATTGTCGATACTTATCCAAAGGCCAAAGCAACTTGGAAATGATATTGATGTGTACCTAGCGCCGTTGATGGAAGATCTAAAAGTATTGTGGGACGAAGGGGTACAGGTATGGGATGCATACAAACGAGAGAATTTCACTTTGCGCTCCTTATTGTTCTGCATCATAAATGATTATCCTACCATTGCTAACCTGTCGGGCTAGAGTACAAAAGGTGCCAAAAGTTGTACTCACTGCGTAGATGGTACCGAGAGTGTGTGGTCGAAACACTCACGTAAAATCGTGTACATGCGTCACCGTCGGTTCCTTCGAAGGGCTCACCCATACCGCAAGATGAAGAAACAATTTGATGGAGAGAAGAAAGACGGTTTAGCTCCAAGGTATTTAAGTAGAAAAGAGGCTTATAATATAGTTAAGGATTTAGATGTTGTCCTTGGAAAGGGACGTAAATTGAGGGCTCATAAGAAGAACATATGGAAGAAGATATCAATATTTTGAGACTTATCTTATTGGGAGTACCTAAATGTTCGACACTGCATCGACGTCATGCACATAGAAAAAAATATATGTGACAGCTTGATTGATCTCTTACTGAACATTCGTGATAAAACAAAGGATGGCGTCAACGCACAGCTTGACTTATCTGATATGGACATCAGACCTGAGTTAGTACCAAGAAAAACAGATAATGGACGAACGTACCTTCCCCCTGCATGATACACTTTGTCTAAGGTCGAGAAAACAGAACTGTGCCAGTACTTGCATGGTGTCAAAGTTCTGTCTGGTTACTCTGGCAACGTGAAGAAACTTGTTTCGATGTAAGATTTGAAGTTAAATGGCATGAAGTCTCATGATTGTCATGTGCTGATGACACAGATGCTCCCTATTGCAATTAGAAATATTTTGTCGATCAAAGTCTGAGAGACAATTATGAGTCTATGTTATTTCTTTAACACAATTGCTCAGAAGGTCATCGATCCCGAAGGACTAGATGTTCTACACGACGATGTGGTGATGATTCTATGTCATCTTGAGATGTATTTCCCTCCTTCGTTTTTCGATATCATAGTCCATCTTATTATTCACGTTGTGTGTGAGATAAAAATATGTAGGCCCGTATTCCTACGTAACATGTACCCATTTGAGAGGTTCATGGGAATTCTCAAGTCGTATGTACGGAATCGATCTCGGCCAGAGGGCAGCATCGTCGAATGTTATGCAAGCGAAGAGGTCATTGAGTTCTGTGTCGATTATATGGCTCAGATTCAACCGATAGGTGTGTCTCAATCTCGTTATGAGTGGAGGCTCAAGAGTAACGAAACTATCGGAAGGAAAGCAATCACTCCAGATATGGACGCATATGCTCAAGCTCATTTCACGGTCTTGCAATACATAACTGAAGTGGCCCCTTATGTCGACCAACATAAGGATGTGCTTCGGCAATAAGGATGTGCTTCGGCAACAGAACCCGAGCAACCGGATGTTTGGATCATGAGACAACATAACAGCCGATTCAACCAATAGTTGAAGAAGCAAATCGCTAGGAGCTCGTCAAGTGAGATGCTGACATGGTTGGTAAAAGGGCCAACATTTACAATTGTGACATGGCAAAGATATGACATAAATGGGTACAAACATTCTATCCGTATAGATGCGTTGAGATCGATGGGGTGAGAAACTCGTACTATGGGCTTAGGATGTAACGAGCACTAATCTCCTACGAGTAAAGGTTGATAAATGCGGTGTTACTACCGTGGACCTCCAACGTGTGTACAAAGGCGAACCATTCGTGCTCGCCAACCGACCGGCAAATAGATGTAGTTCTTCATGGAAAAAGGAGAATTATCAGTAGAAAATGTAGTGGACGAGGAGGAATATAATCAATTTAACGAGTTACCTCATTTTGATGTATTTGTGAGTTTGCATTTAAATATGTATATGTAAAAATGTGTGATATATTGGTGAATTTTGAGAATGAGTCATACAAATGTATCTCTACATTCATTTGACTATTTTAAAGAAATACACTGGGCTATTGTAAAGAAATACACTTTCTGTGAGGTCTTATTGAATGCTGGTTGGTGTAGTTAGTTATATTAATTACAACAGCCAGAGCAGGATTATTACAGACGATTCTAAGTTTAGAACCATCTGTAATAATACATATCACAGACGGTTTTTAGTTGAGAACCGTTTGTGATATTATTATCACAAACGGTTGTAGTTTAGAATTCTGTACTAATATTCCTATATATACCCCCAAACTAGGGTTTTGCGCGTGCTTTGCAGTTATTTGCATACCAACCAGCACAGAGCCAAACTAGGGTTAGTCGCCCCCGAGCCCGCCGCCGCCGTCCCCGAGCACGTCGCCCCCGAGCCTGTCGCCGCTGTTGTCCCTGAGCCTGCCACCCCCGAGCCCGTGGCCCTCGATCGAGCACATCGCCCCCGAGCCCGCCCCGAGCACGTCACCCCGAGCACATAAGCGTTAACTGACCGGCATCGTATTGGATTTAGATCATCTCATTGGGTTCTTGATGGATAAAGATTTGAATATGTAGAATTAGTTGTTTAGTGAGTATGGATAGAGAGTTGGATTTGTAGAATTAGTTGGATCTCACTGGTTATTTAGTTGTTGCTTAAATTAATTCTGAGTTCATGACATGGTGTGATCTTTTATCTTTTGTTTAGTGAGTATAGTTGTTGTTTGACTATTAAGTCCACTTCCGTTGCTCACTATTTTTGTCTACATCGGTTGCTCACTGTTTTGAGTACTTTATATCATGTGAATCCTTTGAAGTTTGGTATCGACATGAATTGCTAATGTAGAAAAAAACATGCAAATATATGAAATTTCAGCCTTACCAATACATTTATTAAGCAAATGTATGTTTTGCCCTAAAGTATACATTTGCTATATATGCCCTCCTCATGTCTCATGTTTCATATATTGATATATATGCTATATTTGCTTCCTAATCATGTACTTTCATATTGATATATTGATATGTGTGTATATATATATATATATATATATATATATATATATATATATATATATATATGATATGTGTGTATATATATATGCTACATTGTCATATTGATATGTATATATATATATATACATTCATATATTGTTATGTATATGTATATATATTGCTAATGAACATATATATGTATATCTATACTTGAATATATGTGCTTATACCGCACTATTTACGTATATGCTACATTGTGCTTACTTTTCATAATGAGAAGGCCAACATGTCATCCGTGCATTCTTCAAAATTGTACAGAAGACTGATTTGTAATAGAGACTCCCGTAGTTATAGGAATAGAACATTTAGGATTTGATACCACCAATGTGTGGTTGCACTAGGACTACTACTCTGCAAGCACAATGCATTGCAATAAGATACCTATCAGGGAAGTGCAATAAGATTAGGGAAGTGACCAATGATATATGCAATGCAAGTACTCCCTGATAAGTACTATCATTGGTCACTTCCCTATTATATGCAACATAGATCTTCAAAGGGCATGAAGCAAGTGACACACTCCAGTGTATCCGGTTCAATGAACTTGATACATTGGTTTGTGTCATTTGCTTCATAGAACTTTGTTTAGGCCCACACCTCACTGTGTCCACACAGTCGTCCAAAAATTCTTCAACATGTGCTTACTTTGTGCTTACTTTTTATATATGAGAAGGCCAACATGCCATCCGCGTATTCTTCAACATCATCGCCGGATGCGTCCGCTCCAAAATCAACAGCAAAGGAAGAGGACTATCGAAAAAGCCTGAGGGCCGATTTCCCATCACAGAGGTCGATATATTTGGGACCCCTCTCCTTCCTCATCGAGCAACGTCCGCATTTCGAACAACGATCGGAGTAGTTTTACGAGAACGAATTGAGATCACATTCGATTCGTGGAAAAGCGTGAGTGAGACTCGGAAACATGAGCTGCTGACTGAGATTTTGCATCGTTCGAGATCACAGAAGAACACCATGACTCCATGTAACAACATGCGTTGGCTGTGGCGTGCAAAGCATGGAAGAACTTGAAAAGCATGCTTGTCAAGGACTATGTGGAGAAGGATCTAACGCCATTTAACAAGTACCTATTCCTGAAACCACAATGGGACGAGTTTAAGGCGATGAAGACGACCGAAGCTTTCAGAAGTGCAAGCGCGGCGCACAAGGCCCTCCAAGCAAAAAACACACATCCCTATAGACTCGGCACAGCTGGGTATGCGGGTAAAATCCCGCAGTGGAGGTAGGAGAATGAACAGGCAATCCTGCGGAACACCGCCCCGCCATTTGCCATGATCCTGGATGAGCGCGTTCGAAATTGAATTAGAGCGAGGTCATCTACCACGTCGTCGGGGGACATTTCCTTCCGGAACCCTGCAAACCAGGAGTGTCCCATCGCTGATAAGATATTGAACTACGTAGTTTGTAATTACTCCACAACTTCCCTGAAAACTAAATGACATGTCGGGTTCTTGCAGGATACACTGAGTGTCGAATCTTCCAAGGGATCATTCTAGTCAATTAGGGTGAGAAATATACTCTCCGCAGCACTGGGAAACAAGGAGCACCCGTGTCGTACGAGAGGCCTTGGATTTTATGTTCCTTGGAGTAGGAAGAGAAACAAAGCCGAGCATGATGCACGACTATAAGAGGAGATCAATGCATCTCTTAGAGAGGAACTTGCTGATTACGTTAGAGATGAGGTGCGAAGACAAACAGAAGAAAATCAGCAAGCCGCCGCTGCCACTCCTGTACTAGCCAGCCCCCCAACCGTCGGAGTAGCTACGCATCCAATCCTACAACGGAAAGTGAGGACAGATTTCCTGTGGACAACATCCTGAAAGCTATGAATTGCAAGATCCAAGTGAGATATACCTCCGTTGCCTTGTGCGCTGCTTGAGGCCTGGTATATCCGTCCGGTGAAAGGGCCATGGTGCACCATGCACCTTTAGCGCTAAGCTTCAAAAAGTGACTATGGATGGTGTGCATGCCAATTTCGATGTCGTCCCGCTACCAAAGCCCCCCAACGACGAGATCGTGACTCTAGGGCAAGCCATTGGAACTTTCATCTAGTGGCCCAAAAGAGACATCTACCTGGAGGCTTCTTCACCGGTGGCAAGTCCACAAGGGCAATACGAACCAAAACTACTTGCACTGGTGCCATCTCCACAAGGTCTATCTCCACCACCGCTACCTGCACTGGTGATGAGTCCACGGGAGCTATTCCCAGTGCAACAACTTCCACCGGTGTTACCTTTACAGTCGACCTAAAGCCGAGATAGCAAGGACAGCCGAGGCAGTAAGGGCAAAGCAAAGAAGACCGATGATGATATCTCATACCTGCCATTGACCTACAAATTTGTGCTTGGCGAGCCGATGATCGACCTGGTGAAGCACCTCCCATTCCTATTAGTTAGTTGCAATCAATTACACATTTGGTATATAGAACAATCCAATAAACTAGAAGGAGAATGGTGCTTAGGTATCACTATCAAATTCAAGCTGCATCATTTCCAGCACGAATTTCAATATGGTATCTTCGTGGTGACCTTCGAGGATTTATTTGATCTTTTCACGCTCAACGCTCTCGACGCCTCACTCGTTCGATGCTGGACGCTGTAAGTGTGTATAATCACAGTCTCTGTTCATGTCATACCGATAAATGTCATATATAATTTGTTGCTTTCGTGTGTATATATATAGACACATGGTGACTGAAGCTAGATAATCCAAATCACCGATTGGTTTTTTGGACCCACACTTGGTCGCCAGTCATACTGTAACATCCCAAATTTTATTTTTCCTTAAGAGAATAATTTTAAATTAATTAATTCAAATTATTTGGATTTATCTGGATTTTATTTAAAAATTTAAAGTAATAAAATGTATTTTAAATATTTTATTAAAGCTAAAAAGAGTTTATTTTATTTTCCTAGCCTTCCCTAAATTATTAATTAATTTTTGAGAATTTTTGGATTTAAAAATCAATTTTAAAAGTTAAAAAGTATTTTATAAAATTATTAAATACAAATCTGAAATTAAAAATATTTTTCCTAAGTCTAAAATGCTTCCAGAAATATTTTATGATTTTTCTGGAATTGTTAGACTATATTAGTTATTTTCTAAGTATTTATAAAGTTTCTAGTATTTTCTGAAATTTTATTCCGAAAATAAAAATCAAATTAATCCTAACCTGCCATATGTCGTTCTCGGATTAAATCCATCTCTCTCCACGATTTAATCCTAGCCATACAAAGTCACTTACCCCTTCATATTCATCCAAAGGCCTTGAGCTATTCACTTGCCACGTGTCGCAAATCCGACGGCCCGTACCCCTTCACTTCCCCTCTCTCTCACCGACACATGGACCCCACATGTCAAATGTTTCTTCAACCTCTCCTTCTTCCTCCTTCCACTCTCTCTCTCCTCGACCATTAGAGCTGAAACAAAGCTTTAATTGCCATCCGTTTCCTCCTCTTAACTCCCGATTAAAGCGTGGAAACGGACGCCCTAATCACCCTCATCAATCTTCCGGCCGTTCCCCAACCTTTAACCTTCTCAAAACTGAAATCTCTTCCCCTCCCTTATCTTTCTATAAATTGGCCTTCCCTCATCATTCTCTTCCTTTTCCTCCTCATTTTCGGCCGGCTCCCGCCTCCTACCTCTCCCGCCACCCCGGCTACCCCGCCGCACTACGCCGCCCCACCGCCGGTCGCCGGTGAGCCGCCTCCCGTGCGCGCATGTCTCCCTCCATGATTCCTTCTTCAACCATATTCAATCTTGTTTATTTAATTTGTTGTTGCTCCTTTTCCAAGAAAGACTAGATGCCCATTTGGCTATGGGAGACATGTTAGTGCATGCATGCATGAGGTTGTGTGTTCAAGTCCAGTGTAAAGCAATTTTCGGTTTGGCTTTATCCAAATTTTTGTTCACCTCTATTCAATGACAACCGGGCCCCACGTGTCATACACTCCACAATATCCCAAAAATCAACTAAAATAAGATTCCAGATAATATTCTCTCGTTTTGCATTTTCTGGAATTTCCAAACCGATCAAACTTCCAATCGCCCGTTTTCTCTCGTCCGACCTCCGAATCCAGTGATTCAAATTTCTAAATTTTTCTAAAATCATAATCTAAGTTGCAGTATATATTTTATATTTTTGTGATTTTATTTGCATTTATTTGTTTATTTATTTTGTCGTTTCGCGCGTAGAACTCGATGTCGCCGAAGAGTTTGTCGAGACGCAGCAAGAGGGATCATACGGCGTGCAAGAAGGCAAGTCTCCTTTGATCATCTTGTGCCTAAGTTTGCTAAAATCATTTTATTATTTTAAATTTAGATGCATTGCTATGTTGCATAAAATGATAACTTATGTCTTAAGGTATTAGTTAATCCAACCTTGTTATGCCCTCAATTGTAGTTGAATGCCATGTACCTTTGTAACCTTAGGATTTTCTTTGTCTCAATATTGAGATTATTATTAAATCTTTGACAAATATTAGAACGGTAGTAAAATGCTTAGTCGTGCTATTTAATCTTTGTAACCTTGGATGGGAAATTATAATTCTCTAAACTAGTCTGTTGTATTGAGAAATTTAGTGGCGATTGGTGTTGCCACTGTTCTTTTTAAATAAATTAATATGTGAAAATTGTTGTAGACCGGGGTGGATGGTAAGATTGGATTGGTGCGGATTTAGCACGAGATCTTGTAAAGTGTATGTTCCGCCCTAGTCAATTAAGGACCGGCGCTTGTGATTGTCCAGACTGAGCATTACCGTACAACCACAAGTTAAAATGGGTATAACCTAGCTAACTAACTTACGATAGTTTAGTATAGATGCCGCCATCGGAAAATGGGTACCAGGGATTTATTGGTTTACTCACAGTGAGGGACAGATTTACTGTACTCACATGGCGCAAGAGGGGGCTTCTGACTGTGGTGGATTTAACCCTTTAGCGGTGAAACCTCAGCGGGTGGTATCTAACTAGACTAGAGTGAGGTAAAGGCTTTGTGATATTTTATCTGGGTCTCATGCCAAAGGAAGCATGTTGACTATTAAGATAATTTATCTCTTGTGGGTAAAGTTGTACACACTCTGCAGAGTAATAAAACTATTCGAATAGCCGTGCCCACGGTCAAGGGCGGGCAAGGAATGCATTCACATGGTAGACTTTGATTTTGATTCTAAAACAAAAGTTTTGGGAACTCGGGAGTGGTTGGAACTCTTAGGAGTGTGTGTCCTGGCGGATGGAGCCAGTGAGGGTGGATGGAACCCGAAATTTTAAACCTTGGCGGTTAGAGCCTGTTTACTAGTGATGGTGGTTGGAACCTTCACTAGAAAATTGTATCTAGTTTCAGTATTGCAATTATTTTTGTTAAATTGATGCTTTCGAAATTACATAATGATATTTGAAATAAAATGCTGCTTTATGCAAAAGAACCATATAACCTTCCTTTGTTAAACCCTGCATCTACTGCATCTTTCCCAAGACTTGCGGAGTACTTTATGTACTCACATGCTACACTTTAAAACAACTCTTAGAGGAGGTTGAAGCTCAAGAGGCGGATTACGACTACTTCGTGGATGGATTCGACGGAGGCTTTCCAGATTTCTAGGTTGCGTTTCCCCAGTCAATTGCCTGTGGCGTATTGATGGGTCTTGCTTAAGTTCCTTTTGTTTCCGCTGTAATTTCTGTTTGGTGTGAGGTCTTAAAACCTCATTTGTAATAAAAGACTTCGAGGTCTGTACTCTCGATTATTGTAATAAAGCGTTGTTGGTTATGTATCATATCTGTTTAACTGTGTGCACTAGCTTTGATCTGGGACTAGTGTGGTATCACTCAGAAGATTCTTGAGTTGCTACTCCGGGGTCTTACACATACCATCAATGAGAATACTGGCTTCGTCGAGAGGTACATTGCAGCATCACTGATGGCTTACCGCGTTAAGGAATATGTACTGATACCCTACAATCAGGAGTTTCATTGGATTTTAATAGTAATTTGTCGGAACGGATTTTATCAATCCGAATTCCTTTGTGATTTCTGCACTGTTCCCTGGATCAGTAGCCAGTGCTCACAGTTACATCAATGGATATCGAAAACATATTAAGTAAAAGCGTAATTAATATAGTAATAACTTACATGGGCCGATTAGGCCGAGAAAGCAGAGAATGCGGCAGCGGAAAATCTTCACACAAATGGAACCCTCAAGACTTGCCCACAGGCAGCCAACTGAGGTTTCGCGACCTATGTCCATAGCCTTCTTGAATACCAGCTCTGTCGACCCTGTTAAAGCATTGCTGGTCCTTCTTTTGTTTCCTGACTGACTGGAGGGTAATAAGCAACAGTGAGTACAAAAATGTACTCAACAAGCCACCACACAGAATGCAATGCTATTAACTATTACATGCAAGGCTATGAAAGGAGGCTTGAGGTTGTTTTATTTGCTAAAGCAGCATTTCCAAATATTATAAATAAATTCATGTGACTTAGCAATTTTAACCAAAGTGCAAGTTATAAAGAGAGATTGCAATATTATTGGTAGTACAGGTTACATCCACCTTTACAGTGCATGGTTACCTCTGCCAATGCTAATTTTGATTACTGGGCTACGTCCACCCTAATTATCGCTGGAGTACATCTCTCCAGGAAAAATCCAACAAAGTAGAGTACATCTCCCTACTTAGTTTTCATCCCACCCGAAAAGGTTTTTGAAATAGAACTAACTCGAGGATGTTCCCATGTCTGCTCTTGACCGTGAGCTTGGCTATTCGAATAGTTTTAGACTCTGCAGAGTGGTACATCTTTACCCACAAGAGATAACCCAATCGTTATATTCCGCATGTTTCCTTAGACATGCATGTCAACCGGGTGATCACATGACCTTTACAATGCATCTAGTAAAGACTAGCACTCGCTAAGGTTTCGTCTACAGGAAAGCCCCTTTGGGCCCCAGCTAGACCCCCTCTTGCGCCCGCCTCTATTCGGCGACATGACCCATCCAAGACGGTTTTGCGTCCAGCGATGAAAATCATGGGTTCCCCCGAAGTGCATTCCTTTACTGGCGAGTACAAATTATTTAGTCATGCCTACATTTTGCCAGCTTGTGGTTTGTACTGTGCTACATGGAGAGGTCAACACATGATTAAGTTCTTAAATTGTCCAGACGGGCTTCCGCGACCCAATTGTTACATCCACCAGCCACTCTTACCATCCGCCCAGACAGAGAAGCAAGTTTTAGGGTTTTGAGAAGCATAATATATACTTGTACCCAAAACTATCAGTCATCTACCTCCAATGACTGCCCAAAAATCAATTTGATTGTTTGAAGAATAATGAGCCGGACAATTGAATGCCATGGCTTTAGACTCGTTTGGCATTAAATAAGACTTAGCTAGTAAAGGTATTTATTAATATCTAGGGCGACAAAGAATCAGTTAAATTCGAATGGTAAAGAGTGTCATAATAATATTGGTATTATAAAAGGGGCAATATCTACCTTACATTTGACATAAAGTTGCATAACAAGGTAAGCATGCAGATTTGGATAATTTAAAGGAACATAACTTTTGTAAAACGTTGGATCAATATGATCAAAGTGATGACTTGCCTCGATTATTTATCGCGGTCTTGATTTTAATTCAAAGCCCGCTTAACTAGTCAGTCGCAATAAATATAATTCTTGAATCTTCACTGCAGCCTGAATCCACTTGGTCTTGTCGCCTTCAGACGGCGGTTTCTAATTACGCGCAATAAAATGAAGAACCAAATAAATTCAAATGGCGGCAAAGGGTCTAGTTTAAATTAATTGAGTTTTATTTAATGTTGTTCATAAATTGAGAGTAGAGAGGGATCAATTGGAGTGGATTTGAGCGAGGGAAGGAATTGGTTAAATAGCTTTACCGTGAGGGAAAATTTTATGACACAAGGAGAAATTGATCAAAGGATCACTCGCATGATTTGTTTGCTGGGTTCAAGATACCGGGCTTTGATATCCTTATTCACAACTTTTTATATTAACTTATATTTATCAAGGAAGTTCCAAGAGTTAAACAAGACATACGTGTCTTTTAGAAAGATTGTCTAAGAAGGTAATTGGCCAAATACTTGAATCTAAGCATTTTCCAAATGTAATTATAGTTTGGAATTTTTTATCCCATTATGATTAGGGTTAGGCTAGAAATTCTCAAACTTATTAAAGAGGATTGGTGGGGGCAATTTACTGGAAACATGAGTTATAATTTAATAAGGTAAGATTGAACATAATCTTAAATACTGGAAGATAATTAGATTAAATGGGATGCAAAGTTATGTTTTAGCAATATTTTCAGTTAAGAGTGTTAATTGCCCAAGAATTATCATTTTATGCTTTTCTTTACAAGGTTGGGCATTTAGGATGCGATTCTTAAGATTATACGAAGATAAAGTAATAGAGGTAGATAGCAAGGATCCTTTTATTAGCTTGTCATGCCAACAGGTATTTGAATCTTTGCATTTTTATTAACGATTTGCTTTAGAACTTTCTTAAGCATCTATTTAAGAAAGAGGTAATTTGCTGCTAGCCTTTTAGGTGCAGAATATGCTTAAGCTATTGGGCTGAAATTTGAGTTAGCAGATAAATGCTCAAGATACAAGAAATGTTTATAAAATCTTAGATCCTGATACTATCTTGTTAATAGAGATAAAAGGTATCTCAAAGATCTTGTTGATGTATATTATTGTTATTTTATGGGCCACAGAGCAGATAACAAAGAAAGGTTTAATTTGAATTTAGATTTGTCGCTGCAAGGATCTTATTGGAAACTATGATGTTTACAAATAGTTAACAATTAATGGTACAACTATTTTATAGATTTTACAAGAGGGTTAATAGAACCATCTTCACCGGAGTGAGATCAATCAGGTTTAGAAGTCAATTTCTTTTGCACAAACCTTGGTTTAAACTGCTACTTCAACTGACAATATTTACACAACATGCTTTAATTACTACTGAGTTCACTTGCACAATCCTTGATCATGAGAGGATACAAGAGTCATGCAATGCCAGTTATACCTTCTTGCTTAGCTAGGCCCACCTGTCATGGACAGAGAGGAGAGAGGGCCACGGCAGGGGGCGAAGGGGAAAAAGGGGCGTCGGTGGAGACAACCGTAGGAATAGGGGCTCGGCGCACGGTGGTGGCAGCGCCGCTGGTGGAGAACCCCGGGGAGGCGTTGGTGACCACCAAAATCAAGCCACGGGACGCCGAGCGATCAAGGTAGGGCGGCGGCACTGCTTCCCTTGGGTGCAAGCAGCTCGGGTCGTCTTGGAGAGGCCGGAGCCAGGTGGTCCCGAGGCGTCGGCCACTAGGGAGTAGGAGAAGAGGAAAATTAGGGAGGGTAGGAGCAGGAGAGTGACATGGGAGTCTCACCTGCGGAGTTGGTTCGGTCGATGAGGTAGCGAGGTGAGCTGTTGACGGCGCTCGAGACGGCGGCAGGGGGTTTCCGGTGGGGACGAACTCGGGTGGCCGAGAAGCTTGTCCGCCAGTTGGAATAGCCTCGGGGTGCCGCGGTTGATCTTCCACCACAAGGAATCGAGGAGAGGGCGACCGTGGGGAAGATGTAGTGGTGGGGCGCAAGGGGCCGGTGCAAGCATACAAGTGGCTCGGCCGGGGAGGGGATGGGGAGAGAACACGAGCTTGGGTCTCCTTATGTGCAGTGGAGGGAGTGGGTCGCTGAAGCCCATAAATCGCTCCAACAATGGAAACACTGTGGGACGGCGGGTGGCTCAAGGGCTTGGTCGGCAGCAAGGGGTGATGGGGAGGGGACGGTGCTATGATCACTCGGCATTGAAGGAGTGGGGCCGGCGCTAGGCTAAAGCTCGGAGGCGACGCAGGCCGGGGAAGGGGACGGTGGATGACGACTGCGTCCCTCAGCACGCGCGCGAATCCGGGGCGGAGCAGCCGATGCTGGTTGGGCCGGCGCAGGGGCTCGCGCTAGGGAGGAGTGGCGGAGAACCCGGTCGGCCTAGAGGCGAGAGGGGAGGAGAGGGGCGGGCTGGAGCCGGGCTAAATTGAGGCGAGAGGGCCAAGCGGGCCAGAGGAGGAGGAGCGCCGATCCGAAGCTAGCAGAGAGGGAGTGGGGCGGACGGAGGAACTGGGTGAAGAAAGGAGGAGCTGGGCGGCGGTGCTTGAACATGAAGAGGGAGGAAGCAAGGGGATAAGGGGAGGCCGAATGGGCTGGTGGGCCTGTGGGCCGAAAAGGGGATTTCTGATTTTTGATGATTTCTGAAATTTTGCAATTAATTCTTTGATCAGGTAATGAATATTACAAATGCTAAGATTGAATATAAAATTTAAATTCCAGAGTTAAATGTGGATTTAGGATTCCCAAGATTTTGAATATCCAAAATTTTAAATTCTTGGAGACTGGCTTTTAAATCTTCAAGGATTCCGATTTACGATTTAACCGAAAGAAATTGAGAGCTCTCGAATTTTGAATTTTTTTTTTGGGAACTTGGTTCCGGATTTTCGAGATCCTGCTTTTCTTAATTGAATTTTTGCCGCCAGAAATTCCAAATCAATAAGTCCGATAAACGAAATTTTGAAACTCATCGCAAATAAGAAAAGATTTTTATTGATTTTGCAAATCGCAAATTTGAGATGTTACATAATTTTACCAAAATAGAATAAGATAATATACCTTGATTCCCTAAGTAAAAATAAAATCGACTACACAGTTGTCGGCCAAGTCCTCGATAGCAAATGATCGAAACTTTAAGGTATTCACTAGTACATATTAATTAATCCTATGCAACAGTTAGTAGCAATGCCTCTTGAATTAACACATTCTATTTTTTGCAGTGCCACCAGCAGCAGCCGGGAAACACGTGTGGATTCTACGTTTGCCACCATATAAGACTACTCCTCGATTCCTCGAGGATCACCAATTCCAATTCTAAGGTTTGTCAATATTTTCATAATTACTTCATACTTATCAAGTTATATATATACGCACATTGATATTCCTATCGACAGGCTGTGTTCATCTTGAAAACTGCATTGAAACAGGCCAACATTGAAGCAATTCTAGGAGAGTGCGCGTACTTTTTGCTGGTTCATGTCATAAATTCAAAGAGAGAGTTTCACAACGTACAATAATTTTTTTATTGCTCTTATCACTCCGGAATCGAGGTCTCATGAAAGAAATAGATCCATAATCAACGACTTGTCAGGCTGCACAAGCAATAGCACAAGCAATACTTGGATGGCAATCATGCACCATCCAAGTATTGCTTGTGCAGCCTGACAAGTTCGTTGATTATAGATCTGTTCCTTTCGCGAGACCTCGATTCCGGAGTGATAGAGAAATAAAAAATGCAATGTTAGCATCTATGTGCAAATACAATATAGATCGTTTGTAATTGTGTATTTGTTAATGGATATTTTACTTCATTTTAATTAATTGATTTGCGAAATACATGTTTTATGTTTGTGAAATGAATTGAGATGTGAATTGGATGTTATATGTTTCTGAAATGAATTGAGATGTGAATTGTCTATATACATGTACATGTTGATTTATTTGTTTCAGAGGGCATGGCTAGCATTTCCTGAGGCTAGCCAATAAACAAAAATAGATTTAAGGGTAGAAAAGAATATCATAGACGGATTGTAACTAAAAGACGTCTGTAATAGCTATCATCGCAGACGGTTTGTAAGAAAAAACCGTCTGTGATACATATCTATGTCACAGACGGTTTTTGGTTACAAACCGTCTGTGATATTGATATATCACAGACGGTTTTTTTTGTTAAAAACCGTCTGTGATATGCCTATATCACATACGGTTTTTTCTTACAAACCGTTTGCGATGATAACTATCACAGACGGTTTTTAGTTACAAACCGTCTGTGATATTTACTCCATAGACAGTTTGAAAACCGTCTGTGATAACCTTCGATTATCACTGATCCATAAATTTAGATGGTTCAGAAAACCGTCTGTGATGACGTTTTTGAACTGTCTGTGATACGGTTTTCTGTAGTAGTGAAAAATGTTACTCACAAATACTTGTTACTTTTGGCCAATAAGATGTCTAGAAAAAATAATAGTGTTTATAGAAATGGAAATAGTCACTTGCACGTCAACGCTGCTCGTGAACCGGAAAGCTACCCACGCGAGAATAACATCGATCGACAGTCGATGGCAATTGCATGTGGAAAATTAGTGGCAGAAAAGATGACTTACATTCCGGCTGCAGCTAGCAATGCTCCGGTCTGTTAGTCGAGTTGCTTTGTTAAATTTCCTTGCTGTTGTACATATCCGTAGCTGTCAGCGGATGAATGATTTCACGCGTTGTGTCGTCGAATAATCCGTGTTGCTGGCTCCAAGTCTCCGGTGTATCGTTCGGGTCTTGGAGATTGTTATTGTCTGTGTTGGCATTGTGGTGTTATTCTTAATTTGCGTTAATTTTAGTAAATATGATATTTATCGATACCAAACCAAAATAATATGGTACTAACCGATACCAAACCGTATTGTAAATTGTAACGTATTTTACTGAATTAATTGTACCATATTTACTGAACCATATATAAAAAAACCGAATGAACACCACTACTCTAAAGTGTGAAACCATGTCGGGTTCAAGTGGAAAAAATGAAAGGCCTTAAAAAAATAAAAAAAGAAGAAAATTGTTCCGACTGCTTTCACATCACCAGCGCACCACGACAAGCGTGTGGACGACAAAGCCGGCAAAGATGAGGCAGAGAGAGAATGTCAGAGGAGGAGGAGAGACGCCGCCGCCGCCACCAACCTCTGGCGTGCATCGCGACCGCACCACCTCCCTCGTGCGTATCTACACCGCGCCATCTCTTCTCGCATGGTCTCCGATCACGCCACCTCTCCTCGCGCGGTTGGCGACCGCACCACCTTTTCTTGTGTGACGTACGAGGAGGCCAAAGATGGTAATACATGTAGGTTATGTAGCACCGACACGTGTCTAAACCGTTGTATCCGTGTCCGACACGGACACGGCGCGGACACGTGTCGGCGACGTGTCAGCCGAATTTCCAATTAATTTAAATTGCTGAAATTTCCGACACGTATCGGACACGACAAATAGAGGTGTTGGACACGGCCCATGACAAATTCGACCCAGAATAGCCCAGGCGTCGGCCTGCCCAGCGACTGCTTGCGGTAACCCTAACCCCACGCGTGCCCTCGACTCCCATTCCCCACCCCACGCGTGCGCTCCTCCCCATCGCGAACGCCGCCTGCCCTCCCGCATCTCGCCTTCGCGCTCCTCCCGTCACCGGCCCGCTCTCCCGCATCTCGCCGGTGCCTACATCCTCCGGTCCTCCCCATCGCCGGCCCGCTCTCCTGCATCTCGCTGGCGCCTCCTCCAGCCGCCGTCTCCCACGTCTCCTCCCGTGCAGAGCCAGCTGCAAGATCTTCGCCGTGACCTGGAAGATGCCCTCCTCGCCGTGCTTCACCGGCTTCAAGGTCTCCGCTGTGCGCCGCCAGCTTTCTCGCCGTGCGTCGCCGGCTTCCTCCCTTGCGCCGGCAGTTGTCTCCTACCGAGTGCTTGCTTCTGTGATTTACTTTGTTTGAGTTCACCGCCTCTCCTCCCTCCGGCCTCCTCCCCACATCTCCTCTCTCCAATCGGCCTCCCCCAGATCCCGCCGCCACATCTCATTGGAGTGTGCTATCTATGGAAGCCTGTTGATGATATGTGTGTGATGAATATTGGAGTGTTAATGAACAATGAACCATTGAAGCCTGTTAATGATATGTAAATTGTGCTTGATTGCTTTTGTAATTGTAACTGTGTGTTGCTGATTGCTGATAATGGAAGCCTCAGACACAACCCTACCATATTGAGATTACCTGTAACTTCTATCCTTATGAACTATTGCTTGATTGTTGATAATGGAAGCCTCATCAATTATCAATTGTTGTTGCTCTATTAGTCTATTGCTTTAATTGTTCAAGAATCAAATATACATGTTATCTTTGTAGTCTTGCTGATATGATCATGTTACTTTTTCCCCAAGTTAATGGAATTCTTATTTCTGCAAATGGTATTCAGTATTCACATCAACAATTATCATCATGATTAACAAAACAATTGATGATTGATGAGATACATATTCTCCTAGTATACACTTCACAAATTACAAGTTTACATAATTTCAATTTGACAAGCATAAGGAAATATAGAAAACAATACATATATATATGTAATTTATTTATTATTTCAATATATATAGCCATGTCATCGTGTCGATATTTTTGGAAAAATGGCGAATTTCCATGTCAGTGTCGTGTCATATCGATGTATCCGTGTCCGTGCAATATAGCATGTAGGAGAAGACCAAATATGGCATTGCCGGGAGGGGGCCAAAATGGCCATGAATTACAATAATGCAAGCTTAGCTGCATAAGTGCAAGCATCTTTTGCACCCCGCCCAGACCAGTGCACAATACACACAACAACATCCAAGAGGGAAGTTAGGAGCGATCAAGATCGATGGAGCTGGTGGTGAGCGCCTCCACGGGGGCGATGAAGACCCTCCTCCCCAAGCTGGCCGAGATGCTCACCGACGAATACAAGCTGCATAAGGGCGTCAGGGATGACGTCGAGTGCCTGCAAAAGGAGCTGGAGGGCATGCATGGCGCCCTTGAAAAGGTGTCGATGGTGCCGGCCGACCAGCTTGACAGTCAGGTGAAGATCTGGGCGAGGGAGCTGAGGGAGCTGTCCTATGATATCGAGGATGCCGTCGACGCCTTCATGGTGCGTGTTGATGACGCCGGCCATGAGTTCACCAAACCACATGGGTTCAAGAAGTTCATCAACAAGCTCAAGGTCTTGTTCGCCACGGCCAAGGCTCGCTATGACATTGGAATCACAATTAAGCGCATCAAGAGGGAGGTGAAGGAGGTCGGTGAACGACGTGATAGGTACATGCTGGCAAATACTATCACGAACACAACTGCGATTGACCCTCGGTTGTCAGCTCTCTATGAACAGAAGGCAGCGCTCATCGGAGTAGATGGTCGAAGGGATGAGCTTGTCAAATTTCTCAGGGAACAGAGTGGTTCATCGAAGAAGCAAATCAAGGTGGTTTCAATATTTGGATTTGGAGGTTTGGGGAAAACCACTCTTGCCAATGCTGTATATAACAAATTTGAAGGGCAAACATTCAACTGCCGGGCTTTCATTTCGGTTTCTCTTAAACCTGACATTAAGCGGATTCTCAAGAACATGCTCAGTCAACTTGACAAGCAAAACAGTGGCCAGATTAATGAAGCATGGGACGAGAAGCAACTCATTGATGAGCTCAGAACATTTCTTAAAGACAAGAGGTACTTTAATTTCAAATGCTACAACTTTTTTTCTATGCAACATTCTAAGTTAATTATGCCTAGTCATACTGATATTAGCTACTATGAAATCATATTCATAGGTATCTCGTTGTAATTGATGACATCTGGGACATTTCGGCATGGAAAATTATCAGTTATGCATTGGTTGAGAATAATCTAGGTAGCTGTATAATAACAACAACTCGCAAAGTTGATGTTGCTGAATATATAGGTGGTCCCTACAAACTGAATCCACTCTCCGTTGATGACTCTAAGAAATTATTCTATACAAGAATATGTCACTGCGAAGATGAATGTCCTCCTCAGCTGAAGGAAATCTCACATAAGATTCTCAAGAAATGCGGTGGCGTGCCATTGGCTATCATCACTATAGCTAGTTTATTAGCTAACAAGCCAAAAACAGAGGATGAATGGAGTAGGGTGAATGATTCTATTGGTTCTGGATTTCAGAAGAACCATGATTTTGAGGAAATGAGAAGAATTTTGTCTCTCAGTTATTATGATCTACCTGCTTATCTAAGATCTTGCTTGTTGTATCTATGTGTATATCCGGAGGATTTTGAACTTGATATAAGTGAATTGGTATGGGTCTGGACTGCTGAAGGTTTCATCCATGCGAAGCAAGGGCAAAGCTTCCGGCAACTAGGACAGAGTTACTGTATTGAGCTTATTAATAGAAGTATGATACAACTGGTAGATACTTTTGATGATGGTAAAATCGCAACTTACCGCGTGCATGATATGATCCTTGATTTAATTACATCGTTATCAATTGAAGATAATTTTGTTACTGTATTAGATGGCCAACAGTCCAAGTTTGTGCCAAAAAAGGTGCGCCGGTTATCCATTCAATGTAGCGACAATGAAGACACTGTTCAACAGGCAACTACGAGCTTGTGCCATGTGAGGTCGCTTACTTCCTTTAGCCATATTAATCTACTGCCATCCCTTCGTAGCTTTCAAGTTCTGCGTGTACTGAATTTACGGCACTGTTCTTCTGTGGAGAGCCATCATCTTAATGGTCTAGAACATTTGGTTCACCTGAGGTACTTGGGTCTGGAATCTGGCAATATTACCAATCTCCCTGAAATAATTGGAAATCTGCAGTTTTTGCAGATACTAGATCTACGGAGCTGCCCAATAAAACAATGGCCGGCTAGTATTGTTCAACTGAGACAACTGGTACGCCTGCGTGTTAGTTCACATGCACAGTTGCTACCAGGTGGTGATGGAGTCGGGAATATTAAATCTTTACAAGAACTGTCATTCATTAACATTGGCAATTATCCGACCCTTTTAGATGAGATAGGCAGTTTGGTCGAACTGAGGGTTCTTCACATTTGCTTTGATACGTGGGACGAGAGCTACGAGAAACCTCTGGTCGAGTGCCTATGCAGTTTGGGCAGCAACAAAATTCAAAGTATAACCCTCTGGACATTACATCCCCTTGGTCATTCCTTGGATTGCATGTTGGATATTTGTTGGGCTGCTCCACATCTCCGAGATTTCTGGGCAGCGGACAGCACATTCTCTACATTACCAAAATGGATTCCCTCACTTGCAAACCTCTCGTCCTTAGATATCAGATTAAAGAGTGCAACACAAGAGGATCTCCATGTACTTGGAGATTTACCCGCTCTTTGCTATCTCGATCTACGCATAGAAAGAGCCCTCGAAGAAAGGCTGGTCGTCAGTATTGATCACCAATTCCAGTGTCTTACAAGGTTCTCGTTTACTAACGATGTAATGGGTCTGACATTTGCGCAAGGAACTCTGCGAAGGATGGGAACACTCGAGCTTGATTTTGGAGTGAAGAAGACAAGAGATGTGTGCGGTGCTTTCAGTTCCAGAATCATCGAGAACCTCTCTGCCCTCAAGGACATCACCGTTCAACTTCACTGCCACAATGCTAGGGTATGGGAGGTGGAGGATGCGGAGGCTGCTTTCAAGAATGCAGCAGAAAGTCTTCCCAACCGTCCCACACTTTCCATGTCAAAATGGGGAAAAGAAGATATGCTAAAGGATGAAGAGGAACAGATGGTGTTATTTCCTCCTCACAACATGCACTAAATTCTCACTGTTATCTGCGTCTTTTCCTCATGTGTTCGTCGATTTTCCATGTGTGATTCAACCAGGAGGATATATATATATAGAGGATACGTGGTTAGCAATTCACAATTCACTAGTCTCTGCTGTTGTTTGCCTTTCCAATAGCCTCTGCTACTACATGATGCCAGATCCAGGCACTGTCATCTGTTGTCTAAAATCAGAGTGATCACAGGCACATCCTCTTGGTTTACGCAACAACTAGCATAATGGTCTACACAACTGCGTTGCTAGTGTTAATATTCCGCTAATTACTGAAAGCGTGAAATATTTAAGACAATCACGCAATGTATTCATTAATTCAAGTCAAAAGGGTTACACATATATAGCCTAACATAGCTAATAGGAACATATGACTAATGTGAATATAATACAAGATTAATATGAACTAAAGAAGTTGAGCACAAAACACGAGGAGGTGAGACGTTTGGTAACCAAAAGGTCATGCTAACAATTAGCTAGGATGAGTTTCAACCATGCTAAATTTAAAATCCAACATATTCCGTGCATTATACATGTGAGTTCTACCCCTTCATTAGTTGCAATGGTTATGACTTGTGAGGCACAAAATAATAATGGGACCATCTATACATCAGCCGGTTGTTATTGGCACTGTTCTTTTGGTTTTTGACTACTCTAAAAATTGAAATAGACGTTGTTGAAGTAATCAGTCGAATTTTGAGACCGTACGGACTTGATCCGATGTACAATTTCACATAATTGATGGAACTGATTAATTTCTTTCATATTAAGTAGATCTTTTCACTGCTCTAATTACAGTGCATTTTTTTATGCAGGGTCATGCTACTAAAATGGCGTGGAAAGGCTGGATGCTAATCAAGTAGGACCTGCAGAGTAATACTGCAATAATTGTGGTGTTAACAGTACTGGCGATCCTGCATTTATTGTTCTTCCCCATGGCGGCGCTGCCGCGCGCCCGAGCCGCCTCACCGTCATGCAGCGGCCTCCTCTGTTGCCGGCCGTTGTTCAGGTCGCCGCCGAGGGCGCCATCTTGTCTCCTTTGCGTCAACCATCCTTGTCGCCATCCTCTTTGAGATCTGAAGCCGCTATCTCCTTGTCACCGGCTTTGTCTCTTGGCCGTGGTTGTCGTCACCCTTCTCATACGGTCTTACTCGACCCACTCCATTGTCAACATTGTCCTCCCGGTGGCTGGCACCACTCCGTCCATGTAGCCACGGTCCACGGACCCCGTCGTAGCTAGGAACACCGGGGATCTGTCGTTGTCTCTCCTCCCTTCGTGGCCGCCACCCTTGAGGGAGCACCGCCGGCACGTACCTTACCATCATCGCTGCCACCTCTGCTGGTGTCACCACGCCGCCCCTGCTTCTCCGGTTCCTTTGTCGAGCATCAAAGTCATTGCAGCAATGCAGTGGTCAGTCAGTACAGTAGACCAAAACAAACATACTAGCATGTCTTATGTCCTCAGCATCATCTGCCATATCTTAACTAAAATATAATAAAATTCCACATCGAAACCAGCGGCACTCAGCACAATATAATTAGCACCAAATGGACTAAACAACAACACAAACAATAGGTAGAACATGAGGAACTGTAGATAGACGAACATGAGGAACTGACTGCTAAATATCAGTACAGAACTATACAGATAGTTGCAGTCACATACATTTGGAGCAAATTTGGAGCCAAATTAGAGAAGACACGTTTGGAGCATGATGATGTTCACAGATATTAGGGAAAAAACTGCATCCCATACTGTATGTCAGGATTGATCCAACTTTGCCAAAGGGGCCTGAAAATTGAGAAAATTTCCTACATGCTAAAGTTACTCCAATCCCAAATATGTTATTTTATGTTCTGTCATGCCAGTCCCGTTTGTCTCACATCAACATGCTGTTAAGTAGGCTACGAAAAGACAAAACTACCCATCCTCTTCTCCATCTTCATCTTCACCTCTTCCTCTCTCATGTCTATTATGGGCTCCCCGCCGCACTACCTCCAAATCACAATATCTACAGCAGTCCACGTATTTCCACTCCTAATCATTTAATACTACTATATCTATACTAGCGTTCCTTTGTAAGCGTGGATATCTAGATGAATTGTTAACACCAAAAATGACAGATCAAAATAGTGAACAATCCAGGAAACACAAGAAGCGCTCACCGCTGGCTGTGGCGAGGGCGGCGGATTTGACGCTGGTGCTCTCCAGAACGCGGCACGGACGACAGGTCGCCTAGGGCGGCGGATTCAGCGTTGGCGCTCCCTTGGAGCATCTCCAGAACGCGGCGCGGACGACGGGTCAGGCGACGAACACGTACCAAAGGTTCATACCCTTTCTCCTCGGAACCACTACTGAGATTGGATTGGACTGGGTTGGAGTCAAGCCAATTTGCTGGATTTGCCACTAAAAAACTTGGGAACCATTGGCAAAGGTTGCTCTGCTGTATTTTAAATTGATTTTTTAAAATAATTTATTTTTATTATAAAATATAAAAATATACCTACGATTATATTACTAGTAAGGTGCTCGTGCGTTACAACGGAAAACCAAATAAAAGTGATACATACTATCAAATATGATCTCTAACTGAATAATAAATATCAATATTTTCTTACATCATCATATATCAAACAAAACATATATATTCATACTCATAAATAAATCAAGCATCATGTTAGTGAAGCATGATAGAACAAGCACAATATACAACAATATGTACAAAAATGATAGTAAACAATATTTTTCCATAGTATTCTTAATACATAAATGTGACATACACAACTTACATCAAGTTGTGTGCTCATGGTGCAGCTAATGTACATGAATATAGCAAGACATACACAAGTAGTGAACATAAGCTTAAATAAATTCAGAAAATGAGGCTGATCTATACCCAAACATAATCAAGACATCTGAACGCCTTTCAAATTACTCTCACTTTGTTGTTTTCATCAGAGAGCATAGCACCCTTTTGGGCCTCCTGAATTTACATTACTGATTATTGAAATATGAAGCAAGCAAACAAAAAAGCCAATAACATTGTACTGAATGGTAATGATGGACCTTAAGATCCTTCACATGCCAAGATATTATTGTCAAGGATCCTTCTATCAGCCTATGGTAGAAATCAATCAAAATGCTATCACTTGTTGATTTGATTGACTGGTTTTCACCTGTTTCAAATGAAGAGTTCTGATCACTGATCATGAATACTCACCATTTCATTATTAGAGAACAGATCAGAGGAGCTTTGTACGCTCTGTGCAGAACTTTGTGTAATGTGAACAGCATCAACCAGATCACTCTTTGAAGAGGTCGAGTATGGCTGCATTAACATAGAAGTATGTCCGTAGAATATGCAACAAAATTCCATCAAAGTATGTCCGTAGAATATGCAACAAAATTCCATCAAAGTATGTCCGTAGAATATGTAACAAAATTCCATTATATCGAACAATTACTACTATTTCGAAATAGAATATAACATACTACTACAAAACGCACATAAATGGAGAAAAGTGAGGGCTAAAAGGAGGTCAGACAGCGACATTATCAATCAGGCGTCTGTTTCATCCTGAATATATGCAGGTCCTGTGCGACTCCACAAGCTGAACTTTCTGGAATATTGCACAATCATCTTGTATGCAGAGGCACATTGTGAAAAAAATTCATTATATACATGCTGACAATGTAAATCAAAAAAAACAAATGTCTTTACATACATATTATGAATTCAGATTACAAAACTTTGCTATAAATTTCAACCTTCACATAAGCAAGTTGTGGATCTTACAAATAGGTTTCTTATTCTGTTGTCAGTGGTCCAAAACGCAAAGAGCTCAATTCTTTGTTATTAAGGCTACACAAGTGCGTCACACTAACAGACAATCAAGTAGTCTAATGATTTTCTGACAATTTTGTATGACCAAATTATGATGTAATGGTGATAAATTGAACTTGAAACCAACCTTATCCTGAAAGCTTGTGTGTTCTAAATAGATCTTGTCATCTTGAGATGTAGATGTTCAACTCTCACTTGGCAACTATGACATCACAAAATTCTATTTTGGGTGCTAATTCCCTAATCTAGCATAGTAAATAATATTTTGGGTGCTAATTCCCTAATGTAGTAAAGATGACACATAACCAACATCAAGATTGAGATTGACTGAAACAAAAGAGGTGTACCATTTCTAATCTAGAATAAACCACCAGAAACTGAGATATCCTCTTCTAGAACCTTTTCTATCCACTTATCTCAGTCCAAAACAGCCAAGGACCTCCAAATTGCAATTTTTAATCCAAAATCAACCCAAAAATTATATATTATTGCACTAATTAAAAGACGACCACAACACCACTGAATCTCCGCAAACACCTACCAAGATTCCCTCAAAAGGACATTTTTTGCCAAATCTAGCACCAAATAAGTTGTTGTTCGTAGCCCACCCACATGGGGAAAAAATCAACAAGGGTTAAAAAATCAAGTATTTTTCATACATACAAGGAGTACAATCAAACATAATAAGCATTTTGATTCTCATACTTAAATTCTACACTTAAATAAGCTAAACTTTTCAGTCAACCATCAAATGTCATACAATTTATGTGCTTTGAATTTTAATTTCCACAAGAAACACTAAACAAAATGCAAACCAATGTTTGATGAACATAGCACGTTGTTGAACTAAAAGCACAACTCAAGTTTTTCTATGCTATAAGTAGTAAGCACAACATCTGAAATGCTTACTAAAACACAAGCATTTCAACAGATATGGCAGCAAACAAAAATGCAGTTGTGTATTTTGGAATAGAATACATCTAATTATGCAGAATTCTTAACATATATTCACAGATTCACCATATATAACAAAGATAATTATGTTGCAAAGAAAAGTACAAAACATATTCCGGTTTAAATTTCAGGTATCATCCTTGACAGTTGACAACTTACAGCTATTTATGCAAGATTTCTTAACATGTATTCATAGATCTAACAACCCTAAGCATTTTGCAAACAAAACATATTCTAGTAGAAATTTCTGGTATCATAAGCCAGAGATAGTTGTTTTAATTTTTTGAGCACAATTTTTCATTCAAATAGAAAAGTAGGATGCCCTTGAACCATATGGAAATATGGAACCATTTCCGTTGAAGATATCTGTAACCTCAGTACCTTTTTCAACTCTACTTTAGGATGCTGCTCCTTGTAAAAGCTTGGCATAGATGTTGCTTTAAATGTCAGGCTCTTCCTAAGCAGTTTGATCTCACCTCTTGGCTCTCCTGAGTAATAAATTAATTTTTAGAACCAAAACATACAAAAGAAAAGTTTTAAATGAATGATATGAAGGCAGTTCTCACCTTAGATTTTGCCTGCAAATTCATTTGTTTAAGCTCCTTTGCATTGATTTTCTCTTCAAGCTTTTGGAAGAACTGAAAGTAAGGCACAACTATGCCTGTTCAGTATAAGAAAGAAAAAACATACATATGAAAATATATATTAACACACCGCCTTTATGAAATTAAACACACCTCTTTTCACTTCACAGCACGCTCCTCCAATCTGAAACTAAAACAAACCTCAGTGTAACTGCCAGTCAAACACGTCTCTGCTTGCAACTGCTGCGTTTGCAGCCACGTTGTTCAAGCTCGACGGTTGGCAACCAGCAACTGCAATAGCTCCACTGCCACGGTCATCGGTGCTGCTCCCCGCCTCCAGCGCGATGACACATGCACACGGGCCCGACCAAATCCGGCCGGTGGAAGCGGCGGTGGGGGAGGGGTCGTCCAGATCCGGCCGGTGCTGAGGCGGCGGCGGTGAGGGATGGGGTGTCTAGATCCGAGCATGCATGGGGAGGAGGGAGGAGCATTGGTAGGAAACGGAGACATGTTGCAAAACGGGGGGAGAGGACTCGGCGGCGGCGCGGAGGAGCGGGGTGGGGGGAGTGGAGGCGACGGCGTCGCGGGGTGGGAGGAGGAGGAGGCGGCGGCGCGGTGGTGAGGAGGAGGAGGCGGCGGAGCGGGGGGGGAGGAGGAGGAGGCGCGGCGCGGGTGGGGAGGAGGCGCGGGGCGGGGTGGGGAGGAGGAGGCGGTGCGGCGGCGCGGAGTGGGAGAGGAGGCGCCGTAGCGGGGTGGGGAGAAGGCGGTGCGGCGGCGCGGGGTGGGGAGGCGGAGCGGAGTGGGAAGGAGGGGAGGAGGCGGCGCGCGGAGGTGGGGAGGCGGAGCGGATGGAGGGGAGGCGGCGTATGAGGAGGCGGCGTATGGGGTGGGAGGGGAGGCGGCGTATGGGATGGGAGGGGAGGATCCGGAGTGGGATCGGATTTTAGGGTTTAGGCGGCGTCGTGTGGGGTGGGAGGGAGGGGTGAAAGACGGTTCAGATTTTATCTTATGATCAGATCGAATGGCGAGAAGAGAGAAGTGACAATGGACCAACCACCAATTGCTTCTTTTATAATAGTAAAGATTTGCAAAGTTAGCCTCTTATCACCCAACCGTTGGACAACTGGACTGTGTCGTCCAACCGTTAGGCAACAATAACGCATTCGTCCAACCATTAGGTACTATTAATACAGTCACCAACGATTGTGCGACTAGTTTTAGTCGCCCAACTGTTGGGCGACTACAGCTTCTAGTCACCGAACGGTTGAGGCGACTGGATGGCTTATATAACTGATGCGTCGGTAGTTGCACCCCGGCCGAGCGAGAGAGGAAAGAGTAAGAAAGAAAGGGGGGAGAGGAGAGGAAAGGAAAGAAAGGGGGAGAGGAGAGGATAGGAAAGAAAGGGAAAGGAGGGGGGAAAGAGGAGATGGTAGGGAGAAGAGGGAGGGAGATGAAGAAGAGGAGGGAAAATTTCTTTGTGATGTATTTTTTTATCTTTCATTGAATTTATTTGTAGTAAGTATATAGTTTGTTTAGTGTAGATCACTACTACAGAAATCAACATCACAGACAGTTCAAAAACGTCATCACAGACGGTTTTTTGAACCGTCTGAATTTATGGGTCAGTGATAATCGAAGGTTATCACAGACGGTTTATGAGCCGTCTATGATAAATACAATACAGACGGTTTATAACTAGAACCGTCTGTGAAAACACTATCACAGACGGTTCTATATATAGAACCGTCTGTGATGTGTGAGTAACTATCACATACGGTTTTGTAGTATAAACCGTCTGTGAAGAACATCACAGACGGTTCTATATATAGAGCCATCTATGATGTTCTTCACAGACGGTTTATACTACAAAACCGTCTGTGATAGTTAATTATATACCTAAATTTTTTTCTATTTTTAAATTAGCCGTAGGAAATATTAGTTATGCTGTTTGAAAATAAGCAAATACGATAGCAAACATTGCAGAGAACATTTTATTTATATTATAATCCACCATTACAATATCACAAGATTATAATCCACTATTATAATATCACGATATTACAATCTACCATTACAATATCATAAGCT
Source organism: Melocanna baccifera (assembly GCA_036346265.1). Taxonomy (NCBI): domain Eukaryota; kingdom Viridiplantae; phylum Streptophyta; class Magnoliopsida; order Poales; family Poaceae; genus Melocanna; species Melocanna baccifera. The sequence continues at coordinate 11,748,819 of CM070710.1, forward strand.
ATGCCTTTTGTCCCTGATGTAGCTCGGGTAGAACTTCTTGGTGGCTACCTTATTGTAAGTAGAAGAAACAATAGAGAGAGGAAGTCCTAAACGCCACAAAGTAACAACACAAAGTTACATAATCAAATACTAGAAGAAACAATAGGGAGAGCCCTTACCACAAAGAGGTCGATTGAGGATGAGACAGTAAGGAGCCTGGGAGATTTTGCACACAAGGGCTAGTTTTTTTTCAGCAACACGAAGCTGAGATGAGCGTTGAAAGAATAGGATCCGTAGCAGCCCACCGCGTGATTGACTTGACACCCGAATATCTTGCATTTATCGAGCGATTCCAAAGCGGAGCATGCTTTCAGGAGGAAATGTGCCTGGAACGACCAAAAAACAAAAGCAAGATGGGTAGGGGATGGGTTCAGGTGAGTATTTATAGGGGAGGGAGAGGTGGGACGATATATGGGGTGTGGGTTACTCGGTTTCTATTGGCTGGAATTGGGTTGAAGAGGATTGACGGGCCCAGCGGTCAGAATTTATCACAGACGGTTTTTGATAAGAACCGTCTGTAAAAGCATCACAGACGGTTCTTAATAAAACCGTCTATGATATTTACTATATATATATACCGATACAATATAAACAACTAGTCTCAAAATATGAAATAATAAAGTTCTGTATGGCTTATATATACTCATTTGAAAGGTTTCGACGAGATCTACAACTTTACAGTTGAGACAAACCCCAAATTTTGAAGGAAAGATAAAAATTTTGGTAAAAACAGAAATAAAAAAGTTCTGATGCAAATTTGAGGCTAAATATGGCCGATTTTAGGGGTCTTCGAGGCCGACTAGTGCAAGAGGGTTGTTTTTTTGGATCGGGCTCGTCGTTAGCTTTCCAATGAGTACAAGAACATCGAAAACGGATACCGTATGCAAAAGTTATGCCCGTTTTATTAAAGGTGTGTCAAAACAGAATCCTACTCGAACTCAAGCGGGAATTTATGAAATTTTAGGGGTGTGTGAGGCGGGAAATATATCACAGACGGTTCTTAGTTAAGAGTCATTTGTGATATTCGAACTAAGAACCGTCTGTGATATTCCGTAATATCACAGATGGTTCTTATCAAGAACTATATCTGATTGCATTCAATACAGACGATTTTTATGAACCGTCTGTGATGAGGCGTCTAATATAAATATTTTTGTAGTAGTGGATAATAGTATAAGTAGCACCCATAGAAAATTATAGGAAATGGTAGTAAATCAGAATCTTGTTAATTTGTATATAAATAGCACCTACAGAAAAATGTAGTTACAGAAATAAGTAACAAATTAGAATTTTGTTAATTTATAATAGTATAAGTAGCACCCGTATAAAATTTTAGTTTGAGAAGAAAGTAGTCTGTGAGGGAGAAGTTGTGTTGTTTTTGAGAAGTAGCGGTGATGTGTTGGTGTATGCATGATCGACTATTATTCGGTAAATAACTAGAAAGTCAGTTAGTTGTATTAGGTACACTGGCCGAGTGCATGAGAAGGATGAATAGTTTGTATGGATTAATTAGTTCAACTTAGCGTTAGAGTCGGATAATGCCGGTATGGAATACCTTGGCTTTCGGGTTGAATCGGAATAGTGTAATGCACGTAAATTGTGGCCTATGCCTTAGGGATTAAATGACACTTTATCCAAGCGGTAGTGTAGTTGGTCAAGACAGGAGAACGTAAGAATGTAAATTACAGTATAACAGTAGTTGCATATCGTGTAATGTGATCTCACTAGTTACATTATTGAAAATATATTCAGGCAGGCTTTACTCATGCCGACACCCACTACATTGAAAGTGCATTATGGTATTGGTATCGTTCGTGAAGGTCCATATGATGTTGGCTTAATCAGTTTTCCGCAAGCAACTCTAGTACATCCAGATGACGAGAATGTTTGAATCGTAGAGGTGATGTGCTGGTTGACTCGCAGCTTCTCCTTGGACTCTGAGGTGTGTAGCGTCATCATATAAGAACTTTGGAGCCAGTCTCCCATGCAGATTAGATGTGAGTTGATAAGACTAATGCGCATGGCTATGTGGAAGGGCTTTCTGGAAAGCTGCCGGCGCCGTGGATACGAGTATATGCTTCTTGTGCAAGGATGCCCAAAAGAAGTTGTATTGGGCCCTACCGACAGGTATCGTCTTTTCGCATTCAATTCTTTGCATAGCAAGGCATCCAATAACATGAAAAAACAAGTTCTCATCCATGTCCCCTTCATGCATGAATTCTTGGTTGCATCACAATATTACTTACCATCGTACTTACCAGTCGTTGCTATCTTAACCGTCCTCAAAATAATTTTCACAAAAATTCTTGCACTATAACAACATACGAAGATCGCAAAAGGTTATTACAAATATGACAAATTTTGTACCATTCATAATCTACCAATATCACAAATAGATTAACCGACATTGTCTCCTGTTATTTTTTCCAAAAAAAATACAACTCATACATAAATTTTGATCAATGTTAGTTACCTACAACAATTGTCATTTACCCCCGTGAGCAGGTCGGGGGGCCACTTGCACAAAAATGGACTAAAATTGTAGTCGCTGAACAGTCAGACGACTGGATCTCCAGTCGCTAGACCGTTTGGTGATAGGTCTCAGTCGTCCAACGGTAGGGCGAGTACAACCTGTCACCTAACCACCTGCGGACTGGCTGTGTGTCACGCGGCTGTTGGACAACACGTTCTAGTTGCCCAACGGTTGGGCAACTAGAGGTCATTTTTGTAAAAAAAATTCACGTGGGTATATTTCTATAATTTATAATAAAAAATAGATTATTTAAAAAAATCATATTTAAATTAGGGGTGGAAGCTCTGCAATTCATTTAAGCAGAAAGAGAAATACAAAGACCTTAAAAAGATACACAAAAGATACCATCCTGAAAGGCTACACCAAAGTAACCCGAGGACCCCCATGTCCCTGTAGCAGCCAGTTGCCGAGCCACTTGCCCCGCATAACCATGACTAGGCCCGGCCAGCCACACACGCACACATAGCTGAAACCAGGCCCGACTGACCATGCCAAGGACGATGCACGATCCGTTGCAGCTGCTAACACACTATCCGCTGACATGCACCCATGTGACAGGGGCAAGGCCCAGCCAGCCACTCGCACACCACGCACGGTCAAGGATAGGCCAAGCCAGACACGCTGAGGAGGACGCACTAACCACTGCAACTGCTGACGCGCTGCCCAGCAAAACGCACACCTCCTCGCAGCTGAGGCAAGGACTAGACAACCATGCACACACCACACACGACCGAGGTAAGGTCTGGCCAGCCACGCTGAGGACGGCTAACGTACTACCTGCCAAGATGCACACCTCAGTGCAACCGAGGCAAGGCCCAGCCAGCCACGCGCTACCAGCAAGGCCCGGCTAGCCACGGTAAGGAGGACGACCGATGCATTACAGTCGCCGACATGCTACCTGCCGAGACACACACCACCGCATGACCAAGGCAAGGCCCTCCCAGGCACATTGAGGAGGATGGCTGATGCGATCTAGCTGCTGACGCGCTACCCACCAAGACACATTCCATCGCGCAGCTGAGGCAGGGCCTAGCCAGTCACACGCACCACATGCGGCCAAGGCATGCAAGGCCTAGCCAGCCAAGCTAAGGAGGACGACTGTTGCACTGCAGCCGTCTGATGCACACCCCCATGTGGCTGAGGCAAGGCCCAGCCAGCCACACGCACCCATGCGCGACCGAGGCTAGGCATGTCCAACCACACTGAGGAGGGTGCCCGAGCCGCTGTAGCCACTAACACGCTCCCAGTTGAGAAACACACCCCTGCATGGTCGAGGCAAGGCCCTGCTAGCCATGCGCACACACATGTAGCTGAGGAAAGGCTCAGTCAACCACACTGAGGAGGTGACTTGGTCCGCTACAGCAATCGACAAGCCAACATGCTCTCGCTATGTCGGGCGGGAGGAAGACGGCCAAGTAGCAGGAGCATGCATGCCGTCGTGTTGATGTCACACTACAGCCGAGCCGACCGCTACGCTGCCCAGCGACACACACCTAGGCAGCCTCACTTGACCACTGACCATTAGATGAGCAGCCCTACCAGGCCAACTTTGCCAACATGTACGTGCTGCACCGCCCTCAGCTGCACCAGCCCTAAGGCAGTGGCACGTCGGATGGCAGCCCAGGAGCCCTGCTGTGGGGGGAGTGACGTTGTGAAGCTCCCCATCTCCAGTGGGTGATGTGGCCCATAGAGGCTGACCGGCTGACAACGACGACGATGCCTCCCCACCACGCAGCAGAGGAACCACAAAGAATGAGCATGGTGGCAATGCAACACCCCAAACACCTGAACGGTTGAGATCTGGTGGAGGTAGCAGACGAGGCGGAGGAGCTGATATCCTACAACATGGATGTAGCACTACTACAAAAAACGTTTATATTATACGTCTCATCACAGACGGTTCATAAAAACCACCTGTGTTAAATGCAATCACAAACGGTTCTAAACTACAACCGTCTCACAGACGGCTCTTAATTAAGAACCGTCTGTGAGATGTTTCCCGCTTCGCGTAACTCTAAAATTTTATAATTTCCCGCCTGAGTTCGAGTAGAATTCCGTTTTGACACACCTTCAGTAAAATAGGCATAACTTCTGCATACGGTGTTCGTTTTCGATGTTCTTATACTCGTTGGAAAGCTAACAACGAGTCTGATCCAAAAATCAGCCATCTTTAGTCTCAAATTCGAATAGCAAGTTTTTGATTTCTGTTTTGCCAAAATTTTCGATCTTCCTTTCAAAATTTAAGATTCGTCTCAATTGCAAAGTTGTAGATCTCATCGAAACCTTTCAAATGAGTATATATAAGCTATATAGAACTTTATTATTTTATATTTTGAGACTAATTGTTTATATCATATCGGTATATATATAGCCAATATCATATACGGTTCTTAGCAAAGAACCGTCTGTGATACTATTACAGATGGTTTCTTAGTAAGAACCATCTGTGATAATTTATTCTCTGACTACTGGGCCCGTCAATCCTCCTCAACCAAATTTCAGCCAATAGAAACCGACCAACCACACCCTACGGATCGTAGCTCTCCCTACTCTATAGATACTCACCCGAACCCATCCACCCCCTCCCTTCAAATGCGTCTTAAGCTTCCTCCCTCCATTGTTTCTTCTAGTATTTGATTCTGTGGGATTTAGGTCTCCATCGTAGCCTCCATTGTTGCTACTTTGTTGGGTTTAGGGTTGTCCGGGAATTTACAGTGAAGCGGCTGCTAAGAAAACCTACCTGAGCTTGTGATGGTGGATTGTTCTCTGCTATGTTGCTTTCATTGTTCTCTTCATCGTAGCCTCTATTGTTGCTTCCATTGTTTTCTGCTATGTTCTCTGCTATTATAATGGTGGATTGTAATCTTGTGATGTTGTAATAGTGGATTGTAATGAAAATAAAATGTTCTCTACTATGTTTGATGTTGTATTTGCTTGTTTTCAAAAAGCATAGCTAATATTTCCTGAGACTAACTGAAAAATAGAAAAAATTTAGGTATAGAATGGACTATCATAGACGGTTTTGTAGTATAAATTGTCTGTGACTCACACATCACAGATGGTTCTATACTAGAACAGTCTGTGATACTCACGCATCACAGACGTTTCTAGTTTAGAACCGTCTGTGATAGTGTTTTTCACAGACAGTTCTAGTTACAAACCGTCTGTATTGTATTTATCACAGACGGCTCATAAACCATCTGTGATAACCTTCGATTATCACTGACCCATAAATTCAGACGGTTCAGAAAACCGCCTGTGATGACGCTTTTGAACCGTCTGTGATGTTGGTTTCTGTAGTAGTGTAGCAGAGAGTAAGCACGAGGATGATAGGGAGTTACCAGATCCATCAGGATCCAGGGCTGACGGAGACCATAGGTAGCGAGAAAGACTGTAGGACCAGTATGAAAAAGAGGAGGCAGAATGATGCCTTCAAATTTTTTCCTAAGTATACATCAAATTTTCACTCTAATTGCTATGAGAAGCTGTAAGATCAAAAAATCAAAATTCCAAAAAATTGTTGTGCTATAGTAAATTCAGCTCGGTGAGCAGTAACCCAGCACTATTTAAAATCCAAAATCCCATGTAACTTTTGATTCATATATCAAAAAGATTTCAAACTTTAACCAAAGTTAGATCAAGACCTTAAGAACTTATCTCAACTAAAAATATTGAAAAACTTAAGAGAATTAGGATCTTTTAGTTTGTAAAGCTCTGCTACACCAAAACTGGATCAAAACCACAAATTGAGCAAATTCTTAAACCAAGACTTTAAATTACATAACATTTGGTATGCACCTTCTCTAGAATATTAGGAACCTATTAAAATCAACAATCAAAAAATTATTGCCAAAGTTCTGATATTTTTCCATTTGAAAGAAGGTTGCACTAAAACTGGCCAAAAACTAAAAAGGGTGAATATAACTTGCTCGTGGGTGAATAATGGCAAAAATAGCTCTAGATGTATTTCTATATATCATAGCAAACTAGAACACCATAGAATCAAGGCAGAATCAACTGGATCAAGAAATCACTCGAAAAGGCCAATCAAGAAAAAATCAGCCAACCTCAAGAACTTATCAAACTTGATTCCTAAATGGATAGAGATTGATTTTCAAGGTATATCTCCACCACTTGCCTATCCTTGACATTCAGCAAGATCAAGAAAGGGCAGAGGCAAGATCAAAATCAATCAAAATAAGTGGGATCCATAAGAGATGATCAAAATTGATATATTACTACTTGAGAATAAAGATTTTATGGCTACTCCACTAGGAGGACAAGAGAGCACATCACAACATTCACAGTTCTCAAACTCCAACCCTAAAATACTTGGTTTCAATGAGTAAAAGTAGGATCCTAATAGATACTATTCACTTAGCACAAATGGTAGAAACCTATTAATCCCACACAATATGGATTTTACTCACACACTACAGTTATGCATGTTTTTTAAAACACATAAGCCTAAATCTGTTAAGTCCTTAGCTTTTGATTATCTTTATCATCTCATCTCCTCCTTGACCTAAACCTTCTTTTCAAGCACCGCGGTTATGATTCAAGATAGTTTTCGATATTTTGGTCAACTTACCAAATATACATTCCTAACCAAGTCTTCATCTTTCCTTGCAAGCAATCACCATACTTGTCATGTGTAGTTACACCACTAGCTTGTCACCTGTCAATAGTTCTCTCTTATTCTGGTTCCACTGGACCATACCTCACTTGGATCGACCAAGTCACATAATGCAACTTGTCGCTCGAACTTTCCTTCAATATTTCTCACCTTTCTCGTGCCATGTTTGAACTCAGCCATCTCACCCAGCATACTTGATTATTCTGGGCCTTAGCTCCTCCATGATTGTAGCCCCGATCCTTACTGTTGACCACCGTTGACTTCAAGCATCCCTACACATCCAAAGCCAAGAAATCACTTTTAGGCATAATTCCTTTACAATTTAATCCATGTTAGCTGAAACACATATGATGCCACACATATGCCCTAACCTAGATCAAACCAAATCATCCCATGACTCAAATTTCTAACAATTATCCATTTCAGCCAAAGTAACACAAGCTGGCTGGTCAGACTACCGCCTCTGTAAGTTGTCTAGAAAAATCTACAAATTCTAAATTTTCACTTGTAACATCCTGTTTTTCTGGAGTTTATAAAGCCCAATTTTCAAAAATTAAATTTTGGGATTTTTCTGAGAATTAATCAAACTTTAAATAAATTTTTAGAATTTAAAATGATTTAATTAGATTAAAATAAACATTAACATAAGTTGAGATTATTTTATTTGGATTCTTCAGGTCTCAAGAAATTTTTTGGTATTTTTGGTGAATTTTGGGACTTATTTGCTATTTTCTAGAGCTCTTGAGAGTTTATTTGAATTTTCTAGAACGAAAACAAATGGGGAAAAACCACCGGCTGCCCGATTCTCTCTCTCTCCACGCGTCACCCATCCCCGGCCTCTCTCCCCACCGCCTCCCTCGGCCCCGCCCGTTCTAGCCCTCACCGCTCCGCGCCGCCGGATCCACCCGCCTTGCCACGCGGCTGCATCCCGCGCCTCGCATGCGCGCGCCGTCCCCGCGTTGCCCTAGCGCCGCACCCCGCATCCCTCCCGCGCCGTCGGATCCACGCCCGCGCCACGTGGCCGCATCCTGGCCGTCCGTGCGTGCCGACCGCATCCGCACGAGCCCCGTGTCGTCTCCGAATCGAGGCGCCTCGGTTCACGTGCCTTTTAACCCCGCTGTCCTTGGTTCGCGTGCCACCCATCGCCTCCGCCGTCGCCGCCACCCTCGCCCACGCCCTCGCCCCTGTCCTTACGCCGCTGCGTCCCTGTCCTTGCGTCCCCGTTGTCGCCGGTGAGAAGCCCGCGCCGCGCCCTTCTCGCCCCATCTCCGACGTCGCCTCCCCCGTCGCCACTGCACCCGCACCGGACGCGCCCGTGCGTGTGCCTCGGTCCGCGCGCCAAACCGCACCCGCCCGCACCCACGCCACGTCTGCGATGCTTCGCGCGGCGTGCCAGGCCACACGTCGGGCATCGGTCACCGACCCGCCCCCGCTTTACCCGATCCGAGCCACTGATCTAGATCTAAACCAGCGGTCCAGGTACGCCCACGTGTCCACTTCTCCACCGTCGGATCCCGCCGCCGCCGCCGCGCCCGAACCTGCCACATCAGCTCTAACACGTCAGCATGCCACGTCAGCCTATGCCACGTGTCCAGCTACGTCAGCGCCACGTCAGCCGAAAACCGTCCTAGGTGCCATGTCAGCTGCCACATGTCAGCACCAGCGCATACCACGTCAGCCCTAGCATACTATTCCATAGACCCGGTCCACCGTAGACTTTCCTCCGCCGTGCACCCGATCCACAGCACAGTAACTTTTTAGATTTTTCCGAATTTCCTTTAGATTAGATTTTTCGAGAGCCCGTTCTCCTCCGTCCTAGCTCTGATTGACCCCGTTCTTTTTTCTAAATTCATCTAAAATCGAGCTCTAGCTGTTGGTTCTAGTTTCATGGTTTTTGGAGTTCATTTGCTTATTATTTTATGTGTTTTTTATTTTGATCGTTTTATCTTTCGTTAGATTCGGATTCCGAAGGAGCAGGATCTACGCCTGAAGACCAAGAGTACCTCGCTGAGCATAACCAAGGTAAGTCGTGTCCTTTGATTATGTTGAATCCAGTTTGTAATCTATTATTTAATTATTTTATTTTAAATTATCTTGCAATACTATTTTTTTATTCAAACCTTGTAATTGGTAGTTATCGTCCCAATTAATTAATCCCTCCTAGATGAATTTGAATACCATGATTCCATCGTCACCATAGATTGGGTAATTTAATAGTGATGCTATGCTAATTGTCACATTGATTGTTACGATTAGTATGCTTAGCCCTGCTTAATTTACAAACGACTTGCTGAGTACCAATGTACTCACGGCTTTACGTCTATGTTGCTCAGTTGAGGAGGAAGAGTATTACCAGTAGGAGGTTCTAGAAGGTGTTTACTTCGACGACTTCGCAGATTAGGCTTTGTTCTCCACTCGATAGCCTATGGGCTTGTCGATTGGCTACTACGCTTTACTTTAGATTTTCGCTGCTAGTTTTAAAGTCCTTCCGGCTAGTGATATTGTAAGCTTGACCATAAGGTCGTACCTTTGAGATTTATCGATATTTGAGTTTTTCCTTTATTTTATCGTGTGTATGGTTGTGATTACATCTATGTTTGACTGTGTGCACTAGCGTGATCCTGAACTAGTGCAGTTTACACAGAGAGTCCGAATTTGCATATTCGGGTCTCAACATCACTTCTCCAAAATGACAATAGTTCATCATAACAAAATATGGACCTTCTTACATGATCCTTCAAAGATGGCTTGTACAAGACACTACAGGGTGGAGGGAGATGGGAAAGGAGAGTAAAAGGAGGAGAGGGGCTTGCAGAAGGCCTTGCGGCGAGGGAAGAAAGCGGTGGGCAGAGGCCTCTTGGTGGTTCGGCAAAGTTGCGCCCTGAGTCATTCAAGGTGCAATTTAAGTTTTGGTGTCTATATTTCAGACAAAATAGTTAACTTGTGCTATGTCACTTTGTTGTTAGACCTAGCCAAATGGACTACCCTCCACGGTCTGACATGGCATGTGTAGGCACGACCCCTTTAGGCATGGCTCGATTGGCTTAGTTAACTAGGCCATGCCTTGTCAGCCCATGAGCTCATGCTCAGATCCAAGCACGACCCATTGAAGTGATGGGTCATGCCGTGCTGGCCTAGGCACGCACAATACAATTATGTTACTACTCTCTCACACCTTATCCTATATGTAATACACACACATTCCATTATAGCGCTACTACTCCTCTGCCATCTCTCTCTACTCCTACTCCATCTACACCATCGCCACTTAATCTGATAATGGCAACACCGGAACGCACCACTGGCCACCACAAAGTAGACACTAAGGCTACCCTCAGTACCCAATCTGATTTTCCTCCTACTCTCCAGTCCTCCTCCATCCAGCCCGTGCATGTGGTTCTCCTTCGCCTATGGTTGGATCCACGATGGTGCTTGACCGTGTCCTCACTACTCAAATTCAGCCTAGGTGAGTTAGCCTCGATGGTCGTGCTTTGTGGCTCGGTGCATCGCGATGGAAATTAGGCCCCCTGTGTGCCGAGGCGTATGTGGCTGTGCTGCTAGCATGCATACGCTGGCCGCTCTTCATGTGTCGCCGTGCCTGCTCCACCCTCTCCCTCCCTCGGTCCCTCACTCCCTCCTCCACTAGCATGCCACCTTCTGCCCACCCTACTCCCTTCGCTGCCCACCTCCTCGACTTCTCCTCCACCATCAGGCCTAATTGGCCATGTCATGCTTACTCGTGCCTGGGCCATGCCTAGCATGGTATGGTACTGTGTGTGCCATGCCAGGCCAGCCCGCTGGGCCGATGTTGTGACCCAAGCATGGCATGCCTTGTCGGGCTAGGCTGGAATAGTCCATTTAGTCCTAGGCCATGTCGTGCTTGGGCCAGCCAATGGTACCATGCTTTGGGCTGGGACGGTTAGCCCGACCCATTTCGCCACCTCTAGCTGTTACTTTCACATACTATCTTTTCAATTATGTTTATTGCTCATCAACAATGATATCAAAGTATACTTTAGCGATCCCTAGAAATGAGAAACATAAAGGAGAAAAAACATTTCTAGATCCTCATATCTCCTTCAGTTTAAAATTCAAATATATCTGGGTCCTAGATTGGTACATGCCCAATGTTGCAAATGCATTTAGATGTTAGCATCCTCTAATATGTGCTACACATTTGCAGCTACTGAATCTATATCTATACTAATTAGACACTCTAAGAAATTCCTATGTTAATTGGTAAAAAAAGAAAATTTTCTAGTCGTCTATCTGGTAGGACCAACTTATAACGGCTTAGATTAAAAGGATTTCAATGGGCACAATCATCAATAAATAAAAATGCTAAAACCAATTTATCTTTACTACTTAAAATAAGGAATCGGTGAGTGATACATTTTTTCTCCTCCCTTCCCTTCCTCACAAAAGGGTTCGGCGGCGACAGGTGGCCCTTCCTCGTGGTCCTTTTTAGGCGAGTTGCTGATCTCAATCGATCCCATCCTGGTGCAGTCCTCCTACACTACCCACCACCATTGCGAGCTCCTCTTCTCGTTCCCCGTGATGCCCACCCCTTACTTCTGTCCACCTAATCATTGTATTACCACCCACAAAGTGGATGAGTCGCCATTGTTCTCCCCAATCCCACTTCCTTTTTGCTCCGCCCTTCAACACCCTAGTGGCGGTAGTAGTGGAGACAGAGGAAGAAGATATAGCTTGATGATAGGGCTTCATATTTGGCTTGCTATGCTCTGTGCCCTCCTCTACAAAGCCTGCGATTCTGTCCTCGCCCCTGCTTTGCCCTTGCGCTACTGCCCTACACTCTAGCATGCTGCACCACATCGATTTCCTCTCTAGCATGCTGTGCCTCCTCCCTCATCCTCTCTAGCACACCACCACCACCTCGATTTCCATCTACAAATTGTCATCCTCCTCCCCTAAATCCACATAGACACTACGATGTTGTCCCCTTATATGTGCCACCCTCCTTTTCCTGGAGGAGGAGGAAGCGGGGATTTGGGGCATAGGTAAATTGGTGCATCGTCATGGGATCCTCAGAGATAGGAGGATGCCGAGAAGGAGCTATGGCATCCTCCTCCCCACATGCCACCACCGTTGTCTCCTGCTGCATAGCGCCTCCTCGCCGCCAGTTCGCTGTGCCACCGCACTACTGTGGTGGTTGTCGTCCTCCCCATCGTGCCACAATGGCCGAAGGCCTCCTACCAACGTCTATCACCCTCCCCTAACACTGTCTATCACCTTATCTACTTTACCATCAGCCACCTCGCACCCTCTGCTCTTGGGTACCAATCTATTCTATCTCTTCCCCTTCCCCTCCCAATGGTGTCTTTCTCCTCCCTGTCTTTCCTTTCCTCTCCCTCCATGTATGCTTCTCAATCTCCCTCCCTATCTCTCCTTTTCCTAGATCCCCTTCTACATGCTAGTGTCAAACATTCTGCAGCATTTGATCTTCTTCTTCCTATTGTTCTTGGGCTAGGGTTAATTTTCATCATGCTGCTGCCCGTATGTTCGATGGAATACCACAATGTCGATCGGTGGAAGGCGGCTGCCCCTATGGACATTGCTAACAGGCGAGATCCTAAGGTGGAGCCTATAAAGCATGCGGGTGTAGCCGGCTTGGGCTATGCCATGCAGTTGATGAGTAATGGGTGCTATGTGTGACACCGCAGGTGAGCAGACCGTAGGCATGGGTAGTTGACAGGTGTTAGAATTAATATGCATTTTTCTTTGTTTTAATGGTTTAGGTGTATACTTGCTCAGCTCGAGGGCCAACAAGGTCGGACGCTGCTGTTGATCCTTGGGGATCAACATGGTTCCAAACTCCAAAGTGTAGTTTTTGGATCTTAACTATAAAGTGGTTCTTTGTTCTTCTGATCTTGTGTATCAATTCACTTAAGCATAATATTTGTATGTGTGAGGTGACAGAAGAGTGGATGGATTGGTAAAGTACATAGGAAATTTGCTCATAATTTTTCAAATCTCTGGCAGAACTTATTTGTTTTGTCTACTTACTTTGTTTTCTTACGGTACATTCCTTCAATATGGTTCTTTAGAGGGATGTTTTATCTGAATAGCCAAAGGGGTCTTAGTAGGGAAGAGATGATCATAAAATTCTGTCCTACTCATGGATTGGCTTCCTCACTACATTCGATGTCAACCATATGCTGCTAGCCAGCCTACATGAAGAGTGCAACTATAGTGGTGGATGTATTCTCCATCTGGTAATTATATGTTAGCTATTTGTTTTTATTTTTTGACAACTCCAGCATCGATTGTTTGTTAGTTTCCAGAAGTACTAATCACTAGATCAATGAGTAATTTGAGTCTGGTACATGCTATTATTGACTATAATTTGACTGATCATGGTTCGAGCAATGTATATGTGTGCTTCTTGTGGATGGCCTGATTATTAGTGAATGCGAGACGACCTGATTATTAATGAATCAGAGATAAATCTTTAACTATTGGTTTCTTTACTAATATTTATACTATATAATATAGAAAACTTAGCTGGTGGTGTTGATGATTAGATAACATCGTCCTAGTGTTGATGGTTATATTACATCGTCTCCTTGCACCCCTGCCACCTCCTTAAAAGAATTTTAATGAATTTCTAGTTGTTAAATTTCCTCTAATTATTCTTCTCAATGAATTTCTAATGATAGTATTTTTGTTGCATGAAACAGCCATTGTTAGTAGCAAAGCAAATGCATATTATACAATTCTATCCAAAACAGATTCAGAAGTTATGTTACAACCTGCTGCTAACGAAAAGAAACCGCAAGCACGTAACTCATCTGGTCTTTGCTTTCATAGGATGCCATACTATAAATTCATCATTCGATGGATTCATGTCTACCATCAGTTATATGGGAATGATTATAAATTAGAATACATGAATAATATCTACTATTTCCTTTTCAGTCAATAAAACTGTATTTGCAATGGTCTGAATGACTGTAAATTAGAATCTATGAATAGTATCTATTGTTTCCTTGTTACGAGTTGTGTGTTGACATCATTTTTTTGTTTAATGCAATTGAAATATGAGATATGGTGAGATAGTTTTGCTTGCACACTTAAAGGTAATAGTTGAGTGTTATCCATGTCGGTGTAATTCACAATTTAGCACCTAATTATTTTTTCTCTAAATTTTGGCTTGAAATAAGTTATACATGCTTACCTTTTTTTGGAATTGCTATACAACACTCGACTACATGTTTTTCTAGGTTTCATTTTATTTTGTGACATTTGGGTGTGTTTCAAGATTTGACCACACATGTCATGATAAGCTAAATTTGACTATAAGGATGGTGATATACTGATATAGGCTGGACGTGGTGGTAGACCGACCACAACAACGGAGGTGTGACATGGGTTATAGCGGAACTCGGTCAGACATGGTACTAGTATAAGGACGTGATCTAGGCTAAGGAACTGAGGGTATAATGTTGGTCAAATTTAATTATGGTGATTCGACATGTTAAAATAATAGAATTCTTTTTACCCGTTGCAAATTTACCGAAAAAACTGAAAAAGAAGAAATTTCATGGTATCTTCTTCTCTTGCACATCTCTCTCCTCCCTCGATCCATCTAACCCTACTCTTCCTCAAATCCATCTCCACCTCTATCCCCTTCTACCCCAACCTCTCCAGAATTCCCGTGCTCTGGAGGTTGCTGCAGCCAAGAGTAAGCGACCGGGCTCAATGTGGCTATGGAGAGGTTGGCTTGGATGTAGCTGCTGAGGCGTCAGAGCTGATGCACGTGTTGATGTGGGTACTAGATAGGCTCATGGGCAGCATCAAGGAGCAGACGGTGCCAGTTTTGGAGGTAATTCGGAATTAAAATTCTATCTGGTAAGAGTTTTATTTGTGGTTTTGTTATTCCTCGAGGGATTAGGATTTTTGCTTGCACAAAAGAGCTTGCCTAACCCCAATCTAGTAAGTGCGCCTACCAATTAGCAGGTTCATAACTCTTGCTTTTTACCATACCAAATTTAATATATAGACATCAAGTTTCAATGTTTGTACATTAGGTATTTGATGAATTTACTAGGAGGCTCTTAGTATACAATGTGTGCACACCAAATGTTTGACGAATTGCCAGAAGAAAATGGAAGCAGGTTTTTTCCGGTATGCTTGAAGTATGGGCAAACAATTATCTGTGATAAAAAATCACTCATCTACTAGGTGGATCAAAGGGCATTCTATGACAAGTAAAATTGGATGCAAATCATAGTCATTCCAAGCTGTGTTCTCAGCAGCTTTTCTGGATGAACTACAAGTGGACAAATTAGTTTTCAGCTTTAGATTATCACTATATTGTCAATTGCAACCGTCAAACCTTTTGCTATATTTATTTTGGGTCTTTTAAGTTTGGAAGACCAAATTTTGAGAATGTAACCTTTAGCAAACTAAATCAGTCGAAGCCTCTGCCTGTGAATCCGTGACTGCTGTGTGGTACCCTCGGTATCACCTCCAGCTACAAACCCTCTTGGTTTACTTTCTCATGATGACATGTTTTCTGCATTTTGTCTTTGTTGCACATTGACCTTACGTCGACATTTCATTATTCCTCAGTTGATTTTCCACAGTGGGTTGCCCATAGCCATTTAATTTGGTGGCTGTTGGTTCACCCTCCTTCCAATCTTGCAGTGCTCAATCCCAAAGGAAGAGTAAGTGAACTGTATATTCAAACTGTACAGAAGAGGCTACTCAAAGTGTACATTTAAAAGGATATGTTAACATTTTATTTGCATGCCTTCTCCCATGGTATGTAATTTTCTCCCCCCTTATCATGCAGACTGTACATTTCAAGAAATTTCAGCCTGATTTGTTTTTTTTTTGTAAGCTTCAATGTTCTTTGAGTGCTGCACTAGCATATGGTGTTTTATAGTCTATGTATAATTGTATGGAATCTAGGTAATACTTTGTAAGAAAACTCTTTTTCTAGAATATGTGTTAATAGTGTGCTACCATGAGTTTTGTATTGTTTCTCCTTTAGTTTACAATTATTTCTTGGAATGAATAAAAATTTCTTCATTCTTTCCCTTTTCCCCTGTCGAGTTCACTTGAACTATCTAGCATGGAAGGGTGATTGCTATTTCATCTTGATCGGTTAGTGTCTTATTGATTGATCAATATGACAAGGAAAAAGATAGATAGAAGAACATAGAGTAGTTGCAGAGCTATTGGTTCTATTGAAGTAATCGCATCAAAATGTGAACTCAATCTCTATACTTTTCTTTGTGTCTTTCAGTGCCTAATGATGTATATGATCTGGAGGATTTAATAATTTATTGGGCTTTCCAGTAAGGTATAGCCTTTGCATCTTTCAGTTCATGCTCAGTAGGTTAGCTGTAATCCCTGTAATTCTGTTTCTTTCGCGTTTGCTCAACCTTTTTATCTTTTCCTTTCTTTTTCCCAACGAAACCTATCTGTGCTGATGCAATCAGCTTGCAGAAACTAGATATTGTTACCTTTTAAGAGATATCAAATAACATTTCCAACAAGTTTAAAAGGAGAATATAAAGAGCACATTGTTTCTTTATTCCTTTTTTTTTCCCTCGCTCAGCTATTTGCTCTAATTTAGCATGATTGGGGTGCTTCATTATGCCTGCAACAATACTATTCGTGCAACAATTTGTGGACTTTTGGCAGATTGATATTTTTTATTTACAAAGACGCTTTTAGATCCTACTTTATGCATAATGACTAATCCACACATCTTTGTTCAATTTATGCATGATATTAAATGTGACTGGATTAATCTGAGATGTTCCTTCTGCATGTTGCTCTTCCATATTCAACACCCACTTTGCGCATCAACTCAATTGTTAAAACTCAGATTTTAAATAAAGGGGCTAAAAGATAGCCCGTGTGAATGCACGGGTTGGCAACTAGTCCTAAATAATTTCTGACATTTTGAAATCCGGATAACAAGCAAAGATACTCTGGAAGCTCCCACTTATTTCTACACACGTCAAAGTATTGGACATACATCTTCTGTTACTGCTAACTAACCTGCATGGGCATTTATTTGGCCTGTGTGTCATGCATTCATGCTCTCCAGGGTAATGTAATTGCTGCATATCTGCACTTTGAAGGCTGTTACAGACTTGCAGCATAATGTGCTTGAAATTTCAGTACTCCTCTTGTAAACCCCTTTTGAAAACCCTACCCTTGGACCTAAAGCCCAAGGCATAAAATTTAAATTCCTTCTCAAAAACTGCTTTATTTGTGAAGGCCTGATTTCCAGTTAATTTACAAAAATTTATATCAAACCTATTTTAATAAACATGTTCATCCGAAGAAAAGTTTTTCAAAAGCTGAACAACTTATAAAAGATTATTCCCAAAACCCTCCTTGACCCCTCAGAGTATGTGGGTAGGATGACACAAGTTGGTGGATTCATGTCAGATCTTAGGAAGACAATGGTATAAATTTTTGGGTGCAAAGTGGATCGACCCAATTAAATACTTGGACTTGGCTAGACCTTAGCTAAAATGAATGAGTGGACCGAATCAAGTTCATTCCAAAATTCACTTGGGATTTTTTGAATACATGCATGTGCCAACCTGGGTGGACTCATGACAACCCTAGGAAAATCATTGCTACCCACTTTTCGGATGGAAGAAAATAGTCAGATTTAAATACTTAGATTAACTAAAAAGACGAGTCAATTTAAACAATTGGAATGGACAAATAGGTGGATTTATCTAGTCGAGTGGATTGGGAAGAATTGAATTATAAAAATTGTAACGCTATTCCCGGTGAATATTTATGATAATGAGATAGTTTGGAAGAAAATTGCGGATAGTAGAAATTTGAGTACTTGGTGAGCAGATCATAATTATGCATCAATGAAGAAAGGAAACAGAATTATTAAAGAACCCATGAGGAAAAGGGTAGATTGATGTAAAGAAAGTACTACTGGGACATAAAGTTGAATGGAACGACCACCTAAGTAGATCAACTGAATTTTGAAGAAATAGAAAGTGTGGTAAACTTATTGGTTATAGCCCAAATGATATGATAATTCTTGGTGGATGTTTCTCATAATAGGATAATGATAAGAGTACCGTCGATTATTAGAATGATCAATTAAGATTGTGAGAATGTGGAAGAAGTGATAATAACCATTGATTTATATACCTGAATAATAACATTATTCCTGGTGGATAATTATAATAATGAGTTAGCGGAAACAGACAGTAAAGAGCAAGATTGGTTACTAAGTGAGCAAGTTATAATTTGGAATCCATGCTAAAGGGTTAAACTATTACAAAACCGTGATAAAAGGATAGTGGTGGACTTGAAAGTAAAGATATTGGATTTTTTTTTCTTTTCCTTGGGTGTATAATTGAATAGTTGACAAATAAAGGACCTAGGGTTGAATCGCAAAACTTACGGTGGGAATTGAGATTCTAGTGAGGAATTAGGTAACCCTAATTCGATTATTGAAATTATGGATGACCCAAGTGGAGTTATATGATCATAGAATGCAGAGCAGATTACTTTGGCAATCCAGAGATAGGAAATTGGATTTATAGATTCAAAATGGTTATCAAGATTTATGTAGGATTTAAATAATCGAGTGAATTAATGTACATGACTAGTGGATAAAATAAATATCGACTCTCACTATTTGGAGTTTAGATAGCAACAACACCGTGACCAAGTGATGGAGGAAAGTAGCCCAGTTGTAAATGACAAGTGGAAGTTACAATTTTCAAGGCCATTGGACTTTAGGCCCGTGAATAAAAGCAACCTTGAAGTGAATTAGTCCATTCAGTAATGTTCAAATATTGCAAAAGATTACAATATTTTGGTCAAAAATAGAATAAAATAAAATTTTCTTTTTCAAAAACAAGTATCTCAAATATCGATTTCAAAACAACGATCGTAAAAAATCCATTTTCACCACCAAGTTTTCCTTTGCAAAGAAAATAGTAATACAAGAGTGAGTATTGACATCGGTCAAATTCCCTCTGAATACTTTCCTCTTTCTTCTGTATGTTTAAAAGAAAATTTATTATCTCCTCTCTTACCCCTACTCCAAAATCTAAGGATAGGAACGTTGAAGATGTTCTCGAAGATAAAGTGGTCTTGTCATGGATAGACAAAATACACCGAACCTTGTGCCCTTTTATGTGTAACATCTCGCCTAGACGCTGTAACATTGCAAAATTTTATTTGGCCCCTGTGCACTGCCTTTTACTTTTGAGCATTACATTTTGCAGTCACAGGAAAAGCTTGTTTTCCAAAGGTTTGTATAGTTTGAGTACCACCTCCAGCCTTCTGGGAGTGCTTTTGGGTATAAATGCTTAGCCCCACGAAACTTTCCCTTACCTCATGCTATTCCCTCTCGCCCCTTTTGCTAAAACCCTACCAGGTCTACAGAATCAAAGTGATGGTTAACCAAACCAAGGCAATCAAGGACAAGTAAAGATCTCTCTACCCTCCAATAATTAGAGAGAGCGACATAGCCAAGAAGACGACGGCTAAAAGCCTCAACCCGCACCAAGGCTCCAGATTCCGACCACTAGGTTGTCTCCTCCGCATCTACTCGAAGGACCCATAGCTAAAATCCTTGCCAATCAAACCAGAAAAACTGGAAACAAGATGACGACCACCAGCAGAAGTAAGAAAAGGAGACTCATAGTTGATGCATGCTGTAACCTTACTCCACAAGGAAGGATGGATGAAAGCCCCCAACGAAAGTTGGACAAACCGGAAAAAGTCATCATCATTACTAGCCTGCCCCTCGGCAAGAAAGTCATGTGTTTCCACTGCGGCCTTGAAGGACACTATGCCAGCAGATGTCCTCAAAAGACAACCAGCAAACAAGTAATGGGAGCCATCGCCGCCAACCTCAGTCTCGGTAAGAAGGAACGAGAAAGCCCCAGCAAAGAACGAGCTATGACCACCACGGTTCCACCACCAGACTCGGAAGCCTCACCAACAGCTATGTGTGCTGAGTGTGGCAAGATAGGACATGATGCTCAAGCATGCCCTCCACTACGACAAGATAAAAGAGGATCATGCTTCACTTGCGGGCAAAAAGGACACTACTGCTACAATTGCCCAGTCCCCTACTGTCCCTATTGCAAGATACATCATGGGCCAGATGATTGCCTCAAGAATTTAATAGCATGTACACGCTGCGGAGAAAAAGGACATCAAGACGAAGTGTGTCTCGCCAATTGTCCTAACTGTGATGAAGATCACCAACTTGGCCACTGTCCAATGCTCAAGGTCACATGTTTTCTCTGTGAAGGACAAGATCACTGCCCTAAGGATTGTTCCATGAGTCTATTGCTGACTAAAGCTGCCAAGATACAACGGATGAGCCTCCGAGCCGCCCTCAGACTCGTCATGACTGAAGCTGACAAAAGTAACTAGTAATGGCCACCCGTCATTTAAGGAGGGTAGCCAGGATCAACAGAAAGTGACAAGCACTTCGATGATGAGCCACTTCTGCAACGCAAAAGAGTGGTTATCAATCAATGTTATTGAGCCACGGCACATGGTAGGACAAGCAATCAACAATGAAGTTTCCACCTCACTCGACGACTCCAAGGATCGACCAACCTGTCGAGCAAAACTTGTAACCTATCGCTAGCCAGATTAAGCCCACCTTTACTCTTCCTGCTCTACCGAAATCTCGGGGTCGAGATTCATTTAAGGGGGGTAGGTTTGTAACATTCTGAAATTTCGATTGAGCAAAATTGCCAAAAGTTTAGAACTTTTTATTTGCCTCTTGCTGGTGTTCCAAATTCCTTTGCAATTCTAACTGAGCTCTCCAAAATTATGTTATACAAAATAATATCAGGGCATAACTCCCCAAAATAAATCACTAAAGATAAAATAGTAATAATAATGATTATCAAATCATATAATAATAAGATATAGCAGATGCAAAATAAATTAACCAACAAATAACAAAGTATAAACCAATTCTAGAATTGTCATTAAAAGTTAAAAACTGAATTTAGTTATTGAAGCTCAAATCGAGGGTAGAAATTTAATATGACCAAATTGCAAATATTACTTAATAGGATATAATAATCACAGAATGAAATAAAGAACAATTATCATTCAAATTCGAGTTAATATCATAAGTAAATTGAGCATGCAAATTTCTTCAAATTCCCCTAGTTTGGCATGATCTCTATTTTCCTAATCTCTTCCCTGCGGGCCCCACTCTCTCCTCCCTTTTTCTCCTCTCTTTCTCCTTTCACCCTCACTGTCAGTTGGGCCCCGCTCCCACTCCTTTCCCTGCCGACGCCCCACCCGGCAGCCTCCCTTCTCCCCCTCTTCTTTCCTCCCCCACCGCTCGGTCTCTCTCCTTCTCCCTCTATTTCTTCCGAGCGCGCGCCGCCTCCTCCGGTTCCTCCGCCGCCGCACATGCCGTGGCCGCCGCCCACCGCTTCCTCCTCTTCCGCCCCTGGTTTCCTCACGCGCCCCTGGTTTTCCCCGATCTCCGCCGCTACCCCGCGCTCCTGCTCCCTCTCCTATCGCTCTCCTCGCTCTTGTACGCGCCGCCCCTACGTTGGCCTACGCGCCGCCACCTAAGCCGGCTCCTGTGCCAGTGACGTCGGCCACAGCAGCCGCATAGTCCTCCTTCCCTGGTTATAAAGCCGCTCCTGAGCTCGCGCTTGCCTCCCCTTGCGCCTTTCCCCATTTCCTTCCGCTTGGCCTTTTTCCCCATGCGCTCCCACGCCGCCGTCGCTGCCCTAGCCACTCCGGCGAAGCTCCGCGCCATCCGACCGTGTCACGGTGCGCCTCTCCCTCCTAGCAGCTCTCTCCGGCGTTTAATTGGATTTCCCCGGTGTGAAATCGCAGCGCCGGCCACTTTCCCCAAATCCCGGCTGAAGTCGTCGTCGCCCAGTGGAATGGGAAAATGAAGGACGACGGACTGTCCTGGTTTGAGTTGTCCTGGGTGTCGTCCCAGTGGTAAGTTAAGTGGCTATAACACTGAAAACTGGTTTGTGGTACGAGCAACTTGGGTATTGGATGAGATCTGTACTTATTCTATAAAATCTCTTATTCAAAAGTATTATAAATTTTAGTCCAAAGGCTAAGTCTGGGAATTTCTTATATATATATTAAGTCTTTTAAAATGCAACTTCCGGCAAAATAAAATGAAAACTGAGCCTGTCCTTTGTCTGGCCATACATGTTATATACTTGCATTCTGTGTGTTGGCTCGCTGAGCACGGGGTTGGAGTGCTCACATTCGCATAACAAAACCCAGAATCAGGAGTAGGATCACTACTCTTCAGCAATACGCAAGGCCATGATGATCAAGAAGACAAGAAGGTCAAGAACTAGGTCGCGAGCCTCCAGTTGGCTGCCTGTGGGCATGCACTGTGGGTCTCACCTGTGTGCTTCGTTTTCCGCTGCTGCTTTCGTCGTTTTCGGCCTAATCGGCCCTTGTGTAAGTATTCTATTATATTTTTGCTTCCGCTTGATATGTACTTTGATGTCAGTAATGTATCTGTGAGCACTAGCTACTGATCCAGGGAATAGTGCGGTGGAATCACAGAGGATTCTGGATTGAAAATCCGGGTCTGACACTTGTCATCAGGATGTCCTATGGCATGCTCTTCCTGCTTCCTGATCATCATCTGCCAAACCTTCTTAACAGGCCCTTCAGGGTCCCAAATTGGCCTGCACTGTCTTCTAGAATTCACACGTGGGTTGTCACGAGCACCGGCACGCAATCGGAGATTATAATTATGAGTTGAAGAAATCCTAGACGTTGGCCCTGCAGCCTGGGCAGGGTCTCCCGTCTTGACTGGAAGCAAGGGCAAAGAAGCAACAAAGAAACGCAAAGTTGGAAAGGAAGACTCGGAAGGCAAGAAGCTGGAAAACTATTCTCTGATTGAAACAAACCAACATCTCCTATTTAAAGATATGGGAGTGCAAACCGAACCTGTTTAGGAGTTCTAATCTACTTATACTCAAAACAGCAACTACCGAGATAAGCATTGAAGTCCTATTACAATTCCGTAGATCATCCAGAGTTCGGATCGGATACAGCTCCCGTTGTCTTGTTGTCAGCTACCCCTGGTGTATGCTTCCGTCTTGAATACGTATTCCCCCACATGACATCTCTCCCTCCGTTGACAAATTGGTTGTCCTCAACCGGAACATCCGGAAACTGGCGTTGAAACTGCTGCAGATCCTCCCAGGAGGCCTCGGTGTCTGGAAGATCAACCCATTGCACCAGCACCTGCCATTTGTCTCTAGCCTTACGAGCACTGAGGATCTTACGAGGAACAGGAGTTACCTTACCATGAAACAAGTTAGGCAATGGAGGGGGGCTGTTAGGCGGTGTACCCACAAACGATTTCAACAATCTGACATGAAAAACATCATGAATTTTTGCTTTGGGCGGTAACTGCAACCTATATGCTACTGTTCCAACACGCTTAGTGATTTTGTACAGACCGTGAAATCGCGGGGCGAGTTTGCCAGGATGCTGTGATAGCAATGAAACTGCTTTGCGATGATGAAGGCGTAACCAAACCCATTGGCCCACATCAAACTGGACCTCACGATGATGTGCATCATATGCAGCCTTGTACTGCTGTTGAGCCTGAAGCAAATAGCCATGAATATCATGAAGTAACTCATCGCGGTCACGTAGGAGGTTGTCAACCGCAGCTACACTAGCCAGGCCTGGTTCATAAGTGCGCAATGATGGGGGAGCATGTCCATAGACCAATTTGAAGGGTGTTTCTCGAAGGGAAGATTGGTATGACGTGTTGTAGCAGTACTCTGCCCACGAAAGCCATTGTATCCATTGGTGAGGATGGTCTCCCGCAAGACAACGTAAATACATAGTGATAATTTTATTAACTACTTCTGTCTGCCCATCGACTGAGGATGAAAAGTAGAGCTTCTGTTGAGCTTAACTCCTGCTAGACGAAATAACTCCTCCCAGAAGCGGCTAGTGAAGATTGGATCACGATCACTCACAATGGACTCCGGAAAACCATGTAAACGAATGATCTCAGCAAAGAAAATCCGTGCCACTGAAATCGTTGTATACGGGTGTGCGATGGGTATGAAATGCGCATACTTGGAGAACCTATCCACCACTGTCAATATAACCGATTTTCCATTAACCTTCGGGAAACCCTCAACAAAATCCATGGAGATGTCTACCCATACGTGGGACGGTACTGCTAAAGGTTGCAACAGACCTGCCAGGTGGAGATGACTAAGCTTGTAACGTTGGCATATTAGACAGGAACCGATGAACTCCTGCATGATGCGTCGAGCATGCGGAACATGGAAATCCGCGTGTAATCTGTGGAGGGTCTTTTGAATTCCTGCATGGCTAGTCGTATGAGCATTAGCTAAAATAGCCAGCAAAAACTGCTGATGTCTCCGGTACAAAAATCTTACCTTTATAGGTGATCAAATTGTCCACAAAATTCCACTCAGGAGCTGCTTTACGCTCCAAGATTTGATCACGAAGAGACTGGAGAGTAGCTACAGAACACACCTCGTGCCGTAGGTCGTTAAATACGTCAAACTGAGATACGGAAAGGGCAGCAAGTGAGGAGGACTCCGCATCGCGCCGAGAAAGCGCATCCGCCACAACATTTAGTCGCCCCGGGCGATATTCAACTTGAAAATCAAACTCGAGAAGCTTACTGACCCACTGATGTTGCGATATGGTGGCCAAGCGTTGATCTAGCAGAAATTTCAAGCTATAATGGTCAGTGCGCACAAGGAACAAGCGGCCCCACAAATAGGGGCGCCAATGACACACCGCTTGAACCAGTTTGATAAGCTCTTGCTCATATGCGGCTAAGTTTTTATGGCACTCGGCTGTAGAAAGCTATTGGACCATCTACTTGATGCAAAACTACACCAATACCCGTACCGAAAGCATCGCATTCCACAATAAATTTGTGAGCGAAATTTGGTAGCTGCAAGACTGGAGCTGACGCAATTGTATGCTTCAATAACTCAAAGGCACTCGAAGCCTTAGTCGTCTAGGAGAAGCAATCCTTCTTTAACAAGGAGGTGAGTGGGGCTGCCAGACTACCATAATCCTTTACAAAATGGCAATAATAGCCTATTAACCCAAGAAACCCGCGTAATGCCCTGACGGAACGAGGTAGCGGCCACTCCACAATAGCTTGCACTTTCTGGCTATCCATCGCAACTCCAGCACCACTAATAACATGACCGAGATATGACACAGAGGATGCCCCAAACAAACATTTGGATTTCTTGAGAACCAGAGAGTTGCTTTGAAGAGCTTGGAAGACTGCTCTCACATGTCGAAGATGATCTGACCATGAAGAACTATAAATGAGTATATCATCAAAAAATACAAGTATGAATCATCGCAGATAAGTCTGGAGGACATTATTCATCAATGCTTGAAATGTCGGGGGGGCATTAGCCAAGCCGAATGGCATGACCAAAAACTCAAATAAATCTTGATGAGTACAAAAGGCTGTTTTCTCAACATCCTCTGCGTGCATTCGTACCTGATGATACCCTGAACGTAAATCCAGTTTGGTGAAAAATTGAGCCTCCTTGAGTTCATCTAAAAGCTCTTCAACAATTGGGATGGGGAATTTGTCTTTAATCGTCTTATCATTGAGAGCACGATAATCCACACAAAAACGCTATGTCCCATCTTTTTTCTTGAGAAGTAATACGGGTGCCGAGAACGGGGATGTACTCGGCCGTATAGTACCCTGATGTAACATCTCCGCGCACTGGCGTTCTAGCTCATCTTTTTGGATCTGCGGGTAACGATATGGTAAACTGCTACCAGAGCTATGCCTGGTAGAAGATGAATACGATGATCAAATGGGCGTTGTGGCGGTAATCCCTGTGGCTCAGTGAACAAGCTGCTAAATTCCTCCAGCAGTGCATCCAAAAATTAGTGTTCGAAACGGACATGGCATGGACTGTAGCACTGGAAGCCACTAAGCCTTGGCAAGTCACAGCACACCTCAAATGTTGAAAAGAAACAGTCATAGCTTCAAAATCCCACAATATGGGACCTAATGTCCTTAACCACTGAACACCCAGAACAAGGTCAAAGCCAACCAACGGAATAGAGTAGTAGTCTACGCTGAATACTTCATTGCCGATGTGCAAGGGCAGCCCATGGCAAACACCAGTGCTGAGTATATTATCACCATTGGCCACAGCTACTCGAAGGCCTGTCAGCCTGTGGAGAGACACCCCAGCACGTTGAGCTGCTTCATCTCAGATAAAATTATGTGTAGAACCCGAGTCAAGAAGAGCCACCAGTTTAGTTGATCTGATCGACACCTGAAGCTTCAGCATCAGAGGATTACCGAGTTGAATACTAGACAACGCATGGAGCGAAATCGCTGGTTCTTCGTGTGCAGGTGTCGACTCAGGCTGATAATCATCGGTGTCATCTGGGATTACCTCCATAAGAAACAACTTTTTGCAACGGTGGCCTGGAGCAAAATTTTCCTCACAGTTGAAACATAGTCCCAATTTCCAGCGCTCAGTTAGTTGGGAGGCTGTTAACTGGCGTCTTGGCAGCGCCACTGCTGTAGGAGCTGAAGAATCCGTAGTCAGGTTTGATGTCTTTGGTGGTGTAGAGGATGTGTTAGAAGCTTGCAGTGTCGAGCGATTTGCAAATGTTGATATGTTCCCTACGCGCGGTAAAGAGGACAGGTGATGTCTTTTTTCATGTGCACGAGCTAAGGCCATAGCTAGCTGAAGACTGCCTGGGTTTTGTAATTCAACATCCATTCGGATGAGCTCCATTAGACCTGATGTAAAGCTGCACTTGCTGAGATGGTGATAGGGAGTCAGTATGACAAAGCAAGGCTAAGAATTTATCTTGGTACTCTTCAATAGAGTCGACCGCCTGAAGCTTTGCAAGCTCACCCAAGAAATTGTTACGAATCAGAGGCCCAAACCGCAGATTGCAATATTCCTTGAATAGTCACCACGGTATGTCGCCTTCATCCCGTTCAAGCTGGAAATACCATTGTTGTGCTCAGCCTGTGAGATGAAAGGACGTAAGCCAAACTTTTTCGCTCTCGGGCATTTATTGCCCGCGAAAAAATTGCTCGTAGTGACTGAGCCAACCCAAAGGATCCTCCGTGCCATCAAATGTTGGAAAAGATAACTTGTGAGAACGAGGCGCGTAAGAGGTGTGCTGTGGTACTGGGAAAGGGTGGGTAGGCTTTAACCCTGGTGGAATTTGTAACAAGCTGTCTCCTGCATTGGGTGGACGCTTCTCCAGCAACAACAATCTGTCTTTGACACTTGCCATCTCTGAAGTTAGATCGGTCTTGAGTTTAGCAATCTGGCTTGTCATACACGCAGTAAGCTCAGCAATCTACTGGGTTAATGCTGCTATCTCAGATCCTCTAGCCATCGTGAAAGAACCTGTCTCTGATACCAAGTTATCACGAGCACCAGCACGCGATCGGAGATTATAATTATGAGTTGAAGAAATCCTAGACGTTGGCCCTGCAGCCTGGGCAGGGTCTCCCATCTTGACTGGAAGCAAGGGCAAAGAAGCAACAGAGAAACGCAAAGTTGGGAAGGAAGACTCAGAAGGCAAGAAGTTGGAAAACTATTCTTTGATTGAAACAAACCAACATCTCCTATTTAAAGATACGGGAGTGCAAACCGAACCTGTTTAGGAGTTCTAATCTACTTATACTCAAAATAGCAACTATCGAGATAAGCATTGAAGTCCTATTACAATTCCGTAGATCATCCAGAGTTCGGATCGGATACAGCTCCCGCTATCTTGTTGTCAGCTACCCCTGGTGTATGCTTTCATCTTGAATACGTATTCCCCCACATGACATAGGTATGTTAAGATATTTGTAGATATCCTATGTTGATACGGTTGTATAGGATATGGTAGGATTGATCGTATAGATAGTATCTGTTATGAATATTATGTGTATGTTAAAGAGACCCAATGGGCAGTATATATAGGGGTACAAGAGGGCAGATAAGGAAGGCATATCAAGAAGAGAATACAAACTCTATATCCTAATACAACTCTATATCCTTAACATCCCTCAAATGCAAGGCGTATGCAATAGCATTGCATTTGAAAGAGTTGACACTAAAATAGAAAAAAAATCTAAAATCCAAGTCTCGTGAATGTCGTTGTAGCATGCGGCTCTTAAAAATTAAGTTGAAAAAAGAAGATGTCCATCCGAGATCATATAGTAGCCCATAATGTATGGTGGCAGCCCATAAGCAGATCGAAGCACAAAAAGCGCAATAGAAGCGCAGTGCAGAAAAAGCACGATGGCCTTAAAAGATCTGAGTGGCGGCTTAAAGAGAAATGGCAGCATCATAATGACTTCTACGACCTGCACGCGGCTCAGAGAGAAGAGCGGTAGTTGCTGCCATGCAAAAGAGCACACTATATCCTAGATGATGGACAAAGGCTAGCAAAGTAATCAACTAACAGAAACAAAAATTTATGGACTCGTATGGCTTATACGAACTAAAAGATAGAGACTATGAATTCGAATGGACGCAGCGGAAAATTTGAAATCCTAAAAGACTCAAAATTCTAAATAATAGACATAAAAGATCGGTATTAAAAACCTGAGCACTCCCTAGCAAAACTTGCACAAATCTCGCACAGACCAACCAACACAGAAGATCCAGCCGTCCATCCCCGTTCAAAAAGGATCAGCCTCGGAGTTCGCGGCGTGGGCGCTCCCGGAGGATGGCGACGAGTCCATATGGAAGACGCGGTTCCGGGAGTGGGTGGCCGAGGCAGACAGCCGGTACAGCAACGTCCTCGAGCTTCTCACCGCCACACCTCGCGTCGACGATGCACACGGGTGATGAGAGGGGCAGGCGGATCTAGGCGGCGGCGGCTAGCAGAGAGCCCGCATCGGTGAAGATCGATCCCTGACGGATAAGGCGTCGGCATCTGGATTTGGGCGGAGAAGCCGACAGCGACCTGATCTGGATCCGGCGGAGCTCAGACGTGATGAAGAAGCCGGCAGCGACCTGATCCAAATCTGAGCTAGGCGACGGGAGGTAGCGGCGCGCAGGAGGAGCCCTCGCGAGAGCGCGAAGATGCTGCCGAACATTGGCAGCCCGCGCGGTCCGCCAGGCGACGTTGCCCACACGAGGCGGCGGCGGGTCGGCGCGGCCCAACAAGGTGGATGCCCCCGGGAGCGACGATCGATTCTCCCAGTGGCAGCAGCAGCGGAAGTAGATCGATGTTAGGGTTTTAATCTAAGCTCTAATATCATGTTATGAATATTGTGTGTATATTGAAGAGGCCCAATGGGCAGTATATATAGGGGTACAAGAGAGTATTACAGATAAGAAAGGCATATCAGGAAGAGAATATAAACTCTATATCCTAATACAACTCTATATCCTTAACAATATCAAATCCCAATCAAATATCAATTGTAATCACATCCTGTATTGTCACACATGGCACTGTTGCATATCCGGCAATCATATATACCATGCCAATGCTCCCGAGCCATGCGTGCCGTAGCAATCCATCTCTGTTCTTTCTTTTTATTTTCACAGGGTGCACATCAATGCATGGTGTAAGGACCTCGGAAAGAACAGAATTCGCAGGATCAAACAGAAGCCTCCTCTCTGGCTTTCCCCATGTGGCAATCTTGTTGAACTCCCTCTCGAGCTTGTCGAAGATATGAGGGCCAACAGAGCAACCAGGCGAATGTCATCATTGCGCAAGAGCTGCCAGTGAGTGACTATCATACCGGAGCTTATAAGTATGTGAAGGAGATATGAGAAGTCACTATCCTCCCCAGCCTGAAATGCTTCCAAAGATTCGTAAGAAGAATCATTGTCATCATCACATGACATGGAAAGTTAATGTTCATCTCGGAGTTGATAGTCGTCTATAAGTTTCTTGACATCTGAGTTCAACAAAGAAGCTTCAATTAATTAAATTGAATTGATAGTCGTATTTTTTTCGAAATCAGTTAGAATTTGGTTCATTGGATCGCCCCACGTCTGAACAGTTAACAGGCGGGCGAAATACTACGCATGCGAGTTTTGTCCCATGGACCCGTGAGCCGAAGCCCTCGCCTTGTACTACTTGGCTCTGTCTCCGAGTCTACTGAGACCAAGCAACAGGAGCGACACAGCTTGGCAATCTGGCAGCTAAATGAAATGAGTCGTCAGCCGGATTAAGCACAAAAGGCTCCGCAATGCTAAGTAACTACATGGTACCAAGCTTACATTTGTTCGTTCTTTCCCTAAGTTTGAGTTCATATGCTCTTTCTAAAGGATCCTGATGGTGATTTGCCTGCAAATTAGGGTATATAACCCGCAACGGGTTCACCAAAGGGCCATATTTTGTTGGTACAGAATTTCACTTTTGTCTTCGCCTTTTTTCTCAACTTTTCAAAGTATATGGAAACACGAGTTATTAGGAGTTTTGATAATAATTACAGTTTCCAAAAATAAAAAAATACAGAACTAATTTAGTGTAATTTATGTATAATGAAGATGGAAAATGAACTAAAATTACAGAGTATATTTTGCTGGTGGTGGTTTTTTATTGTCAAGTTTTGGATGTATAAGATGGGCTAAAGAATTTGTTTCTGCGAAATAATATATGGCCCATCCAAAGAGAAAAAGCGCAAGCAAAGAAAAGAATAAATGGGCCAAATAGAAAAAGGTACTCTAAGGAAAAGCGGGCTGCGTAGAAAAAAGTGGGCGGAATCGGTGGAAACTGGTACAAACAAGGCCCAATAATTATTTGTGGGTGTGTTAAGCAACGTGATGTTATTTTGTAGCGTTTAATTTGGTGTGTTCATTTTGTAATCATGTGGTCTGAAATTTGATAGTTTTTCTCAGAAAGCAGTCGAATCCTATAGTCCTAAATCTATATGACACTGAATTTGCCTTGCTACTCTACTACAACTACAGCCCAACTATTGGCACTAACAAAACTTGTAGATTTTGACTGTTACAAAACCTAGAAGGTTCTGGTGTAGGTAAATACCAAAATTGACTCTGGTGGGCTTAGTCTATAAATAGAAAGGCCATTGTACCATGTAAAGAGATCCGAGATCTGAAAATTAATAAAGACAACTCTAGTGCTCTCTCCTTCTATTGGTGTCTCCTGTGATTGATCTATTATATTTGTGGTGATTGATTGATTGCGTGGATTGCGTTACCTTTAGTCTATTCTCCATCGATTTCTTAACATGTAATTAGCACGATCGTTCTACGAGGTGCATGGTATATAAATCACAAACCAATCTGTTATGCATTGTTGATGAGGACATCCCTTCCATAGATACAACTCATCCACAACAAGGACCACTTACTCGAGCTCGTGCTCGTCAACTTAATTACCAGGTGAATTCATTCCTAGGTTCATATATTACTGAGAATAGACCGCTACCTAATGCAAGTGATTTAATCGTAGTTAGGAACCTGAGAAAGGATGAAGGAAAGGGACATGGAGTCATGGACATGTAAGGACAGAATCATGGAGGTCACCACGTCACTTTGGGATCAAGTCAAGCAAGAATTCAAGTTGAACACGTTCTGGAATCGGACTGCTGCGACGGTACCACATTCAAATGGGCATAACTTCTTCATACGGACTCCATTTGGGGCGTTCTTCTACTTCATGGAAAGCTTATGACGTCTACTTTCCAACGGATATGACCTCATCTTCAAATTCCATCTGAGCCGGCCGCAATCATCAAAATAATCCACATTGGTTTCTGAGTCCGAGTCAAAAAGAGTGCTGCGTCACCACCACTTGGGCCCATGGGCCTTGTAACTCTAGGGCACCGCCCCTGGTCGTTTCTCTATATATAGGAGCCGCCGCCCCATGCTAGGACTTGGATTTCATTGAGTTTAGGTTTAGCCATTGCGCAAACTTTTGTTCTTCAGTTGTGTCAGACGACCACCTGTCAAGACTACCTTCGAGGTCCCACCTTTGTTTTTCAATACCATCAATCTTATTCGCAATATCAGTTGCCTACATCTTATTCTTGCTAGTTCTTCGATTGCTTGCAGGGATTGAACTTCGTGTTCAGATTGATCGTGCCTCCAGCAAGATCAATAACATCTCAGAGTTGGTTCAGCGATTGCTAAGGCGCAAGCGACATTGTGCGGTTGTAGTCGGATTGCGAGAATCACCTCCACCAAAATCGATAGTTATCAATCTCATCGAAAGATCGGGCACCCCGTTTCCATCAAGTGGTATCAGAGCTCAAGGTTGCTCGGTAAGAATTTCCAGTTATTCACAGATTAGATTGCTTTTCATTACCTACAACACACAAAAGCCAAAAAAAATAGTAGTAGATCACCTATCCAAACCAATCTTAGCCTCGCAATTTTTCTTTTCAGTACATTGCATTGTTGAACTTTTGGTTGCATTGTCGTGTCCTTTGCTGGTCTTAATGCCTAGTTCCTCTAGAGTTTCGAGTTTTGATCACGTTTTGGTTTCACCGTTGCGGTTGGTTTCGAACCGCCACATCGAGGGAAGGAAAAGAGGGGGGACTCGGTTTCTAGGTAGGCTTTGCCCTAGTTGGACTCAGAATAGGACACGGTTTCAGATTCAACCGCGTCGTGTGTTTCCTTATCCGAACTCCTTGGTGGGATTAGAGTCCGAATCAACATCCAGCTCTAACACAATCTGAGTCTAGCGGCCGAACCACATGTGGAGTCTTCCACGGGGAGCAAAGCAGATAGACGAGAAAGAAATGGCAGCCGCAGATAGAAAAGAGTCGCGGCCAAAAAAAAAAGAGGAGAGAGAAACCCCTAACTTTTGCATACGACCACCGATTGAGGCGTTTCTTGATCCGTTGGAAAGGAAACGCGAAGATAGAGCCAGAAAAATGAAGGCTGCGAAATCTAAGGATTTTACATCCACGTATGCCTTCAGGCATACGCGCAGCGACTTTGACCCCAAAAAAGGTCGTTTAGGCCCTCAAAACAGGCCCGCAAAGTCAAGAAAAGTCAACTTTCTCGGAATTCGCTCAAAATTGACAGAGACCTTCTACAAGTGATTCTAAGGTTCCCCGTGCAGACGTCATCCTTTTTCAAACTCCTGTACTCCGTGGGCAACGTCATCTAGATTCTTTCTATGCGGTGTACTCGTTTGTGTTCTAGGCTCGCGTCTCTAGTACGGTCTAGCCTAGGACCAGCACCAACCGGCGTTGAGCGATTTTTCAGCTTGCATTTTCTGATTTGATTATTGCTAATCCTTGCTACCAAACTTGAGCCTTCCCAGCTACACATTTCCTACACCGTACAGGCTGAGCTTCACCTGGCAATCGCTCCATCCAATCTTCAGAGATACGTTGACATCACTGGGAGCCGATCACCCCTGTTTTGCTTGGTAAGAATTGGTAAGAGTTTGATAAAAGGCTTGAGTGTGAGCGACTATTTGAACCTCCTCATCCTAGTAGTAGCTGTTAGGGACATATTCTTGTGTTTTGCTAACAATGGCAGGTCCTACAACGGATGAGGATCAATCTCATACTCCTCGTACTAAAGCAATCATACAACATTTTCTACGCCTTATGAACCTTCGTGCGGAGGGTCTTGAGGAGGATGTCAGAGTGACGAATGAGCGACTTGCTCAACTTGAGGGCGCCCAGATTGAGACCAATGCCACACTTGCTGCGATGGAGAAAGCGCAAGGCGTCACTAACAATTCGTTGGCAGATATTATGGCGCGCCTTGAGGAGATTGCCCAAGCATCCTCTGCTGTGCCCCCTGCTATGCCGGTAGATGGACAACAAGATGACATCGACGCGTGGCTGATTTCGAGGCCGATGACCGCCGTAACCACAACAATGATCG
This sequence comes from Melocanna baccifera, assembly GCA_036346265.1. Classification (NCBI taxonomy): domain Eukaryota; kingdom Viridiplantae; phylum Streptophyta; class Magnoliopsida; order Poales; family Poaceae; genus Melocanna; species Melocanna baccifera. The sequence goes on from CM070710.1 coordinate 11,782,882, forward strand.
AGCTCGTCGACAGTTGCATTTTAACCGACAAGGTATGCGACGAGAACCCCCACGGCGTGAGGTACGTGACCACGACGATTCTTTTGCTAAGGTTAAATTCACTATACCTTCTTTCAATGGTAAATATGATCCTGATGGCTATCTTAATTAGGAACTAGCTGTTGATTAAAAATTTGCTTGCCATGAATTTCCTGAGAATAGACGAGTTAGGGCTGCTACTAGTGAATTTACCGACTTTACTTTTGTTTGGTGGAAAGAACATTGTCGTCAAAATCCCAATAACATTCCTAACACCTGGGAGGCTTTAAAATTGATTATGCGCCATCGATTTGTTCCCTCATATTATGCTCATGATCTGTTAAATAAACTGTAACGTCTACAACAGGGTGCAAAATCTGTAGAAGAATATTATCAGGAATTAAAAATTGGTATGTTGCGATGTGGGTTAGTTGAGAATGAGGAGGCATCCATGGCTAGGTTTTTGGGAGGGTTGAGTCAAGAAATTCAAGACATCCTTGATTATAAAGATTACAACTCCATTACTAGATTGTTTCATCTTGCTTGCAAAGCTGAACGTGAGTTGCAGGGACGCCAGATGAGAATGCAATCTAATTCTTCTAGAGGTCGCACAAATTCATGGACTCCGCGCACCCCTGCTCCCTCGTCCATTGTGGCGCCATCACACTTCAACAACAAGCAGCGCCCTACTACATCAATTTCGGCGCCCCGAGTTTCTAAAGCACACAAATCAGCACCACAACTTCCTGCAAAAACCTCCTCTTCAGTTGCTTTGACCGGACGAACAAGGGACGTTCAATGCCATCGTTGCAAAGGCTATGGACACATGATGCGGGACTGTCGAAGCAAGCGTGTATTGATTATACGCGATGATGGTAGGTATTTCTCTGCTAGTGATTTTGATGATGAAACATATACTATGCTTACAACTGACCCTATAGGACGTGAAGAAGAATCAGATCATGAGGAACATGTTGGCGCCGAAGATGCTGACAAGTATTTGAGCATTATAGTACAATGCGTACTAAGTACTCAAGTTTCTCCGGCCGAGCAAAATCAGCGCCATAATTTATTCCAAATAAAGGGCGTTGTCAAGGAACGCTCGGTTCGCATAATTGTTGATCGTGGGAGTTGCAACAATTTAGCGAGTATGGATATGGTGGAGAAGCTTGCTTTGCCAACCAAACCTCATCCCCACCCATACCATATTCAATGGTTCAACAACAGTGGTAAGTTGAAGGTAACACAAATGGTGAAAGTACACTTTTCTATGGGTTCCTATCATGATTATGTTGACTACGATGTTGTACCTATGCAAACTTGTTCATTATTATTAAGAAGACTTTGGCAATACGATACTGATTGTGTGCATCATGGTAGAAATAATCAATACTCTCTCATATTCAAAGGAAAGAAAATTGTGCTGCATCCTATGACTCCAGAACAAATTGTTAAAGATGAACTTGCTAGAGTTAGTAGAGAGAAGAGTTTAGAGAAATCTAAGAGCAAAAATCAGATTGTAGCAAAAGAGCTTGCGCAACATAAGAAGAAAGAACTGAAATCTGCTCATGTGAACAAAAAAGAAATACAATAGAAAGGTGCTAGTTTTCTTGCTACTAAATCTGATATGACTGAATTGGATGCTAGTAATTCTGTTTGCTATGCATTAGTTTGCAAACCCACTTTATTTTCATTTGAGGAGATACCATCTTCTTTGTCTCCTACTGTCACTAACATTTTGCAGGAGTACAATGATGTCTTTCCGAAGGACATACCACCGGGATTGCCACCGCTTTGAGGGATTGAGCATCAAATTGATTTAATTCCCGGTGCATCACTACCCAACCACGCACCATACAGGACAAACCCAGAAGAAACTAAAGAAATTCAGCGCCAAGTTCAAGAATTGCTTGATAAAGCGTATGTACGTGAATCGCTTAGTCCTTGTGCTGTTCCAGTCATTTTAGTGCCTAAGAAAGATGGATCATGGCGTATGTGTGTTGATTGTAGAGCTATCAATAATATTACTATTAGATACCATCATCCTATTCCTAGGTTAGACGATATGCTTGACGAATTAAGTTGCTCTACAATGTTTTCTAAAGTTGACTTGCGTAGTGGATACCATCAAATTAGAATGAAACTTGGAGATGAATAGAAAACGGCATTTAAAACTAAGTTCGGATTATATGAGTGGCTAGTGATGCCTTTTGGATTAACTAATGCCCTTAGCACTTTCATGAGGTTAATGAACGAAGTTTTACGTGCTTTCATTGGTAAATTTGTGGTAGTTTACTTTAATGATATATTGATTTACAGCAAGTCACTAGATGAACATCTTGAACACTTACGTGCTGTTTTCAATGCTTTGAGGAATGCACGTTTATTTGGTAACCTCGAAAAGTGCACCTTTTGCACCGATCGAGTTTGTTTTTTTGGCTATGTTGTTAGCCCGTAGGGAATTGAAGTAGATGAAGCCAAGATTGAAGCTATAAAAAGTTGACCAACACCACAAATGGTCACACAAGTGCGGAGTTTTCATGGACTTGCGGGATTCTATCGTCGCTTTGTGAAGGATTTCAGCTCCATCGCTGCACCACTTAATGAATTAACAAAGAAAGACGTTTCATTTAAATGGGGAAAAGCGTAAGAAGAAGCTTTCAACCTTCTCAAAGAAAAGCTCACAAATGCACCATTGCTCCAACTTCTTGACTTCGGTAAGACTTTTGAACTTGAGTGTGATGCTAGCGGAATCGGAATTGGTGGTGTGTTGATACAAGAAGGTAAACCTGTTGCTTATATTAGTGAGAAATTGAGTGGGCCTAGTTTGAACTATTCTACTTATGATAAGGAATTACTTGCCCTTGTTCGAAATTTAGAAACATGGTAAAATTATTTATGGCCCAAAGAATTTGTTATACATTCTGATCATGAATCATTGAAACATATTAGAAGTCAAACTAAACTGAACCGTAGACATGCTCGTTGGGTTGAATTCATTAAATCTTTTCCTTATGTCATAAAACACAAGAAAGGGAAGGAAAATGTGATTGCTGATGCCTTGTCTAGACGGTATACAATGTTGTCTCAACTTGATTGTAGAATTTTTGGTTTGAAGACAATAAAAGAACTATACACTTCTGATGATGAGTTTAAAGATGCCCTGTCCAATTGCAAAAATGGTAGATGCTGGAATAAATTTGCTTTCAATAATAGATTTTTATTTAGAGCTAACAAACTATGCATCCAGCCAGCTCTGTTCGTCTTTTGTTGTTACAGGGGGGTGGACTAATAGGTCATTTTGGTGTCAAAAAGATGGAGGACATCCTCGCTGAACACTTCTATTGGCCAAGGATGAGGCGCGACGTTGAGCGCTATGTATCTCGCTGCATTATCTGCAATAAAGATATGTCCCGACTTAATCCACATGGTTTATATATGCCTCTTCCTGTACCTAACATTCCTTCGGAGGATATTTCAATGGACTTTGTTTTGGGATTACCTCGCACAAAGAAGGGGAGAGATAGTGTTTTTGTGGTGGTCGATAGATTTTCTAAAATGGCACATTTTATACCTTACCACAAGAGCGATGATGCTACAAATGTTGCTGATTTATTTTTCAGAGAGATTGTTCGACTACATGGAGTGCCCAATACTATTATTTCAGATCGAGATGCGAAGTTTTTGAGTCACTTTTGGCGCACATTATGGGCTAAATTGGGTACCAAGCTGCTGTTTTCTACTACTTGTCACCCCCAAACAGATGGACAAACTGAAGTTGTCAACCGCATGCTATCAATGTTGAGGGCTATCTTGAAGAAAAACTTGAAGGCGTGGGAAGAATGTCTACCTCATGTAGAATTTGCTTACAATAGATCGCTACACTCTACCACAAAGATGAGCCCTTTTCAGGTAGTATATGGCTTTAATTCTCGTGCTCCTATTGATTTATTGCCTATCCCCATCTCTGAAAAAGTGAATTTAGAAGCTAAGAAGCGTGCTGAATTTGTCCTTAAATTGCATGAAATAACTAAAGAAAACATAGAGCGCATGAATGCTAAGTATAAGATTTTGGTAGTCGGGGTAGAAAGAGTTTAACTTTTGAACCTGGTGATTTAGTCTCGTTGCATTTGCGTAAAGGTAGATTTCCTGATTTGCGAAAGTCTAAGTTGATGCCTAGAGCTAATGGTCCATTCAAGGTGTTAGCTAAGATTAATGATAATGCATATAAACTTGATCTGCCTGTAGAATTCGGGGTTAGCCCCACATTTAATATTGCAGATTTGAAGCCATATTTGGGAGAAGAAGATGAATTTGAGTCGAGGATGACTCAAATGCAAGAAGGGGAGGATGATGAGGACATCCCTTCCATGGATACAACTCATCCACAACAAGGACCACTTACTCGAGCTCGTGCTTGCAACTTAATTAACAGGTGAATTCATTCCTAGGTTCATATATTACTGAGAATAGACCGCTACCTAATGCAAGTGATTTAATCGTAGTTAGGAACTTGGGAAGGATGAAGGAAAGGGACATGGAGTCATGGACATGCAAGGACAGAATCATGGAGGTCACCACGTCACTTTGGGATCAAGTCAAGCAAGAATTCAAGTTGGACACGTTCTGGAATCGGAGTCGGACTACTGCGATGGTACCACATTCAAATGGGCATAACTTCTTCATACGGACTCCGTTTGGGGCATTCTTGTACTTCATGGAAAGCTTATGACGTCTACTTTCCAACGGATCCGACATCATCTTCAAATTCCATCCGAGCTGACCGCAATCATCAAAGCAATCTACGTTGGTTTCTGAGTCCGAGTCAAAAAGGGTGCTGTGTCACCACCACTTGGGACCATGGGCCTTGTAACCCTAGGGCGCCGCCCCTGGTCATTTCTCTATATATAGGAGCTGCCGCCCCATGCTAGGATTTGAATTTCGTTGAGTTTAGGTTTAGCCATTGCGCAAACTTTTGTTCTTCAGTTGTGTCAGACGACCACCTGTCAAGACTACCTTTGGGATCCCACCTTTATTTTTCAATACCATCAATCTTATTCGCAATATCAGTTGCCTACATCTTATTCTTGCTAGTTCTTCGATTGCTTGCAGGGATTGAACTTCGTGTTAAGGTTGATCGTGCCTCCAGCATGATCAACAACATCTCGGAGTTGGTTCAGCGATTGCTAAGACGCAAGCGACGTTGTGCGGTTGTAGTCGGATTGCGAGAGTTACCTCCACCAAAATCTATAGTTATCAATCTCATCGAAAGATCGAGCACCCCGTCTCCATCAATTGTTCTTCATATTTTCAATCTTGATTGATTTATATTCTTTGGCAATACCATGTTTAGATCAATCTTATTGTAATTGTTCTTAGCAGTAGATTGATATATAATTTGTGTTCTAGATCTAAAATCCAGTAGATTGAGCATCTAGTCTTTAGATCAGAGTACATCTCAGATTAGAACATAGATCAAATCGAAAATTGCAAACACCATTGGCCGCCGCATGACCTCGGCCATCCCGGTCGCCACACTGTTGCCAATCGCTACCCGAAGCTTAGCATCTCCATCGGTTTTCCGGCGTCGCCGTGCAATTGCTAGCCACCATCATGTCCTCGAATGCCGCCGTTCCATCGCTTGAAGCTATGTCAGCCGCCGCTGGCAAACTCGAAGATGCCTGCTAGCCTGTGCTCGAAGTTGCGGTCCGCTACACGCCCATCGGCTGCTGCTCGACCTCAAGGACCGCCTCGCCTGAGGGCAACACCGCTAGTTTTCCCGGCACTATCAAGCCTGCGCTTGGAGACGCAATTGTCGACCATCCCGAAAGTCATCGAGCCTCATTCCTGAAACCACTGCTCAGCCAGAAGCCGCCACTGCACCGCCTGAAGCAGTCGCAACCTCGGCACCTCCGTGCCTCTGCGCCCAAGGCCACCGGCTGGAAGCCGACGCCGCATCAACACCCGAGTATGCTCACTGGGAGCCGCACGGCTACCTCCTCACCCAGGCGTCTCCGCAAGCCCGTGCTTGGCCGCCCTGCCAAGCCTGGCCGCTCGTCACGCCCAATCGCTTGCCGCGCTTGGTCGCAACCGCCATCTCCCAAAGTGCTTGCTAGCTCGCAACCGCCATCTCCCAAAGTGCTTGCTAGCTCGCACCGTCGTGACCGCCTTCTCACACTCTCGCAAGCCTTGCGCCTTATCTCCAAGCAATAGCACCATTGTCGCTGTACTTTGGTTTCCCAAAGCCGCCGCCGCCATTGCCACCCAGAGCGCCCTTCGAGCACCTCGCATGGAAGGAAGCCTTGCACCTTATCTCCAAGCAATAGCACCGTTGTCGCTGTACTTTGGTTTCCCAAAGTCGTAATAGCCCTCAAGTTTCGAAATTACCATAGCGCCTACACCCTAAAATTTTATAGGGTAGGTAGGTCCAACTGGCCTGATTTCTTTCAAAGAATTTAGTTTTTTAGATTATTTGAGCTTCATTAAATCTAGTTATGTTTGTGACATTACTATTTTACGTTTTTGCATTTATTTTTTAGCATATTATTTATGCTTATTTAGTAATTCTAAAAATTACTTATTAATTAGCAAAAATTTATTAAAATTGCAAGAAAGATTACCAGAAAATTCTAGAAAATCCTAAAACTTGGTTTTATGTATATGAGCTTCTGTAAATTTGTGAAACCTTAGTATTAGTACACCTTGGAAGCATCGTATTTTTTATGGTTTATTTCCTGGCATTGTGTGTTTGGGGATTTATTTAATGTGTTAGTAATTTTAAAAATTGCTTAAATGCCCTAATAATTATCAGTGAATCCCAAAAGATTGCTTGGATATCTAGGAAATGATACTTTATCTACTGAATAGATAAAAGTAAATCTTTACTTTTGCACTCATTCTATGCACCTGAGATTACTTACCAGAAGTAAGTATGTAGGAAATTGCATGAATATTATTGGATTTTGAGCATCACTAAGTGGATATTCGCTCGCCCTGAATGACTGCAATTATATCACCCAGGTGTATTTCATTGTCATACAGTCATAGTACTGTCAAGCCCGACACTGACATAGTTATACCCTTTTTTGCCACTGAAAGGCACTTTGTAGATTATGAGGTATTGCCTCTGCCATACTTAGAAGAACGACTATATGGCTTAGATCCATTGGGCCTAAGGCTCTCCTATGAAAGGATGGTCAAACCTATAAAATATTACTGGTGTCCCTAAAGGCACTCTGTTAGGATCTATTTCTATCTTTAGGACTAGAAATCCATGCGTGAGTATTACTCCACCTTGCACTACACTGTCTCTGGATAAAGTTTAGATAACCCATATGTTACCAATAAATAGGTGCATTCATAAGCAAGAATATACCTACGGTGAACAATATGAGGACCAGCAACATTCTCTCAGTTATCCATTAGTTTTATTTGGATGTCATTTTTCCACATGAGTAGCATCAATAATATAGAAACAACTCCTGTCGAGCTTGATCTTTCTCATGAAGAGCAGCTCTTATCTTTTGCTTTAAGCTAAAATTGTGTATTAGATAATTATTTTCCCAGATGCCGTAAATATTTGGTCTATATTGTTCTGTTAAAGCCTTACCCCTGCTGAATAGTTACTTAATAGAATACATTGCCAGAAGCCTATCTTACCTAAAGTAAAATATTAATTATGCAAGGAATAAATTTATAAATATTATGCCTGACATTTGAAAGGAATGATATTCCTCAGTTCATAATTGCCCAGATGGCAATAGGAAAAGTGTCCTTCTTAAAGACATAAGAAATCTAGTCAAATGTTAAATCCCATAAGATCACCTCGACTAGAAAACACTATGACTCCCAAAGACTTGAAGTCTATATACAACCCGCATATTCTATATTATAAAGTGTATTCGATTTCACGCCAATAAAATTTTACTCTTGAAGTAGTATAGTAGCAATTTATTGCTAAAACTATGAGCAAATGCTAGAAACAGGCGCTCTCACTTGGAATTTTATGGTTGACATGAAAAGAGGGAGGAATTTGGGGAATATTGGAACGTCCAATATACAAAAGTAATGACAAGCATTATGGCATATTCTAGGTCAAATCTAAAAGCAAATAAGTCTGAAGCTATAAATTATGAGGATGTTAATGATGTTTCCCCAGTAATATGTTTGTCGCTAGCCTGTCGCACACATGCCACTGGAAGCTATAGATATTTGCCTGAAGCAAATATAACTTTTAAAATACTAGATGACCTATTGGATGTTAATGATCCCGAATGATCTAAATCTGTCATACTTATTTGGCATCATAAATGATAATAGGCATATAATTATCTCCCAATTAATCATATATATTCCTAGCGAATAATTGTTCCATTTGGGAGGTTAAACTAGAAATATATTCCAACAGAATATATATTCCATGCAGATTAATAGATGATCATGTTTTATGTGACAACGTTATGCACTTGTAAACATCTTGAAGATGGATATTATGCTGTCAAAACATAATACTGGACTGAGTCAAAGCATGTTGCACTAACACAAAACCTGAAGTTTGTGTGATCCAAATTTTAAGTCAAAAGTAAGAGTAATTGGATCATAACATTGGCCAATATATAAGAAGCTAGAATATTTCTACTGTATCAGATTAATAACCCACCAAATATTTAGGATAATCTACTAGAAGTAGAGATGTGCAGTTTTCCGTACCACAACATTAATAAATATCTAGATCATTGCATTATGAAAAAGAACACATAATCAAGAATTAGTACGTATTATGAGAATAAATCATTTTCCATATGATATCATCACCGTAGCATACTGATGGGATTTTGAAGTATGTTATTAAGCAAAATCAAATCCCGGCATTAAGGGGAGAGAAATGCCCCGAATTTTTGAATGCCACGATATTTTCCTAAAGAAAGATTTTTACTATATGGTTCACGCACTAACTAAGCTAAATATAATATTTACCTGTGGATTTTCTGTAAGCCAAAAGTGGGGATACTGCCAGATTTCTTTTCCTATTGCATGGAGTTATATAATATTTACCTAAAGTAAATACGTCGCTATGTTTGGAATACCCCAGGTTAAATAGCATTTACATCTTTGTAAAGTTGACTTATTTGTCAATGATTTAAAGTCTACGGGGACGCCTGTGGATATAAGGTCTAGTGACACAAAGTCAAAATAATCGTTAAACACTCCTTAAATACTTCAAAAGAGAACTCACCTTGAAGGTGAAATACCTCATGAAGAGACTCATCCTGAAGATGAAATCCCTAGTAATTAGGCGCACGTATATTACAATACTAGGTAACATGGAACAACCAATAAGCTTTCATTTGGAAAATGATGGAGTTTTTGATTAACACTGAAAGACACTCAATTATGAGGATACTTGGAGAAAAATTATCGACAACCAGTTTGCCTCTAAAATTGCTAAAAGTTTCTCGTATGAGAACATAAATCCAAAACCAAAGTCCATGGCCAAGCACCTAAAGTGTTCATATCGGGTCAAAATGAAAGGAAGCAATTGAGGCCAAGCCATAATCGTAGATGAAAGTCTAGAGCCTGTTCGTTCATACTTGATGGGTCATTCTGAAATAATGAGATGGTAAAAGCGATGGTTTAAGGATCCCCGAAGAGATCGATATTCTCCAGTTATAAATGAAATAATGTTCTGTTTGTAATAATTATGGCAGATGACATGAATAAGATATGCAGTTATCCGATTTTGAAAATCATTGATGGGATCCCCGAAGGAATCCAAAGCTTGATCTTTGAAGGACTTGGTGTTTTAATAAGAAAGTAAATTGCAACATGTATGTATATAAAACACATATCGATAAACTCTTACTTGAAGAAAGAATGCCTCACATAAGAGAAAATATCTCTTAGAAGAGAATACTTCCCTCAAGAGAAATTAACTCACCAGATGATTAAAAATACACCAACGATTATGCGATCCCTAAAAGTAGATAAGAACCCATCCAAGACCTGAGGGAATGAAATGAGGAAACTAAGCACTAAAAGTGCGCCACATAAGCATATGAGGCAACAACTGCAATACAATTTAACGTATGCTATGTACTCTTTTCTTCATTCCTTTTTTCTACTGGGTTTTTGGAAGGAGTTTTTGACAATGCATATGCATCTCATGGTATGAAGCCTCACCAGAATGTGCTTGGCTCATTTGAATAATTAGCCACATCTAGAAGTCATGCGGCACAAACATCGTTGATGACCTCCACCATTATCTATGAAAATAATGCAGCTTGTGTGACATAAATATGAATGGGCTATATTAAGAGTAATATCACGAAGCATATTGCACCTAAATTATTTTATCCTCATGAGCTCTAGAATAATGAAGAGATAAAGGTGTTAAAGGCTAGATCTTACGATAATCTGGCAGATTTATTCATGAAATCTCTCTCAGCCTTTAGTTTTCATAAATGTGTTTAAGGCGTGGGATGAGACGGTTTAGAGAGTTACAAGGTTCAGGGGAGTAAATCCCTAACCATAGCCCTTATGTTAGACCAGAAGATTTACATGATCTGGAAGATCTAAATGTTACACTTTTTTCCCTTTGTGAATTTTTTCTGAAGTTTTTTCTCATGTGAAAGTTTTTTAATGAGGCAACAAGTGCGTCACAAAGAACGGATGCGATATACTCTTTTCTCTATCCCTTTTTCACTTGGGTTTTTGGGAGAGTTTTTAATGAGACATGTGCATGCCATGATATTTACTCAAGGGGGAGTATTACAAAACCTAAAAGGTTCCGATGTGAGCAAATACTAGAATTGCCTTTAGTGGGCTTAGTCTATAAATAGAGAGACCATTGACCATATAAAGAGATCCGAGATCTGAGAATTAATAAAGACTACTCTGGTGTTCTCTCTCTATTGGTGTCTTCTGTGATTGATCTATAGTATTCATGGTGATTGATTGCTTGCGTAGATTTCGTTAACATTCGTCTATTCTCCATCGATTTCTTAACACTGACGTGCCCCAACACGCGCAGAATCAAGCTGCCACACAGGGGCAACCTACATAGGTCCTATTTTTTTAGTTTTTAGCTGATTTTTGACTTCAATTTCTTTTAACAATCATTATTCATTAAAATAATAAGTCGTAGTCTAAAAAATAGACCCATAAATACAAGTCCTAAATCTTCGTATGTCCCTATGGACATCTCATTAATACTAAGGTAGGGCGATATGAACATCAATTAATACACAACAATCAAGTTGATATACACATGATCTACAATGTGCTACTTATACTAAGGCTCACATGTAGGGTCCGAACTCATGTATTAGTGAGGCATAAATGGCATATTGTAAATTTTCTTTAAATCTAATTATTAATATAATAACTAGGGGTGAAAATGGATCTAGATGTTACTCGGATATCCAGTTAACGAATCCAGATATGTTAGATCTGGATACCTAATACCCGAATGCAGGTGTGATATTTACATCACAGATGGTTCAAAAGTCGTCTGTAATGACCTCATATCATTACTAACCCATCAATTCAGACGACTCATGAAACCGTCTGTGATGATATTTTTCAACCGTCTGTGATAACGTTTTCTGTAGTAGTGATTGCTTTATGAATACGTAGTTAGCTACTTAATTTAGATATAGACAATTTATTATAAGGTGAATGATAATTATATGTGTAAGTATCTAGACTGGTTAGCTATAGTAGCATTAATAATCCAATTGATACTAATTTGTTACATGTGTAGCATAGATGGACCGGAGCTGGATGTATGTTTAGAACTGTGTGAATGAAGTGTACATTAATGGTGTGTCTACTTTTAGAAGAGTGGTCGAGCAGGATATGTTAAAGAAGGAGATGAAATATATGTATTGTCTATGTATTGATTGCGATAATCTGAAGATGTTTACCAACTCAGCATAGATCAAAACTCACTTGATTTGAAAGGTTTCAAAAGGAGGTATATATATTTGACCAATTACGATGAAGAAAAGATTATACAAAAAGTTAGTTATAACATCGTCGAGGAGACAATGATATGCCGGTTGTGAACTGTGCTTTCGATGAGGATAGGTCACAGGATAACAATCTGGATAAGATGCTACAGGATGTAGAAGGGAACTATAGTAAGAGAGAGTTTGGTAAATTCGATGGTTTGATGGAGGATTTGAAAAAATCGTCTGTGATAGCATGCATATCATAGACGGTTGTTTTGAAAAACCGTCTAAATTGTAATTCATCACAGATAGTTTGGGAGCTATCTGTGATAACCATTTGTTATCATTGACACATAAATTCAGATGATACATAAATCGTTTGTGATAACCCTTTCTATAGTAGTGCTTCCCTTGACATGCCAAGCTTGTTCATCTTGGTGCTGTCCAGGCCATGGCGACAAGTTGGGGTGGTCCCTCCAATGGGGTACCTCAAGCAGATGTCGCACAAAGTAAATCCATAGATGCCCACATATACCATCTCTGATGACATGAATGCACATGATGCAATGATTCCATTAAACATATACCAGATTTCATTATCATTTAACCATCATTATATATTAATCAAGATAAATAGAAGTAATCATACGAACACAATATGGTAAACATTGCATAAATATCAAGTAATAAGAGCAAGCAACTTGTTTTACTATTCTATTATGCAATTGCCTTAATCATATAGAAAGACTTGATGGCCCACGAACAACCATTGAGACGAGCATTAGAATCTGACCAAAATCATGGTACAACATTTCAATACCCATCCATAAAATAAAAATATTATCACATACTCCTATACTTAAAACACACCTCTCTACCTTCTCCCTGATTTACTAGTATCGTTGTTTCAACATTCAAACAAAATAACTTAGAAACCCAAACATTATAAACAATACAGTTTCTGGAAACTAGACAAAATTTTCCAATTTTCTCTAGTTATTACAATTTCATGATCAGCCCATCTAGACCCTGGTTTTCAGCCTCGAAAACTGCTCTATTACAAATCAGTATAGATAGCTTCACCTTTTCTTAACTATTTTTTTATAGCACGAAACATAGTAAATATTACCATTTTTGGAACCTACAGAAAATACTTACATCTTTCTAGTTATTACCTTTAATTAATTCGTCCAAATACTATGCTTAATTTGCAAAAATAAAAATGTGGCCACCGTAAATCGGCTAATGAACAGTAACTTCCCAAAGCATTGCCTTACAAACCATCCAACCAAATTCAATGATTTGGATCACAATGCAATGAGTTAGAAATGACTTCCTAGAACATCATTGGTCCAAACTAGATGGGATAAATCTGCCATGACGATGGCAAGGAGGATCAAATCTTGCACAACAATTGAAGAGATGATGCGTAGTTAACATATGCTATCCAATTGCCTTCTGGTGACCAACACTAGATCTCCTTCAGCTTGAGTTTGGTGCTTCTCACACAACTTCACATGGAGCTTCTCTCACACAACTGCATGGAGCTCGCCACTTCTTCTAGACGTTAGGATGTTAGTGGTAATGTAGATGCTGCTAGGAAAGATGAAAATACAACAATCATTGCATTACTTTTTAGGGAAAATTAAATATCAACACCGTTGCAAATTCCTTGTCCTCATATGTATTTGTAATTCAATGTCCCCTACAAAAATAGGTTTCTGATTCTAACCGGACCATGAACATGGCAACAATGACACCGGATGATATGAATCTGAGTGATCCTAAGATCTTTACCCCGCTAACAAGTGGTTCAATTACTCAAAATAGCAAACAATAACTAATACCATGTGGTATGTTGGAATAGTCCCATATTGATTGTGGAAGGGCAAAAGATATAACTTAAAAAATGAGAGAGTCTCCCACCTCACAAAGGTAGCTTTTAGGAATGAGAATGCCCCTTACGATCGAAAAAGTGGTATCAGAGCGTGAGGTGTAGCATGTCATGCCAAAGCAGATGCCATCCCAGCTCAAGTCCATGGGTAGTGATGGCACCTCAGACACGGCGATGTCCAAGGCACCAGCGAAGGAGGTGAGAAACTATGAGTCTCGGGAGTTAAAGATAAAGGTGCTCATATGCGCACAAGGGGTGTGAGTGGCAGTGGAGGGCAATGAGCTGGTCGACAAGTGCAGGGACCAGATGGCTATCATCACCATATTCCTAGCCATGCTCGAGGCCATGATGATGGTCTTGGCCAAAAAGGAGACAGCCAAAGAAGCTTAGGACACCTTGGAGGAGATGCATGTCGATGCTGAGCACGTCAGGGAGGTGCAAGTATAGAACATCATGATTGGGTTTGAGATGATTACATGAAGGAGACAGAGTCCATCAATGACTTCACCATGAAGTTGACTACCATCATTGTCGGACCCGGATTTTCAATTCGAAATCCTCTGTGAAACCACCACACTATTCCCTGAATCAGTAGATATTGCTCACAGTACATTGATGGATCAATTCATACATCGCATGATGATCATACAGTTAAAATCAAATATAATTTACATCAGAGTTTTAAAAGTATACCACATCGAGTTATTGTTTTACATAACGGCCTCCCAGGCCAAATATTACAAGCAAAAGATAAAGCAGCGGAGGATAAAGACAATAGCGGAACTATAAGCCACAGGCAGGCGACTGAGGGTAAATGTATGCGTCTATATTGCCCCACCCTGGGTCATATAGGTGAATACCCTTACGACAAGTCTACTGCCTAAGGCTAAACTTTTGAAATCCGCCCTAGTTGCTATCGTCGACTCCTTGACTTTGCACATCCTCGTAAGTATAGTGATCCTGTCCTCCTGCTTCTGGATTTGATTATGCGAGTGTGAGCACACTAACCATCGTGCTTAGTGAGCCAATACACGAATGCAATTATATAACATGTATGGCTTGACAAGGATAGGCTCAGTTATTTTATTTGCCGGAAATTACGTTTGAGAAGACTTAAGATTAAATATAAGAAATTCCTAGACTTAGCCATTTGAACAAAATTTCTTAATACTTTTGACTAAAAGATTTTATAGAATAAATACAGATCTCATCCATGACCCAAGTCACTTGTTCCACATAGCCAATTTTTAGTGTTATAGCTGCTTAACTTATCGCTAGGGTGACACCTAGGACAACTCAAACCAGGACAGTCCATCGTCCTTCATTTCTTCATACCAAGTCCCAACTTTTAAAATTGTTTTTGAAATAGAACTATATTAGAGTTAAGTTTTCATGTTCGCCCTTGACCGTGGGCATGGCTATTAGAATAGTTTTGATCCTGCAGAGTTTGTACACTTTCACCACAAGAGACAATCCACTCACTGCCCCACACGATTCCTTAGTCATGCAGTTGAGTAGATCATCACAGTAACCTTTTAACATTACCTGGCCTTGGGGTCTCATCTCACCCTATGGGTTGCCCCCACTTGTGGTGGGACCCATACGTTGCACGGGATATTAATCACTGTTAGTAAGACTGAGAAACAAATCACCCTTCACTCGGTGTCCCTTTAGCCACCCCAGGCCCTTGCATTTTCGTCCTTCTCTCCCTATGAGATGAGTCTAAGGTTCGATAGGGTTTACTCAGCCAAGTTGCACTTTGCAGACTTTGTGGCTGTACTGTTTTATAATGGGAGGTTATGACCCAATTAGGTCTTTGAATTATCTGGACGGTTCTATCACAAAACCACACACTCGTGCACACCGATGCACCATGCCCCCAATCCAGTCGCCTAGATGAGTAAGCAATTTTTGGGATTTTTGAGGCGTAAACTAATTATCATTAAAATGACTCAACCATTTTCGACTACAACTTTCCCAAAATTTGCTCTTTGTGTTTTCATATGATGTTGTAGTATTCTTGACTTCCCCGACAACTCATCTAGCCGCCTAGTAAGAACAGTCTGTGATACTCGTTTTCTCCGACGCCATCAACACAGACGGTGTCCAAATTAAAACCGTCTGTGTTAATGTCGGACGGTTTTGTCAAACCGTCTGTGATTTGGCATCTAGTATTAGGCTTTCTGTAGTAGTGTAAGCATTTCTAGGCCATATGACATAAACATGTTACCCATTTTTGAAACAACTCATCAATAATTATTACTAGGGTTAACAAGGTTCACAGAATAATATGCCGAAAAACTATAATAGTGGCATCCATTAAATGGGACAGCTTAACTAAAGTAGTAAAACAAACATAGAATAGCACATAAAATAATAGCATGCCCTTGATAATTTAAATCTTAATAACTTGCAAAAATGGGTATTCAAAATGATCAAAGTATTGACTCGCCTGGTTCACAATTGTCCTAGTCTTGTTGGTCTTGGCCTGGATCTGCCTCAGATTCCTCTTCCTAGGCCTTGTATGCTAATTTTACGATGATCGTACATTTTAAAAGAAGTAAAATAAATTAACATAGCCAAACAAAACCTCAACAAACACTCAAACATACTCAAAACTTATGGTTTTGGTTCCACTGGACAGAGAATGGATTTTGAATAATATTGCAATTTTCCTCACTGAATTTGGAATTAAAATGAATCACTTATGAATTTCTGACGTTTAAAAGTAATTAACATAACCAATTAAATTTCTATCATAAATTCAATTAAACTCAAAAATCCATGATTTTGGTTTCTCTGGAAAGAGGATGAATTTAGAAATTTTCTCATTAAATTTGGAGTTAAAATGAATTAGTTATGAATTTCTAAATTTTTCAGCCGATTTAATGAAAAATAAAAAATCAGAAATTATTTAAATATCTAGAGGAGAGAGGGGATGTGAGACTAACAGGTGGGACCCACTGAGTATTTTATTCCATTTTTGCTAACATTGACAGGTGGGACCCAATGGGGTTAATAATGTCTTAATAAGCCTAGCGACTGACATGTGGGACCCACAGGGAAAATTTAAATTTCTAATCAACGCCAAGGCTGACACGTGGGCTCCACTCAGATAATTAATCCCTCCTCAGGTGTCACTAACAGAGGGGGCCCACGGGTATTAAACGATATGTGTGACGACACCTGGGACCCGATAACGGTTTAAAAGTAAACGGGCCCACACGTCAGCGGCTAAACTAATTTAACGGCTGCCATTAATGCTAATTAATTTAAACCACGCGAGCATAGTTCTTCTTCCTCCTCCCGATTCTGGCGAAGCTCGCCGCCGGCGAGGAGGCTGCTACCGCACGGTAGCATTAGAAAAATGGGACCCTTGCCTTGCCGCCCACCTCTGAGCTCGATCTCGCTGGCCAATTTGGGCGGAGCCCTCATCGATGGTGACCAGGGGCGGCGGCGGAATAGGGCGGTGGTGGTTTTGGTTCTAGACAGCACGAGGGTTCAATTCAATGGGGAGGGAGCATCTAGAGGCAATCCTGAAGCTACCTCGGAGGTCGGTTGAGCTCAGGGAAGTCGGTAGAGTGCTGTTGGTGAGTGGCGGTGGCGATCTGAAAGGTATGCACGGTGGGGGTATCTTCTCGGGCGATGGGAGCTTCGGGGAACATCGGGGATGGCTTCGCCAAGCTTCAAGGATGCTTTCAGTGAATGGAATCGATCGGGGATGGGCGCAATCAGCGGCGAGCTCGGAGATTGGTGTTGGGGAAGAAGGCGGCGCTAGCGAGCTATACTGCACGGGAGTTCGATTCTATGTGGTGGGAGAATGAGGGAGGTGCGGGGAACGCATTGCGGACCTTGGGGGCTTTATAGCTAGCCGGAATGGCCCGGCCACATGGAGAGGCATGGGCGGCGGTAATGGCGGATGACGGGAGGAGCGGTGTGGCCACAGGACACTGGATTCGACTAGGCACGGTGACGAGATGGGGTTGGGTGAGGTGCAGCCGAAGGAGAGAATGACGGGGAGGCAGCAGGGTATGGGGTTGGTGGCGGGAATCCCGGGCGAGCAGTGGACGGTACGGGCGGTGGCGCACTGTTGCGGTATGGGCGCAGGGAGAGAGAGGGCAAGATCGGGCATGCGCGCACGCAAGAGAGAGAGAGACAAGGGAGAGCGCAAAGAGAGAGGGGGTGAGTGAAGGAGAGGGGAAGCTGGTCGGCTTGGGCCGAAGGCTCGGCTAGCTGGCTCCCATTTTTCCATTTTTATTTTCCTTTTGATTTTTGCTTTGGATTTCCAATTAAAGTTTTGAAGTATATTTTCATATATTTATTTGGCATGTATCTAATATTTCTATGCTGCATTTCCTTTTTGATTGGCCCTTTTTATGATTTACTTTGGGTATACAAGTATATATATTCATTTAATACATAAAATATCTATTTAGTTTTATTTCCTTCCCTTGATATGTATATGTATATGTATGCTTTATTTGATTTGTATGGAACCTCAACCAAAAACTTTAGTAATCTAGAAATTTTGAAATGCCAAGAAAGGCCTAAATATCCAAATGCCAACTTTTCACAATAATTATCTTTTCCCCAAAATTTGGAATGTTACAATCATCAACGAGAATCATGTCCTCATAGAAAAGATGGAGTGCACCACTGTGGAGAAGTTTCTCCGTGCCGTCCCTGACAAATTCCTATCGATCGTCTCTACCATTGAGCAATTTAGTGATGTCAATACAATTATGGTTATGGAGGTAGTTGGTCGTATGAAGGTGTACGAGGAACATGCGAAGTGACAATGTTGTGATGAGGAAGGCGAGCACGTGCTGCTCACTCTTGCCGAGTAGGAGTCCAGGGCCAAGAAGAGAGTGCCAACAACTCTGGTAAGAAGATGGCAAGCTCGACAACGCAAAAGTTTGTTGCTACAATTGTTAGGACTACGTCAACTTCACTTTTCGAATGCCATAAGCCAAGGAAGGAGAAAGTAGAGGCATATTTAATTGAGGAAGATTTCAAAGATGAATTAGTGCTGCTCTGATGCTGAAGTAACAACAATAAGATTAAGGGGGTGTCGTCTTAGTCGAGTTAAGTCCCTGTATGTACATGGATATGTGTCAGTTGAATTGAGTTCCAACATGTAGCTATGCATTTGTTTGCATGTAGATCTCTTCATGTGGAGGCGTAGTTCATAGTCCGAATCATGTGTTGAGTCTAAAGTCATCAATTAGGAGAAGGCAAGTCTGGATTAGAGGAAGATTATTGGTAAGTAATATACTTGCCAAGTAATAGGGCGTTAGGATCCTGATGCAATCGGCACCGGATCAAATTAGTTAGCTTGTTTCCCTTATTAGGCTTTCCATGTTTAGTTGCTGGCTTGGTTAGCAAGTTAATTAGGTAGTCCTTAAAAGGACATGTAATCAGATGCATTTGATAAGGGAATAGAGAAAATAGAAAAGCTCTAGCTTGGTAGGTTGCACTCGACCACTAAAGTTCTTGTACGTATGTTCTTGTTCTCTTCCACCGTGAATTCGTGTGTGTATCCAGGTGCCTATGTGAGTTCCGATCCACACCTAGGTCACTCCTCGATGAAGGTCCAGGCAAGATAACACAACATAATATCCATTAGAAAAGGATAACTCGAGATAAAAGAGGTTTGTTTCCATTTTGAGATCGTGGGAAGAGCACAAGCCAATGTGAAAGACCGAACACATGAGGATGGTAAAAGTCTACACTGAAATGCTTCTCACTTTTGATGCAGTTAACCACGTGAGAACTGAAAAAAGGCAATAGAGTGTCACTGAAAGCCTAGCTTTCTTCGTACTTAATGTTGCTACTCACACTGCCACTTGCCAATTCATCAGTCCGACAAAACTAGCTTCTACTCGGATGCATGTGGTCAGTTGAATAACTCTCCTTTTTTGAGAGGAACTAATCAGTGTCTAGCTACTTTCACACTATTACTATATCACTGAATCCTAATTGCATTACTGAATTTTATTGAAAACCTATGTACGTAGTCACAACTCGATCTGTATAGTAATGCAAACTAAACAAAGTGAGTGAAAAGGAAGATAATTAAGATCATAGTGCACTGAGTCTCAAATAATACTTATTTCTTAGCAGGGGGAGGATACCATGAGAAAATTGTTATTATAGGACACGAAACAATAGGCTTCGCTATTATAGGACTCCAATCGTTGACTTCGCTAAAACGACCTTTGAAGCATTGGCACTTTGTTATACATGACATTTGGTCCTTTTAATCACTTTTCTCATCTAAAGTACATGTATTTTGCCATGGGATGACCGTAGTGCCCTTCGCCTCATTCACGTTAAATGCGTTTGCGTTTCCTTCATTTCCTTCGTGACCTTTCATTTCCTTTCTCTCGTTCGTCTCACCCCAAAACCCGACATGGAGCCCCATGACCGTATTGCGGGCTGGGGCTCCATGTCGGGTTTTGGGGCTGAACAACGAGAGATGAAGGAAGCGAAGGTCACGAATGAAACGAAGGTCACGAAGGAAGCGAAGGAAACGAAAGCATGCGACGTGAATGAGGCAGAAGGGCAATACGGTCATCCCATGGCAAAATACATGTACTTTAGATGAGAAAAGTGATTAAAAGGACCAAATGTCATGTATAACAAAGTGCCAACGCTTCAAAGGTCGTTTTTTAAGTCAACGATTGAGTCTATAATAGCCATTGTTTCGTGTCCTATAATAGCAATTTTCTCGGATACGATTCACAACCATCTCCGGAAACTTCTCACATGAATAGTTTTATTGCTACTGTGATATAATGGAAATTATAGGGAGGCCATGTGAAGAAGTAAAGCCACGTATATGCCACAACATAGTGCCAAGCGTAATTTTATATATAGTACCCAAACCAGCGCACTGCACAACCTGACCAAATTAACCTGCATCATCCGCTCGACAACTTGCTATGATCATATCCAAACAATTGCTATGAAGATACTGCAATTCTTTGGCTAGCAAAGACCAACGGGTACTTAAGACTTGGGACGTAATCTGGACCTTAGTGATAACCATATCTTGTACTTGTCCCGTCAAGCACTTAAAAAATGCATGTACCAAGCTAACTTTTTCTTTTTTTTGCTAGGTACCAATCTAACTTTTTGTTAACTACTACAATGCACACATAAATGACCTCTCCTGGCCAAATAGGCTGTTGAAAACTGAAAAATTATAGCTTCCAGTTCACAGTGTTTCTTTGTTTGTAGACGTTCCTACCAACCGGACAGTGTCTCATGTCCATGGAATGCTGGAAACCATGGACAGAATGGAAGGTATTTAGTGTTGGTCAACTTTTCCCTTTTCGAAAACTTGATCTCTAGAATCCAATCATCCCCTAATCCATTGTCAAATGCAACAGTATCACTACTACAGAAACTATCATCACAAACGGTTTAAAAACGTCATCACAGACGGTTTTTTAAAATTTATAGGTCAGTGATAATTGAAGGTTTTCATAGACGGTTTGTGAGCCGTCTGTGATAAATACAATACAGACGGTTTGTAACTAGAACCGCCTATGATAAATACAATATAGATATAGAACCGTTTGTGATGTGTGAGTATCACAGACGTAGCAGAGAACATTCTATTTATATTACAATCCACCATTACAATATCACAAGATTACAATCCACCATTACAATATCACAAGATTACAATCCACCATTAAAATATCACAAGCTATGTCTCTCGTCTCTGATGCAGCTCGGGTAGACCTTCTTGGTGGCCGCCTGACTGTAAGTAGAAGAAACTATAATTAAAAAAAGTAATAGTCAAAGGTGTGTATTTGAAACGGTGTCGATGTCCAAAACCAAAGTAAAAAAACGGAGATAGTAAGACTAAGTATAGTCTAATTCTATTCAATATTATTTTTTTCACTTCCGATGTATTTCCCATCTAATTCTAATTAAAGGGCACCTTTGCTCTTGATTAATTTTATCATTAAATGGGCTCTTTTTTCATGTCTCTACTCCATTTCTAATGTATTTCCCATCTAACTCTAATTAAAGGAGCAAGTCCCCTGGGCTTTGGCGCTTGGTATTCCTCATCCCTCCAAATTGGTTTCCTTGTAACCAAAAACACCACTCACCGGTGCACTAAAGTGGTAGTAGTGCAATTAATGTTTTTGCACGCTGCCAAGAGTGAATAAAGATTGAATTGAGTTCAAGAACATATTGATTTTTCTAGAGGAATAGAGTGTATTGATTTTTTTTTAGAGGAATAGAGTATATTGATTGCATTTATATAAGAGAAAAAAGAAGATTATTGGAATGATTGCAATATACAAATGTCATTTCACCTGGTCCCTTAGTTCTTGTGCCCAATTCTAAGGGGGTGTTCAGAATGGTATTGGCTTATGACTTTTTTTTTACTGTAGTTGGCTTATTTTTTACTGTAACCTAGTTGGCTTATTTGGTATAATTAAATTTAAAAATTTTAAAAATAGAAAAAAATATGTTAGCCCATCACAGACAATGCAAAGGAATACGAAAAAACAAAAAACAAAAAAGCCCAAAAAATAAAAAAAATAAAAAAGACAAAATTAATGAATAGTGAAAAAAAAAGCAAAAGCCAGAAGCTAAATTGAGCGGTGCCTAAAATGAGGGAGTATATATCCTTTGTTTTATTTTTGAAATGAACCTCTTTTCTTCGATTTCTGAGAAGTTGTCCCTGAGTCTAAGCATCTAGACTCCATTTTTGCAAAGGTTTAGTGATTTATTAATAACACTATTGCATCAAGATTAACTTGTTTTTGAGTTGAGAATATGCTAAGTTAGGTCTTGAGTAAGAGAGTGGGAAAATCCTAGTTTTCATGCATCCCCATTGTGCTTTATGGATGTCAAAACATATTTGGATGAGGATTAAGGACCTTGTATTTAAAATTAATCCATGGAGGTTATTTGGATCAAATTTAGATGTTAGGTTCTTATTTTGCTTTGGTCATACTATTAAAGGGGTTTAAGGCTAGTAGCTTGAGCTTGCATAGGATAGATAGCTCGATATGACGCACACTAGGTCTTTGCTCATATTCTAGCCAAAGAATGCCAAGATTCAAGTTTTATTTGGAGAAATCTCAAAGTTTGGATCAATTTTGAGCTAAGTCTAAAAAATCAATAGAGTTGAATTATTTGGGTTAGGTGGATCATTGCACCAGAGAGCTCCAATAATGTTCGTCTAGTATTTTTCAATAGAGGCGAATGATCTAGGTTAGATGGAGTATTGAGGCGGAGCATTGAAACAGAGAGTTTCCAAATGAATTTCCATGTGAGGCGGATGATTCAAATCGAGGTGGATCATTGGTCATGTGGATTCAAAGTTTAACATTTGCACTAGGCGGATCATATAGGCCAAGCAGATGATCCGGGTGAGCTAGATAATTCGGGTTGGGCGGATGATACGGTATGTGCAATGTTAAAAAAATGGCTGTTGGAACTCTGAGAAAATGAACTAAGGCTGATGATCCGGGTCCAGGTGGATTATCCAGGTCTATTGTAACATTTTAGAAAATATGTCAAATGGTTGATTTTTGAATGGAAAGTCTATTTAAGGAGGTTCAGGCATTCATTCTAGTACTCTTACGACTCCAAAGCTGTAGCAAACACATTGGCAAGTTCAATGGTCGTTGATGAGCGTTGATTGAAATTTGAGAGACTGAGAGAGTAGATAAGGCTTGTTTATGCATCACTCTTAGTTTCTTGTCCTAGCTAGGTTCAAGTAATTGCCTTAGGGTTATTACTCTTGGGGATTGATGTCTCCTAGATAGTTTGGAGGTGTTGGCTCAGTGACCTTTCTTGGAGGAGCTTGTGAGAGGTACCAGGAGGCTTGTGAAGATTTGAAATCCACCTATCCGGAGTGAAGGACTACCACGAGTGGATGGCTTGATTCCTTGTGCGGTATCAAGTCGGAGTGGTACTTTTGCGAGAGTGCTCTAACGAGAAGTAGAGACGATCGCCGAATCTTCGAGACCTCGGTAAAAATTGGTTGTGTTACTTGTCGCTTTTACATTTCTGCACTTTGTTTGTTGTATTTCATTAACTAGCTTAATAGACTTGTGTAGGGTTGGAACTATCTTGCTAAACTTCATTAGAAACCTCATATACTTTGTGAAAATATTTTGGGCTAGAATATACTTCACTAGAATATACTTTTGGGCTAGAAAATATTAGGTTTTTAATTTAGACTTTGTGAAAAAATTTCAATTCACTCCACTCTTAGGCATCCGATCCACTTCCCCGAGAAATTTTGGCTGGACCCACCAAGCATTATAACTCAACACAAGTGCATAATGAAAAACCCAACTAATACAACCATAATTTGCAGTAGCAAGAACATGGTATCAGAGACATAAAGACAAGGAAAATTCATAGTATTAGTTTCATCAATTTGCTTTAATTTTACCTGGCTTCATGTTCGATTTTCAGGATTTTTTTTTAAAATTGTTTAGTTTAGCACTGATATCATGCCCCAAATTTTCTGTGATTGATATTCATCAAGATTTTCTTTGCAGATTCATTTTTTTAAGCATTTGCAAATTCGTTTCGTTCAGGTGTTTGCAGATTCGTTCTGTTCTTAGGCCAGATTTGATTGTCCCCCAATACTTTGATAATAAAATTACCAACTGCCTAATCCTGTAAGTAACAGATGAAGATTTCAACATTTATATAGTTCCTAATGGATAAAAATGCCAACTACCTAATCCTAGAAGTAACAGGTAAAGATTTCAGTGCGTAGTTCCTAGTTGATAGAGATTTTATTTGCAGATTCGTTTCGTCCAGGTGTTTGTAGATTTCCGTTCGTTAGCCAAATTCGATTTTCTCCTATTATACTTTCTGATGATGAATCACAATTCTTTTCTAGCACAACCAAACAAGAAAAATCCCGACGAATTCTCTTTTTTATTTATGCAAATTAATCCTGAGGAATTCAAGACGCAACAGCAACGAAACTACCTAATCTACCACACGAAAAATGCAGAAGAACGAGAAGAACAATTTTGATCCAAAATAACCTCGCAAGAATCGCCGCGAGTTGCTCACGGATGCAAGGGCCTCCGGCAGCCGATTCCGATCAATCAGCGAACCCCGCCGATCGACGAAAACCTTCGATCGCGGCCTCGGAATCGCGACGGCAAAGCAAGAAGCGGCCGCGGCCGCGGCCGCCGCCAGCAACACGAAAACGCCCACCACGCCTTCGTGAAACCGCAACGAACCGCCTCTCGATCAAAGCACAACAGGGAGTAGAACGAAACGTGCCCGCTGTTTTGTTGGCCATGACCGTGACCCGGTTATGGCTCATCATGTCGGTGGCAGTGGAAGTCACACGCAGTCCGTCTGTGCGCATGTCTAGACCGCAAACACACAAGGTGTGGGACGCTAACACACAAGGTGGAAATACATTGATAAAAATCAAGTCTGTTTACAAAGGCGTGAGGGCGGCGCACAAGTTTAAAGTGTATTGACGATGTATTTCAACTAAAAAAAGGTTACAAAAAATTCTAAGAAAATTTCTATATGTATTCTAAAGTTTACTCCACTTATGTATAAAATTATAAATTCAAATTCATTCTATGTTAAGTTACAAATTCAAATTTATTCTATATTAAAAGCAACAAAAAAGAGAAAATTTTGACAAATTTAAACTCTTAACATGTGTTAGATTTTTCTCTTTTTTTTTTTACTTCTAACATATAATGAATCTAAACTCATAGCTAAATTAAGTTTAGAAGTACATGTAGAATTATTTTGAAATTTTTCATGACTTTTTAGTTGAGGTGCACTGTGAGTACACCTTAAGCTTGAGTGTATAGAATATGTTACCAGGACGTGGTTTGGCCATATATATAGGTCTTGTTCTTTTAAACTACAGTTGATGACTTTTGGCTGCATTTTTTAAGACGACAACGGATGGCAGAGACGCTGACACAAACAATGAATACGGTTTTGGTCTCAAAAACTGTTTGTAAAAGCCACTTTGTTTGTTTTGCATTCGAGAGAAGCTGAAGTCAAAAGCCACAAAAAAATCAAAAAGAACAGGATCATAGCCAGATAAACATGAAATAAAACTAGCGCAATCTGGACGCTAAACGTGCGGATGGATGGTGTAGATGTGCCTGCATGTGGGGCCTGCCCCTAGATGAAGAAAGAAACGCACGCAGGAAGATATGCGCCGACCCTATTGCCCATTTTCTAACTTATGATTTATAATTTTTTTTAAATAAATAAATAGGATGACTTCTTTATCATTTTTTTTGAAGTGGCTTATCAGAACATATTTTTTTGAAGCATCTTATCTATATTTAGTTCATTAGTACAAAAAACTATCAATTAAAGTTATAAGCCATTATCCGCAGCGAAAAAAAATGCACCCATTGCTTCCTCGTGCATGGAAGTTGGCGAAGTCCTAGGAAATCCCATGATTTTTGTAGCTGCACTCGTTCTACTTTCCTTCTTACATTCTCTTGAATGTGCATGGCAAGAACTCCTTGATTTGGTGTTCTAGTCACCTGTGCAAATAGAACAGCTTGAGGAAAAAATGCATGCAATTCCCAGTGTATTTTCCTTGGGCTGGCCATCATATCCGCATCGTTTTCCTTCTTCCAGATGGCTGGCCAGTGAGATTATGGTATATATCAGTACGTGGTTTAATTTGCATTTGATCGGGACAAGCCTTTGAAGATTGTATTTAAGGTAGCAAGCTGTAGAATTAACCCGAGGGCAGCCGCCTGGCATCGTTGTAGTACCGATGCAGGATGTCAACCTCACAAACTCACGGAATATACTATAGGGGTGCTTCTAATCTGCTCGTGCGCGCGACCTGCGTAAGTAACACGACCTAGCCACACGCGCAATTGTGCTGTCGAATAGGGGAAGGAGAAGAAAACCGCACTCCAACTTCCAACCAAATGCAAATCTCTACTAGTTACAAATACGAATCGGTAGCGGTTCGTTGTCTCCTTACTTCTCCTCAGCCGTCCGATCTGACCATGAGATATGATCTGAACCATCCATCTCGCGTCCCTCCCCTCCTCTCTCGATCAAACCGCCCCTCATCATTTCACCCCACGTACAGAGAAAAAAAACTAATAGATGGGTCTAGCATGTCGCTCTCACGTCTTTCTTTACCTCCTACCTATGTGCAATGCAATTGCCCTACTGTCCTCCCCACGTTTCCCTCTTTGCGGCGCCACCGTTGCTTCCTCCCTCCCCATGTCTCCCCTCCCTGCTAGTCTTCGTCAAGCCGCGCCGCTCCGTCTCCTTTGAATGTTGCAACCGCCATCCACATCCATCCCCACGCTAACCATAACTTCTTCCTCCCTCCCCGCCAGTCTCTGCGTCAGGCCGTGATGTTCTGTCTACTTGGAAGGTCACTGTCATTATCCCACTTTTCCCTCAATTAAAGCCACAATGGATTTGGAGGCAGGTTGGCTAGATTCGGCGGCATTGGGGTGCAAGATGCCGATGTCGAGGATGATGACCTCGACGGAGGTGGCGTGTGGATAGGAGCCTGAAAATGCCGATGTGGAGGTGGCAGCATGGGCGCAGCCGTGCAGGGCAACGAGAGCAGGTCATGACACCCTCAGGGGCTTCACAAGATGTGGTGAAGGTTGGAAAAGGAGATCGAGGCGAATGAGGATGCCGTGAGGAGTACACATGATGAAGTCTATGCTGGCATTGCTGAATCCCACATTGGCGGACAAGTTGGTTGTGCCGGTAGAAGAGAAGTAGGAGGATTAAAGCCTGGCTTTGGTTCCATCTCGTACTGATGCTATTCATGGTGAGAAAAACCATCTTCTATGTCTTGTTATCTTTTTTTTACATTGTTTGCTGTTCTTTCTAATTTCTCTTGTTTTGAGGTACAGAAACTAACACTGTGGAGCAATCTGGGTGGGAAGTGATGAGGACATTACTTCTTTGAACACACACAATACTCCTCCAACTAATATACATGTTACACATGGTCTCATGAATAGGGCACTTGTACGAAAATTCAGTGAGCTTGTTCTTAGGGTTATTTAATTCAGCATCTAAGAATGGGCTACTGTCTGATGCATGTGATGTGATTTTGTTTAGAAACATGGGCAAGGACCAAAGAGAGAAACATAGAGTCATGGACACACTTGAGATGAACATTGAAGGTCACCATATCACTTTAAGACTAGGACAACTAAGAATGAAAGCTAGGCTTATTCTAGAATATAGTTCAACCTCCAGAGGCAGCGCTGTCTTTAAAAGTGCATAGAAGATGTATACGGAGTCCAAATGAAGTGATCTTGCACTTTTTAGAAGCATATGACGTTATCTTTCCAATGGTTCTAGTCTCACCTCAAAATTCTACATGAGCACATTGCAATCCATAAAACAAATCTGAATTAGTTCAAAACCTAGACCCTGAGCCTTCTATCAGTTTGAACTCAACTGGAGAGTTGTAGCAGGATATTTTTTCTCCCTGATGGATGTGCTCCCCATGTCCCTAACCCCACAAATAGGGCCAGGGACACCACTTTTTGGGTGAAGGTTTAGTTTTTGCTGATAGCCCCCGTGTACAACATCCACATATTCTCTAGTGTCGGTTAGACTTACATAAGTGCGTTTTTGAACCTCACAACTATTTTTAGTGCTTTAATTCCTATTTACAATTTAGATTAGTTTTACTTTATTGTTGCTTTGTTCTACTATTGCGTTGCAGGAATCGATCTTCATGATTAGTCAGCCACATTTTTTGCATAGTTGATAACCACTCAGAGTGTGGTTTAGCGATTACTTGGCAACCCAGACACGTTCGGTCAGTAGCCATCATCGTCAAAGTCATCCTATATAAATCGTTAGTTATCCCTCACTAGAAGATCGGGACCAACCCTCACATAAAGTGGTATCAGAGCACAGATTGCTCTGTGAGATTTCAGTTCTAGATTTATTTTTTATACCTATAACTAGAAAATTACCCTACAAAAGAGTTAATTTTTGTTGTCCAAATCCCATTTGTGCATTTCAATCTGTTATTTTTGGTTTGTTAAATTGAATTTGCATCCATATTAGTTTTGTCTAGTTGCTGGTCATATCTTTGGTCCCATAAACTCCAAAAAAACTCCACACCCAAAAACCATCTAGAACACACCAAACCCTAATTGTCAATTTTCGGCCAGAGGACTCCCATTTCTACTGCCGCCTGAAAAAATGCCATAACTTTTGTTTCTCTTATTCTTTTTGAGTGAAACCACCACCATTAGATTCATAACTTCATTGCTCACCTTCGTGTAAAATTTTACCTCATTGTAGTAAGGCAGTTAAAAGATATCTAAGGTAAACGTTAACCCAAATTTTTTATTTGAATCTGCAACAGTCAGTAGTTGTGATTCTTCTGTGAATTTTTTGGTCGATTTTCAGAATGTGGCCCCAAAAGAAAAATTGTTGAAAAATCCTTCAAGAAACAAATAAAAAAGAATCATTGAACAAGAATCATCTAAAAAATGTTATGGCCAAAATACCGACATACTATCAAGTGGACAGAAATCTTCAGTTTTCAGATTGGGTCAATCCTTATGCTTTTCAATTCTAGATTGCATTCTTTTGAATTATCTTGTGTCTATCACTCATATATGTATGCTATACACATGATTTGGCCTTCAACTATCCTTGTTTGATCAGCAACATAGGCTAAGTACTACATACGAACTATAATTTGATTTTGTGCAACTTCTGGAATTAACTGATTATTCTTCATTGCTACATATCTAGCATTCCAAGCTACACCTACTACTAACCAAATAGGTGCCAACCTTGCAATCGCTTTACACATCACTTGGGTGAAAGTTGTCACGAACTAGCCACTAGTTGCACCACCTGCTTTGCACTGGTAAGATCGTTGCAAGAACTTAGTAGGAGCTCGAGTGTTGACTTACTTGATTAACTCCACCATACATAGTAGTTGATAAGAATTAATATTTATTTATGAGTTTCTCATTACTATTAACATGGCAGGTTCAGGTTCACAAGAGCACAGTGAGATGACACCGCCGCACTTGCCTCGCACGAAGGCTATTCAGCAACTCTTTGAGCGGGACGTTCGAGTGCACACTGATCGCACACTCGATGCAGTTGACAAGCTCCAACTCACACTCCAAGAGCTTGTGACTCAAGTTGACCGACTTGAGAGGTGGCCACCCTCAGTTGCTAACCCCACACTTCTATGTCCATTGAGGTCCAAAGGAGAGACGACCATGCTACACGCCGTCTGCCACCTCACATGCCATCTTAGGCCGATGAGATAGAACAAGCAGAAAGGAACTCCTACGTTGCTGACATCAATAGTGATGGATTCAACCCTAATAATGATTGTGATCATTGTCGACTGCAACGCAATCAACAAGGTATGGGTAGACCGCAACAAGAGGTACGTGATGATTCCATGGTAAAGGTTAAGTTTACTATGCCTTCCTTCACTGGTAAATATGACCCTAATGCATACCTTGATTGGGAGTTAGCAGTTGAGCAGAAATTTCATGCTATGATTTTGCTAAAAAATAAATGTGTTAGGATGCTACTAGCGAATTTACTGATTTTGCATCCATTTGGTGGAATGAGGATTGTAAACAACATCCCAATGCTAATAGAACATGGAATGATCTGAAATGCATGATGAGGAATAGATTTGTCCCTTCGTACTATTGTCATGGCATGCTTAATAATTTGCAATGTCTGAGACAAGGCAATAAAATTGTAGAGGAATATTATCAAAAATTGCAAACTAGTCTTTTACGTTATGGATTAGAAGAAACTAAAGATGCTAAAATGGCTAGATTTCTAGGAGGGCTTAACCATGAAATTTAAGATATACTTGATTATAAGGACTATGATGACATCACTCGTTTGTTCCATCTTACTTGTAAAACTAAAAAAGAAGTGCAGGGAAGAGCTAGATCTAGAGGACACTTTGCAGGTGGTTCTTCTTCCTCTAGGCCAAACCACGGCATGAACAAGGCGAACTTTGGACGTTTGTAGCACCATGACGCGAACAAATTCCACAGCTAGCACCGTGCGCCAAAAATTCCATCTCTCGGCCCCGACGCACCGCGACGATCGAACATCCGCGCCACGTTCCTTCCGGCGCCGACACATGGCGATCGTGCGATGCCGGACCTACGGACGGTGCTACTGATCGCGATCGTGCGGTGCCGACCGCGCGACTACATCAGAGCACCGTCGTCGCGGTCCGATCGCACCTACCGACCGGGTTGTCTGATTCCTTTCTTGCCGCCGCCGGACGACCGCGCGTCACTGCAAGCGGTGGCGGCTCGTCGTCCGCTTGCACACGCGTCAGATGTGCAGCAAATGTGCATGGCATGGCCCCTCTCCTTTTTCTCAACACACATGCATAAAGGCTGAAACAATAGCGCGAGGGAGGGAGAAGAAGCTCATTTGGCTCAGTTGTAGTTGGAGTTCAAATGAGTGAGGAGGCGGTGAAGAGAAGTTAGTGAAACCACGTAGTTTAAGTTGTTTTCGTTTAGAATCAAGAGATTTAGCAAGTACAAAAGTTGTAGATCGCCTGGTGAGCTTCAAGAAGAGGTAAGTTTTGTACCCGTGCAATTTATTTTTATGTATGTCATTAGTCCATAATTAAGCAAACCGTCCTTTGTTAAGTTGTTTTTGTTTCGAATCAGGGGATTTGGCAAGTACAAAAGTTGCAGATCGTTTGTGAGCTTCAAGTAGAGGTAAGTCTTGTGCCCGTGTAATTTAATTTTATGTATATCATTAGTCCATAATTAAGCAAACCGTATTTCTTTAATGTTATTTTATGTTAATCTTTGAAACACTATATATTTGTAGCAAAGCTTCCATATATTACATATGAGGTATTGTTTAGTATATGTAATGTTGTGCTTTATTTGTAGTCAACATACGTATTGAGTTCTAATATTTTTGTTGTGAACATACGGTATATTAGGCATGATGTATTTTTCCATATGTAATGTAGTTTCATTTTGTGAAAAATATGAACTTGTAAATGTGTAGGCGTTGAGAAAGTACATATTTATGTTAGAGCATTTGTAGGTGATAACAATAGTAGCGAGGATTAGAAATATACAATTAGTACGCTTAGGGAAGTAGTAGATACATTGCGGTAGGTGGTAAAAATAAATTTGGCACAGTAGAATTAAAATACAATAACAGTAATACAATGTATAGTACATTTAAATAAATTCTGTATGTAGTAAAAGTTAGAAAAGAAATGTTATAAAATTAGTAATTGATTTTTTGTAGTAATCTAGAAAACATGCAATAAAAACTGAGCTAAAAATTTTATTAATCGATATTGTAGATTATAGGAAGGGTACAAAATTGACATGTAAATCTGAAAGTACGGTAGTGGGGGTTTGATGGTACGATTATTGCATGTTGTGTACTAAGATGGTTTATTATGCACTTATGTTAGGTACGCCATGGCTGAGATTCAAGATTTGTTCATATTCTACGGCAGTGGTCTCAAATGCGTGACGGGCCGTATGGGGCGGACCTGTCAAATTGTCGCCGGACCATGATCCGGGCACCCGGTCTGAACGCCATGAGCTTGTCTGAGCTATGGCGGAATGTCCGTTCGGCGTTCGATCGGTACACCGCAAGAAAGAAGTTACGGATCGAGGCATTCTATGCCGCAATGGTGGGTGATGCAGGGGAGAGCAAGTGGCAACTTCTGAAGGTGACCAATGATGCATCATGGGCCAACTACATGGAGGTCGTGTGCAACCCTGATGCTGAGATATATGCCAAGCCAATGGTGTATGTGGAGTTCGTGGAGAGGCCAGAATCATCCGGACAGGTTGGATATGATCTTCTTTGGTGAAGATGTAGTACTGCTGGGAGAACATGTGGGCGAGGAAGTGGGTGATGAAGACCTCGGGAGGCGTGCGGACAATTTTCGAGCCAACGAAGGTGTGGGGAGAGGTGGTGGGCGCCCGTATTGGTATCATGAGTACCTTGCGGATCAGTGGAAGAAGTGGGGAGCGAGGAGGACGAGAATGTGGAAGCAGCGATTCGGAGAGGATGACGATGGCGGAGGCGAAGGTACGAATGGAGGGGTGGTGGGTGGTGTTGTGACCACCGACGTTGCGTACGTGTCGTCCAGACTGGATGACAATGCAGCGGCATCCCTAGTGCTGCCACAGGCGGAGGAGGCAGAATGGGGTTCAATGAGGCCACACTCATTTTGGGGCGTGCTTGATAATAAAGTCTTTGCCAGAGCTATTACTAGATATGCCATGAACATTAGCCGGACGTGCTCGGGTGCACGAGTCAAACCGGACATGTACATTGTGAAGTGTGTCAACGAGTCCTGTCCTGGCAAAGTGGCATGGGCAAATCTATCAAGGGTACACAGCGCAGGAGTACATGCGCGATTTCCCTACGGCATCATCATTTCGAGAGCCTCATACCCGATGCACGCACTAGCGTACTAAGCTAACCACGTCTATTTCAATGCCATCTCATCGCATTGCCCAAAAATTACAGTTTTATACGAACAACAGGTCCATCAATTTCACGGTGGGTCAGACACATTCCAGACTACCCAGGTAATTACCATGTGGTATTACTAGTTATTATTAATGTTGCTGTCCATTATCTAATTCTGCTATACATTGTTAGCAGGACATAGATCCATCGGCAACTGAATGGCTGAGCAACATATTTGCCCATCCAACACAAGTCCCCACGGGGCCATACGCAGGACAACAGCGGTCGCAGGCTTCGCAGTATGACCTTCGCGATGTACTGCACTCGCCCCCCAGGTTCACCTTCTCAGAGGACCACATGCGGGGTCGGAGGCGGCGACGAGAAGATTCGGAATGAGTTTTTGTAATTAAGTTGTTGTAACGTCGCATGGTTCCGTGCAAGCATTTATGCAATTGTTATGTTTATACTGTCAAGGGCTTGTGAAATTATTTTACCTACAATTACAAAGATCATTGTGGTGGACACTGCAGCTTCTTCAATGCATTACACATACATAGATTAACTCCGCATCGGGGAGAACATACGATAACAACAAACTGAAGGTACAACATAGCATAAAACATTACGACCATAGACGAGAACAACCTACAGCTCTACATACTCACGGTAAGAATGAACATAACACAAGATAGAAAATAGCACACAACATTACATTTATCTTCCACTCCGGTCTATCGAAGCGATGCCGCATCTCGGCGAGTTCGCTACCCCCATGACACCTCTATCTTGCCGAGCGATGTCCGTCCTAGTGCCCAGATTCATCCTCCCACACCTGAGATCGGCAACCGCCGAGGGCTTCTGCGTTTCATGATAAGAAGATTTTAAAAGCGCACCTACACGATTTAACCGAATCGAAACAATCGTACTCACCGAGTGATAGGGACACTTGTAGTAGTGCCGACCAGGATTTGCGCTGTGTGTGAGGTCTTACGCCTAACTACCGTGTTGCATTGTGGGCAAATCACCGTGGGTGCCGATGAAGAGGTGCCGAGATGACTCATTTCGGCGTTCGGGAGTGAGCGGGAAAGAAAGCTACAACTAATTCAGAGATGAGGAGAGCAATGCATGGGTCTAGGTGAGGAATGCCTCCCTCTTATAGGCTCGGTGGGGCTTCACTAACAGAGGCCACGGAATATTAAACCGACACGCAAAGGACAACACGAAAGAGGCCACTTTGCAAAGAGGTGAGCTTTACGCAGTGACAAGGCGATACGATCCCGCTTTATTGCTACACTATAGTCTCTCGAAAAGCCTACATAGAGCCATTTATTGCTACACTAGACAGTGGAAGCCTACCTCAATTTATTGCGACACTATAGTGTCCGAAAAGCCTACATAGAGCTATTTATTGCTACACCGGTCACTGGGGGTCTACTCCGGAGACTATTGCTACACTATAGTCTCTGAAAAGCCTACATAGAGCCATTTATTGCTACCTTTGGACAGTTGGAAGCCTACCTGTAATTTATTACGACACTATAGTCTCTGAAAAGCCTACATAGAGCCATTTATTGCTACAATGGACACTGGGGAAGCCTACCACTCGAATTTATGACGACACTATAGTCTCTGAAAAGCCTACATAGAGCCATTTATTGCTACACTGGACAGCTGGAAGCCTACCCTGGAATTTATTACGACACTATAGTCTCTGAAAAGCCTACATAGAGCCATTTATTGCTACACTGGACAGCTGGAAGCTTACCCTGGAATTTATGACGACACTATAGTCTCTGAAAAGCCTACATAGAGCCATTTATTGCTACACTGGACAGCTGGAAGCCTACCCTGAAATTTATTACGACACTATAGTTCTCTCAGAGTTTGAGGACATTATGCTTCTTAATAGATTCCAATTGGAGTAGACCCTCCCTATTGGGTTTCTGGGACTCAAATAACATTTTCTTGCGATTCCAAAGGCTTCTTCAAACCCTCACTACATCCAAATAAATTACGAACACTAGCAAAGTGACATTAAAACACTAGCGCTATTGGCGCGACTGATCGACAAACACAACAAATAAATTACGACACACTACTAACGTAACCACTCTCTACTCCACATCGTAGAAAACGTACTGATACAAGGTACAAGCATACACCGCGTTGCCTACATGCCAAAAGAACCTCGTGGCACCCACATTGAGTATTCTTTGGGGACGCCTCGGACGTGGTCGCCGTCGTTGTAGTGGCACGCACATATGCAGCTAGGGTTCGCGCAGCAACATCCGGATCGTGACGAGCTTCCTATGTTCACGACCTCCTCGTTGCCTCTCGCGTTGCATCCGCTGGCGGAGGTCGTTGTTCTCCTCGTTGAGAGTCTCGATTCGCTCCTCCAACTCCAATATTCGCTCCCATATTGTAGTCACGTAGATGGCAATATACCGTTCATTAGGAGGGTCGATCCAACGTGAGAAGTCGCATTTCGCCATCTGCGGGAAAAAATAGTTACCAAGGATGAACCATAAGTAGTAATGAAAATTATACTATTAGCAATTTCTACCCCTGAGTGTGGGCAACGGAAGAAACGTCGCCCGCCATCGATTGGGCCATCCAAGACCTGCACAACCGCGTCCTCATTGTGCCTGCATTTTCGCCACGCGGGTTGGCGCGGCGGCTTGGTACCGAGCGCATCGTGGACGAAGTTCTCCTCCTTTCCAAGGGAAGATCTTCCTTCGTGAACCACATCCGATCGACCCTCTACTTCCGACATGGTATGTTTCGCACGACGGAGAAGGGGTCGGGCTTCGATCAATTTAAAGAGTTCTCTACGAGGGACCGGGCGACCAAGAAAACGACGCGGTGACACGTGTTCACAAGGGTAGGGTAGTCACGGGGCCCCTCAGCGGGTGTCATCATGTCATTTTATGGCTTGCTCATTTTTCTACGCGTGCCCACCTAAGCGGGTGAGGGTCACCCACCGCAAAGACTAGACGGGGCCGCTTTGTGCGCCGACATGACCAAAGGCGCAAAGACGGATCGCATTTACACGCTGCGGGGAAAGAGAGGTAAGCGTTCGCAGGTGAGTACACAAAGTGACATATCAAGACGAGACGGGACAAGTGGCTTGCTTTACGCAGTGACAAGACGAGACGAGACAAGTCATCTTTGGGCAGTGACAGCACAAGACTTGGCAGCTTTACGCAGTGAGGGGAAAGAGTGTCCTGCTTTTCGCATTGACAAGACGAGGCGAGACGAGTCATCTTTGGGCAGTGACAGCGCAAGACTTGGCAGCTTTACGCTTGATGAGGGGAAAGAGTGTCACGCTACGATTGACAAGACGAGTCGGGCCGGCTTTACTTTACGCAGATGATAAAGACAAGCTTTGTGCATTGCTTTGTGCACAGTTCAGATGGGCCAACCCTGCACTCTTTCATTAATTCACGGGGCACCTTTTCATGGTTCGAAATTATCCACACCATTCCAACCCCTTAGCGTACATAAGGAGGTGAAAGGGATTTGAGATAAGTCACTACAGAATCCAAACCCCACACCTTCAAGATGGACAAGCGGCGAAGGCACAATGGGAGAAGATGCGAAGCAATGGGAGGAGACTCGCGACATAGCAAGAGCTGCGCGCCCGCGACGAACGGGCGAAGGCAGCTGCGGAGCGGGCCCAAGAAGCGGTGCGTGCGAGGAGGACGGCTCCCCGAGAAGATATCCCGCGTTGCACCGACCCTATCCCGGCGGTTCCAACGACGCGTTCACCGCAAGACCCGCCCGGGGGAGAGGCCTCCCCTCTGTTGGTGTCAAGATCCATGTAAGTTTGTCAAGTCGGCAGCGGCTTAGCACGGTATGCGCCATCGGGTTGCGCAAACTACTCGATGACTATCCGACCGACGTTGGGACACACGCACCTATCGGCAGCCGGTAAGAACCACTGACAGCGTGTTCCTCCCTACTACTTCTCGTTTCCTGTCCGCACTAACATTTCTTTTGTACTCGCAGTCCCCAGAACCCCTGTGCGGGTATCGCAAGTGGATTGACCAAGAGATCCACGAATACGACCAGTGGACTCTCGACTTCCACGAGTGGAATGAAAGAAGGGACTCGAGATTCGCGAGGCGAGCGCCGAACGAAGAGCAGCCGAACGTATACGTCGGAGACGCAAGCTCATCACGGCGTGCGCCGTAGGGAGCACGGCTCGCGAAAGAGAACGCGAAAGGAAGAGGGAGCTAGCGCCAAGGCAAAAGAGGCAATGAGGAGTTCGACGCAGATGTCGTCGGGAAGGGAAAATGGCCCGGCCCACGCAATAGGTGGGCTTGTTCGCGTTGGTCCCGTGAATGGCCCGGTTATTAGGTTGTGTGTGTTCGTGTTTGTTTTCGTCCGCATAACTACGCGCATATGTATCGTAGGAGTGTGTCGGTTTGTTTTCTATCGTGTAACTTTGTGCGCTATGTTATTTTCATGTTTACCTTTGCATTCAATTCTTCATGTAATCGCTATGTGTGTAACGTTGTGTGTGTAAGTTTGTTTTCCTCAATATCGCTTATGTTCTTATTTACCACCGCTTCTACGCTAATCGTATGTTCATCTTGTCATTTCAATATTCTTCTTTAGCAATATAAATAGTATGTTCGACGGATTAAATAATATGCCATATGAGGACTTCGATATCTAAATGTACAAAAAAACTAAATGAAAAGACATCAATCTGTACTTTCCTCATTTTGACAAATTGCTAAAATTTCAGAACTTTTCATAGTTTTAAGTAGATTTGTGATTTTCATATATTTTAATGTGCTCATAATCTGAGGTAGTCATAATTATGACTTTGCATCCTCACATATTGGTCTATGTTGACAAATTTTTCAGAATTATTGGACTCTTTTAAGGCACTTTTTTAGGTAACTTTTGAAGCTCAATTGGAATGCACAAACTTTCACATAGTTTTGAGCACTTTTCTGATTTTCATATATTTTAATGCACTAATAATCTGAGGTATTCATAATTATGACTTTTCATCCTCACATATTGGTCTATATGTGAAAATTTTCCAGAATTATTGCACTCTTATAAGTCATTTTTTCAGCTAGTTTTTGAAGCTCAATTGGAATGCACAAACTTTCGCATAATTTTGAGCACTTTTCTGATTTTCATATCTTTTAATGTGTTCATAATCTGAGGTACGAATAATTATGACTTTTGATCCTCACATATTGCTCCAGATGGACAAATTTTCTCCCAATTATTGCACTTTTCTAAGTCATTTTTTCACATATCTTTTCAAGCTCAATTGGAATGCAAAAACCTCTCAAACTCCTAATTATATTGCAATGCCTACAACGAAAAAATCAGAAGTATGATTTTTACAAATGTTTTACATATACTTTTAAGTAGGTAATCAAACTCTACAATTAATCATATGTATCAGTTTTCACATTTTTATAACTACATTAAGATGAAAGAATTACTATCAAACTTCATGTGTTCAATATGTTCCAAATATTTTTTCAGATAGTTGTTACAACAAAATTACACAAGCAGAAACTGGAATGTACATAAAATTCATATGTTTCAAACATCATTTTATATATCCAAAATTATTTTTATTCTAAATATAACCTTACAAATACATCAAAATTCTATACGCTTGGGGAAATATAACTTTACATATATGATATGTAAAATTAATTCTATACATATCTAAAATTTTATTCATTCAAAAAATTTATTATATACATGTAAATATTTTCTACATACAACTTCACAAATACAACTTTATCTTTTGCAAAATTTAATTTTATACATGTAAATCTTGTACATACGGTCGGTGGCGCGTTCGGGCACAGTCCGGTCGCAGCGGTAACGAACCGACGATCGGTGCTACAGGTGTAGTCGTGCGGTCCGGCATCGCACGACGCGATCAGAAGCACCGGTCGCGGCGGTCGTGCACCGCACGATCGCCAGTGTGTCGCGCCGGAAGGAACGCGTGCGCCGGATGTTCGATCGTGGCGGTGCGTCGGGGCCGAGATGGAATTTTTGGCGACGGTGCTATCTCGTGGAATTTGTTCGCGTGATGGTGCTAAAAACGCCCAAAATTCGAACAAGGCATCATCGACTACCATCGCCATGAGCCACCCTCCATCATGTGGACACTCCGCTGCTCCTTCCACACCTTCACGCGCTCCAAAAACAAGCAAATCTACCATGGTGCAAGCTCCAACAAAGAGCATTTCTTCGATTGCTTCTACAGACATACTAGACATGTGTGTATGATCGAAAATGGCAACAGAGGGGGTGAATGGTGCCTCCAAAATCGCCTCAAGTATCTACAAACTTCTTCTCCGATAGCTATGAGAGCTATAAAGCGAACAAAAGACCTCACTAGAAACCAAAGCCATATCAAGAGACGATAGACCGACTGTAAGTCCACCGAGCAGAGAGAAGAGCCAACCTTAGTTGATGAAGAATTTAACCAGTTTTGCCTAAACCAGATGCTAAAAGGATGAACTGGATAAAACCTTGCCGTCTCAAGATTGAAGACAGGAACCTACAAACAGATATAACTGGTCTAGCAAGAACTGTTGGATCGAGAGATGACTGAACCAAGAATCAGAGAAATCTGAAAATCGGCATACAAACCTGATCTCTGAAAGCTGCACCTACACACGACCGCAAGCATCTCAAGTAAATTGCACAACCGAACAGACTGCATATTGAAGAAAAGGTCCGATTGCCAAACACTACTGCAAATCGACAAAAGAAATGCTGCTCGGCAGCAGCAATAAATAGTAATTACTCTTGCTGCAGACCGCTGAAAACTGCACAACAAGAGGCAGCAAAACTGCATTCAAACTGCTGCAAAAACTGAGAATAACAGACTGAAAACAGAGAGTAAACCTGATTTTTACTGCTGAAAACAGCACACACAATAGCAGCAAAACTGCACTCAATTTGCTGCAATTTCAGAGTAGTTTGGCTGCAGTTAAGAGATGAAATCTGCAGAGAAAAGCTGCTGAAAAACAACAGGCTGCAAGAACTGAAACAACCACCAAATCTGAACTTGCAGAATTGAATTGAAAGTTTACATGTGCAGTCTGCTTGCAACAAGCTAGCGCAGAGAGAT
This sequence comes from Melocanna baccifera, assembly GCA_036346265.1. Lineage (NCBI taxonomy): Eukaryota > Viridiplantae > Streptophyta > Magnoliopsida > Poales > Poaceae > Melocanna > Melocanna baccifera. The sequence goes on from CM070710.1 coordinate 11,823,356, forward strand.
CAGCAGAAACTGCAGTACCGAAGGCTAGTGTTTTTGCTGAGCAGTCGGCAAGTAACAAGTAACTGCAGAGCAGTTCGGCAAGAAGTAAGCTGCAGATGAAATCTGCAAACTGCAGATAAAACCAAAAATTCAGTCAAGAACAGTAAATTCTGCAGCACTTCAAAATGAAGAATTTCATGAGTAAACTTTTCTCTCCTCAGTCCCAACGAGTAGGAATTCGAACTAAATATCAAAGAGACCTCTGGGAGAAGAAAATGCTGCCCAAGAACTAGCTGAAACAGAAATACTGAATTTATCAGAGAATGGTCAAGAAAGATAGGAATTCGTATTTCTCATTACTTCTAGTTTATTTGCTCAAGAGGCTTTGGATTCACAGTGAGAAGGGCTTAAAACACAAGAACTCAACATACTCACATCTTTAAGTTGGGTCAATCAAGAAAACACAATTACCTGACCCCAAACCCTAGCTTTGAGCAAACAGAGGAAGTGACCTGCAAATGAGCACACAAAGATTTTGAAGTTTGCTCTAGGGAATAATTTGGTCAACTGACCTTGGAACTAATTTCCTGCAAATAGCTAAGAGGGTTTCATCTCCTCAAGCAAAAGAACCCAACTAAATATGATACGCAGGAGAGACAAATGAGCAGTCCTGAGCAAAAGAGAAATTGCACGGCAAGGAAATTAAAGAAGGGGCTCAAGCTCAGAACTTCTCAGATGGATTTAATACCATGAATGCTTACAAAAAGAGGAATGATTACATGGAGTTTAATCACAGCCCTCTCAAACCCTTTTTCTCACTACATGGTTCAAAGAGGAGAGCTCACACGCACAGGAACAAAGAAGCACACCCTCTTCTACATCTGCTCTCTTCCTCTAACTGAGCACACCACCCCCAACTGAGCTCAAGAACTCACCCCAGACCAACTCACTGCTCACTACATGCTATCACATTTCGGGAGAGCCCACACACGCAGAACACACTCCATAATCAAAATGTGCAGCACACTCTCAATTTCTCCTCACCGCCCTAGACCAAAGAGAACCCCACTCTCATCCACTAAGCTCACACACGAAGAACACAAACAGAGCTCTCATACTGCTACATCCTTGACCAGAGCACACACACACTCCGAAAGCATGCGTAGCCCCTTGAGAAGCACCTCCTCACTGCGCCTCACTCTCTCCTCTGCTGCCTTCGAGGAGACCAAGGAGATCCCTATTTTTCTGCTGCCAACCGATTGCATCTGCTCCCTTCCTTTTTCCCAGACCAAGGCCAAGGCAATGCACAAAGAGGCGGAGCTGAAAATACTGCTGTCCCTATTAGACCCCACATGCAGCTTAGAGCAAGAAATCGCAGAGGCTTGCTCTTCACCCCTCTCTCCAAACTTTCGGACTTGTCCAAAAGGGTAAACCGGCTGCAGCATCACCTGTTGCTTTTTGGACTGGTTCGAACCATCTCCTCCTCAAGACACACAGAGACCAAGTAGCAGCACTGCTACTCCCTCAGTTCTTTCGGACCTGTACGAATGAAGAACAGCTACTGCCACTTTGCACACACAGCTCCTCTCTAACTTTCGGACCACTCCAAAGAGAGCAACCACCGAATCCGCTGCCTTCGGTATTTCCTGACCGCTCAGACCTCGGCACCGCCTGTGCCTAGTCCGGTCATCACGTGCCTCGCCGTTGCCCGTCGTGTCCACCCGACACTGACCGAGACCTCCGACTCCTCCTGAGTCTAGTCCTGGTCTGTTCCGTTGCACACGACCGTACCTGGCATCCTGACCGTCTGGACCTCCAACTCCACCTGAGTCTAGTCCCGGTCCACCTTGCCACTGCCTGTTGTGTCCACCACCGGTAGCTTCAGCTCCGGTTCCTTGTCTCCCGACTCGCAACCTCCTCAGCAGCCTCGATCATCTTTGGCATCACCGATCGTCTGGACCTCAACACCTCCTGTGCCTAGTCCCGGTCCTCCTCGCCTCACCATGACCTAGCTCCAAAGCCCTGCAGTCACACAGACAAGCAAACCATCACATAGCACCGCACGAAATAGCATAATCAATATTAGCACAAATAAAGGTATTCAACCCTAGAATACCCAAAACAAACTCAAACTCACTAAACCAACTGTCAATTACTCATCACAAACATGGGGATACCTCCACATGGTCTCTCAATGTGCAATGTCATCGTTGCAACGGTTTGGGCATTTTTTGCGTGATTATCCAAATCAGTGAACAATCATCATAAGGGACAATGGTGAGTATTCTTTAGCTAGTGATATTGAGGAAGAATATTCTTTGCTTGACCCTATAGATGAGGAACATAGGACTGAGTCTGAAGAGGGAGAACAATTGTGAGCAAAGATTTCTGAGAAGTACATGAGCATTATTGTTCGGTATGTACTTAGTGCATAGATGGAGCGTACTGAATAAAACCAATGCCACAATTTGTTCCAATCCAATTTTATCATCAACAATCGCTCATGCCATGTGATCATTGATGGAGAGAGTTGCAATAATATCACTAGCATAGACATGGTCAAGAAGCTTGGCTTGACCTCACGCCAAGAAGCTTGGCTTGACCTCACGCCTCATCTATGACCTTACTACATTCAATGATTTAATTCTTGTGGTAAGATGAAGGTATTGTAGATGGTGAGAGTACACTTTTCACTTGGTTTAAATCATGATTATGTTGATTGTGATGTTGTGCCTATGAATGCTTGCTCTTTGTTATTAGGTAGACCTTGGCAATTTGATAGCGATACTTTACATTATGGTAGAACTAATCAATATACTCTCATTTTCAAAATAAGAATATCACTTTGCTTCCTATGACTCTGCAATGTTAAAAGATGAGTTAGATCGAGCTGAAAAGGAAAAGCAAGCTAGTGCTAAAAGTGATAATCAGTTGTACCTAAAGAATTTGTTTCAATTGAAAAGGAAGAACCTAATTCTAGTTCTAAGAAAGCTGAAATTAAGTTGAAAAGTGATGTTTTGTTAGCTACAAAATCTAATGTTTGTAAAATGGAAGTGAGCAATTTTGGTTGCTATGCTTTGTTTTGCAAAGAGGCATTATTTTCATTGAAGGATTTGCTTACTTCTTTGCCTCTGTTGTCACTAACCTTTTGCATAAATTTGAGGATGTGTTTCCTTCGAGGTGCCCCGGGATTGCCACCAATTAGAGGATTGAGCATTAGATTGACTTAATTCTGGGAGCATTGCTACCCAATCATGCACCATATAAGACCAATCCTGAGGAGACGAAAGAGATTAAGTATCAGGTGTAAGAATTACTTGATAAAGGGTATGTACGTGAATCACTTAGTTCTTTTGCTGTTTCTATTATTTTGGTTTCTAAGAAAGATAGATCATGGCACATGTGTGTAGACCTGAGAGCAATCAATAATATAATCATAGATATCGTCACCCTATTCCTCGGCAAGATGATATGCTTGATAAGTTATGTGGCTCTATCATGTTCTCAAAAAATTGATTTGTATAGTGGGTACCACTAAATTAGGAGATGAATGGGAAACTGTGTTCAAAACTAAATTCGGTTTGTATGAGTGGTTAGTGATGCCATTTGGTCTAACTAATGCACCTAGTACTTTCATGTGTTTCATGAATGAAGTTTTGCGCAATTTGATTGAAAATTTTGTTGTGGTATACTTTGATTGCATATTGATCTATATCAAATCCCTTAGTGAACATCTTGATCATTCCTATATGATGCACATTTATTTGGTAACCTTGAGAAGTGCATATTTTTCATGGATCGAGTCTCTTTTCTTGGCTATGTTATGAACCCGCAGGAATTGAAGTTGATGCAGCCAAAATTGAGGTGATTAAGAGTTGGTGTCTCCTAAAACGGTGACACAAGTGCGGAGTTTCCATGGACTTGTTGGGTTCTATCACCGTTTCATAAAGGATTTTAGCACCGTTCCTGAACTGTTGAATGAGTTGACCAAGAAAGGCATTTTGTTTTATTGGGGACAAGTGCAAGAAGGTGCCTTCAACCTTCTTAAAGAGAAATTGACAAGTGCACTATTGCTACAACTTTCTAACTTTGGTAAGATTTTGAGCTTGAATGTGATGCTAGTGGAGTTGGTATTGGTGGTGTGCTCATGTAAGAAGATAAACATGTTGCTTACTTTAGTGAGAAATTGAGTGGGCCTAATTTGAATTATTCTACTTATGATAAGGAATTATATGCTTTAATTCGAATTTTGGAAACATAGCAACACTATTGATGGCATAAGGAATTATGTTATCCATTCTAATCATGAATCCCTCAAACACATTAGAAGCTAATTAAAACTGAACCGTAGACATGCTAAATGGGTTAAATTCATTGAATCTTTTCTTTATGTGATCAAACACAAAAAGGAAAAGGAGAATTTAATTGCTGATGCTTTGTCTAGGTGATACACTTTGTTGTATAAATCGAGTTGTCATATTTTTAGTTTAGAGGCAATTAAAGAATTATATGTTCTAATGCTGATTTTAAAGATGTTATGTTAAATTGCAATAAGGGAAGATGCTGGAATAAATTTGTTTTGAATGATGACTTATTGTTTAGAGCTAACCAGCTATGCATTCTAGTTAGCTCCGTTCGTCTTTTGTTGTTAAAGGAGGGGCATGGAGGAGGTCTCATGGGTCATTTTGGAGTGAAAAAGACAGATGAAATATTAGTGAACACTTCTATTGGCCTAAGATGAGGTGTGATGTTGAGTGCTTTGTGGCCCATTGCACTATGTGTCAAAAAGCTAAGTCATGATTGAACCCATATGGATTATATATGCCTCACTCTATTCCTAGTGCTCCTTAGGAGGATATTTCTATGGATTTTGTTTTAGTACTGCATAGGACTAAGAGGGGAAGGGATAGCAGATTTACTGTGGTAGATCATTTTTCCAAGATGACACATTTTATTCTATGTTATAAGAGCGATGATGTTACAAAAGTTACTAATTTGTTTTTCAAAGATGTCATTTGCCTATATGGAGTGCCCAACATCATTGTTTGAGATTGTGGTGTTAAATTTTTTAGCCACTTTTGGAGACTTTATGGAGGAAGTTGGAGACGAATATGCTATTTTCTCTACTTGTTATCTCCAAACTAATAGACAAACTGAAGTTGTGAACTGCACACGCCTACAATGTTGAGGGCTATTTTGAAGAAGAATTTGAAGATGTGGAAAGAATGTCTACCTCACATAGAATTTGCCAATAACCGTTCATTGTATTCAACTACAAAGATGAGCCCTTTTCCAGGTGGTATATGACTTTAACCCTTGTGCTCCTATAGATTTATTGCCTTTACCATCTTCTAAAAAAGTTAATTTTGATGCTAAGAACATGCTGAATTTATTCTTAAAATGCATGAAACCACTAGAGAAAACATAGAACTTACAATCGAGAATTATCGACTTTTTGGTAGTCGTGGTAGAAAAGAATTAACATTTCAATTTGGTGATCTTGTTTGGTTGCATTTGAGAAAAGATAGGTCCCTGATTTGAGAAAGTCTAAATTGATGTCTAGAGCTGATGGTCCTTTTAAAGTTTTTGAAAAGATAAATGATAATGCATACAAGCTTGATTTGCCTGTAGAAGTTGAAGTAAGTCCTACATTCAAAATTGCTGATTTGAAGCCATACTTCGGAGAGGAAGATGAGCTTGAATCGAGGACAACTCTAATTCAAGAGAGGGAGAATGATGAGGATATCACTTCTTTAAGCACACACAACACTCCTCTAGCTGATATGCATGCTACACATGGTCCCATTACTAGGGCACGTGTATGACAATTCAATTATCACGTAAGCTTGTTCCTAGAGTTATTTGATTCAACTTCTGAGAATGAGTTATTGTCTGATGCACGTGATGTGATTGTTCTTAGAAACATGGGCAAAGACCAAAGAGAGGAACATAGAGTCATGGACATGCTTGGGATGAACATTAGAAGTCACCACATCACTTTGAGGCTAGGACAACTAAGGATAAAAGCTGAGCTTGTTCTATAATACAGTTCAGCTTCTAGAGATAGCGCTAACTTCAAACAAGCATAAAAGATACATACGAAGTCCAAATGAGGTGATCTTGGATATGTTGAAAAGAGTATAACGTTCTCTTTCCAATGGTTCTAGTCTCTCCTCAAAAATCCACTTGAGCACGTCACAATCCATGAAACAAATACAAATTATTTGTAAACCTAGGCCCTGAACCTTGTATTAGTTTGAGCCCAACTAGAAAGTTGTAGTTGGATGTTCCCTCTCCCTCATGGGCATGCTCTCCATGTTACTCGTGTGCAACATCCACATCTTTTCTAGTGTCGGTTAGACCTACAGAAGTGTGTTTCTGTTCCTCACAACTATTTTTAGTGCTTTAATTCCTATTCACAATTCAGATTGCTTTTACCTTGTTCTTGCTTCGTTCTATGGTTGCGTTGTAGGAATCAATCTTCGTGATTAGGTTAGCTGTGTTCTTGGCATGGTTGGTAACCACTCAGAGTATAGTTTATGTAACATCCCAAAATTTCTTCTCTGTTTTAAAGTAATTTACTGGAATTTAATTGGATTTTTTGGTTTTTATTTCAAGCCTTGATGTGAGAAAATTAAATTATTTCATTTTATAAAAGTCAAAATAAGTGCATTTTATTTTCCTAAGTCATTTATGTATTTATAATAATTTTTAGGATTTTCTAGAAATTAAAAAAACTCACTTTTAAAGTTAATTTATGTTTTTACAAAAAAAAAACTAAATACATTCACAAGTCAAAATTATTTTTATTAAGTCTAGAATTGTTTCAGAAGATTCTCTGAATTTTTCTGAAATTTTTAAAATTTATTTGGTATTTTTCTAAGCTTTTTAGAGCCTCCAAACATTTATGAAAATCTTTAAAAAGAAAATAAATCCAAAAGCTCCCGAGTCGACACTAGTCACTCATCGAGGTCGATCCGTCGCGGATCTAATCACTGCCGCCCGTCTTCACTTAACCCCTTCGCGCCTCCTCCTCTCGAGCCGACACGTGGAGCGCCGGATTCAATCCTTCGCCCGATCAAATCACGGCCGCACCCGCTACTTACCCTTTCGCCTCTCTTGACGGCCCCGATCTAAACTCGCTTCACCCGATCGATCTCAACCGCCCTTTCACTTACCTCTTCGTGGCATCCTACGGCCCGATCACTTCCCTTTGCCACGTGATCGCAAATCCAAAGCCACCGCCTCCCTTTCCTTCTTTTCTCTCGATCGTGGGCCCGCTTGTCGTTCGTTGTCCCCGCTGCTTCTTCCTCCTCGCGCCGCTACCGCTTATTAGCGCCCAAACCGGCTTTAAAGCTTTGGTTTCCTTCCATTTCCTCGCGTGAATGCAAATTAAAGCCCCCTTCCACCGTCACCGAATCGGGCGTTACCTTCCCCATTACGCCCCTGTGCGCTGTCGCATTGAACACCTTGCCCATTTCACTCCGCGATGTTGCTCGCGACCGTCACCACCCCGCCTATATAAAACCCTCCCTAAGGATCCCTCTCCTCACCGCACCTTCTCCCCTCTCAATTTCACTCGGACCCGTCCCGTAACACCGCCGCCCTGCGCGCTCCCCTTCCCGTCGGTGGTACTCCGCGAGCAATCGCCGCCGCCGAGCTCCTTGTGCCGCGTCGCCACCACCCCGAGCCAGGAAGGTGAGTGCATCTCCTCCACCCCTTCCCCAAGCTCCTCGCCGCCGGAACACCCCACCGCCGTGAGCCTCCTCGAACCGCCGCCAGACCCTCTCCGCCACCCTCATGATCCACGTGAGGTACCGCAGTACTCCTCGGTCCCCTCTTGCTCGTGCCCTAATCGACCGACGCGCTGTCCACCGGCGTCGACGACCTTCGGTTCCGTGCCCCTTCCCGACCGGTGCCACGTAAGTAGGTCGCGCTATGTGGCGGCCGGCGTGGGCGCCACGCCCCTTTCGGCCAAGCCTCGCAGCGCCACCGCGCGCCGCCGATTTCGCGTGCCACCTCATCCCACTTTGGTGCGTGGACCTAGTCCACCTGCCACCGCCCACATGTCGGTCTGGGTCCGATTAATTAAATCCTAGGGCTAACGTCATCCCGACGCCATAAGCCAATTTTTCAGTATAAAATAAATCAAACTGAAATTTAGTTATGTTGCTGACGTCATAACTTATTTTCAGTTCCAAAATAATTCCAGAAAATAGCCTTTTTCTTTTTCTTTGTATTTAATCTTCCGGGAGCCATAACTTCTTCATTTTAACCCCGATTTGACCCGTTCAAATTTCTAACTTTTTCTAAAATCATGAACTATCCATTTCTAGCCTCTTTTTGAATGTTTGAATTTTATTTTTGAATTTGAATTTGGTTCTTCGCATATAGATTTCGACGATTCGGGAGAATTCGATTTCGATGACGATTCACAACAGAACTTCGAGCAAGACAAGTTACACCATTGACCATATTGTTCCTACTATCTTAAATTATTTATGTTGTTTTACTGTATATGCATGCGTAATTTTATTCAAATGTAATTTAAAGACAATTTAAACTTTAGTTATGCACATACTCCTTTGATTATGGCCAATTTCAATATCATTATCACACACCTTGTCACCTAGATAAAAACTAGTTGGTATAGTAGTATTAACTAGAAATTTTTAGTAAATTGCTTAGCCTTGCTTAGAATGATTTAGGTGGGATCAATTATTTCACATAAAATGATAGTTTCTTTTAATGAATTCTTGACTTCGGTGAGTCAAGAAAATTTAGAAAATGGTTTAAAATGAGAAAAGGAAACTTGGTTTGGACTTAGGCTATTGGTTAGGTGGTGGGGTGCCGGCATGCTTCGTGTTTGGTGACACGTAGTTGATTGTCGAGCATGTGGGTATGTGGTTGAGCCTAAGTCAAATTAAGGACCATTTCTGTGAATTATTTTACAAAGTCACTTCGTGCTACCACAAGTCCAGTATGGGACAGACCAGGCTAAGTAATTTGTAATATTTCAAACATAGAAACATTATAGGCTAAATGTGAGCGTGGCGTAGGCCGCGAGAAACCTCACATGGCACAAGAGGGGGCTCCAACTCGTGGATTCGAGTTGTGATGAAATCTTAGTGGCGGCATGACTATTTTGGCTATGGAGCATCGTAACAGCCTTGTCGTGAACTCCTTGCCGCACACCTGAGGTATTGTGTTGATCGCGTGGCTCAAGTGGGAGAACACGTCTTGTGGGTAAAGTTGTACACCTCTGCAGAGTTTTAATCTATCCTTGATAGCCGTGTCCACGGTCATGGACATGCTGAGTAGAGTTTTCACATATTAGACTTGGTTTTCATAAAACTTGGTTTTGAACAAACAACGATGGTTTTGATAAGGGTCCGGGTGAGATACCCGTGGTTAAGTTATTGTAGGTCAGAGCCTATACTAACGATATTACTTTGTTAAAATATTGTTTCTTACGATACATTAAAATTCAGCTTTCCATACTTACATTATTGTATTTAAATTTTAGTATTGCTTTTCCGCACAATTACCCTATTAAGCCTTCCTTTGAAATTCCTTATGCATGCATTTATTCTGTTATATTCCCTGGTGTAATTTGTGGAGTACTTTAAAGTGCTCACCTTGCTTAAATCTGTTGCCAAAGTACGACTCCGACGACTACGGTGAGAACTTCGACGAGTAAGTCGTGTCTTACAGTCATTCACCTGTGGGCAAGCAAGATGGGCTGATCTTTTACGCTTTATTTTTCTGCTGTTTTTATTTCAGTTGGCCATGGGCCCCCTTTACTATAAAACTTGGCCGTAAGGCCCGTACTTTTGCTTAACAATATTTTGTGGTTGTTATGCATGATATGTATCATCATTGACCATGTGTGTACTAGCTTTTCTTGGGATAGTGCGGTTTACACAGAGGTACTTGGAGTTGTTGTTCCGGGTCTCGACAGAGATGGTATCAGAGCGTTGATGACCTTAAGACGCGATCATAGATAGAATAGAAAGGAACCCATCTTAAGAACATATTTTGATAAGTAAAAATATTTTGAATATCTTCACTTCTTAACTCGTCTTTTTATCAAAAATTGTTTATTAACTCTCCTCTCCTTTTTAAAATTTTAGATGGAGTAACCTACCCACGTCACCCACGAGTCCTGGCTAGACATCTAGCGGATTGCCTTTATAGCCTCATGCGAGTTGAACTTCCGACCTCACCCCCTTTACCAGGGCTACTTGGGACAGCATGGAGATTAGGAGCGTTGGAGAGTCGAAGTGAGGATCTTCGCTAACTTTGGAGATCAAGCATCTCTCCACACCTTCGACGCCCCCATACCACGAGAGTTTGCACACGATCCATCCGAGCCATTCATCCTAGATCTAATGGTACGAGCTACTGCAATGACGTGGCACTCCTGTCACGTCCTTTGCACTCAGCTTTAGAGGAAAGTATAAGATTTGGAATTCTATCTGTAGACTTAGACTCAACAAGTGCAAAAACACTAAATAATATTAAAAATATTAATGGTTAAAGATTAAAAAACGTTTGACAAATGACCAAACGCTTTCCATAATGACCAGGTTTTTGTAACCCATTTTCGTTGATTCCACACCAATTCTAGCTCAACCAACGTTTAGCAGCAGCAATTGTAAATTCTCAACTTCCGCCTGTGATTTACTACCACCAGTTTGTTACAAACAAATGCTTGGGGCACAGATTGACAAGAGAAAATGTACAACTCAAACAAGTAAACTACAAGGTGAATAGGTAATGTTAGTCTGTTTTCTGGCAACCTACATTGTTCTGTGTACCACAGCTGTGAACGTAGCACATGAACAATAGTAATGTTCTGTTCAACGACTACTCAACACTATCCTAGCAAATTTTCTTTACACGAATCAGATACAGCTTTGATTTTCATGTGGCATCACCTGTCAGTGATCCAATTCTGACCCCACAACAAATCCAGGGTGGAAGAATATTGTTACGCCGAACTTTTGACTGGGGAATTCCAAATCTCCAAGAATTTACACTTGTACCTTTGGCGGAACATCAGAAAATTCCTTCCGTGCAACAAATAGACAGAATTTGACTGGGGAAATCTTCAGCATTCAAAGCGAACGACTGGTTTCTGCCAACAAATAGAGAACAGTTCCCTAAGTTCTCCACCATTGTGACACTTGTCATTTTCTCATTGACCCATACAAGCTACATTACTTCAACAGAGTGAAGGTCCTCCCAGACTGCCACAGCCAGCAATTCATTACTGAGCTCAGAAAGAAAAATGTGTTCAGGGTCCTTCCTAGGTGCAATTATTTTCCGAATAACATCTGAACTCCGCTCAGGTCTAACAAGATAGCATCATTCCTTCTTTTGCATTCAGTTTGTACAGGCGAAACATCTTATTTATAGCATAGAAACTATTCTCACAGTGAGCAATGTCTAGAATAGTTATGTCGTAGCAGGTCTTCCAAAGGATAAATTCACTCTTTCACCAGAATAAGCAAACGAAATTAACTATATTTTCATAGCTGGGGTGAGGCAACTTAACTTCCAAGCCTTGAGTCAGATTCCACAAAGTACTTGCACAGGATGATCTGATAATCAGCAAATCAAAAGTAGAGCCACAACAGAACCCATCAGGAATTTTCCCCTGCAACTTCATCTGGCGCAAGCCGTTCCTCTGTATGCTATGGAACACACTCTCGTTTTATGTTGCTAACTCTTTATACCACTCTCTGCAAGCCAATCAGAACCTTATTCTGTCTGAATCTTTACCAAGTTTTTTCCAGACATACCAAATGCATCCTACTGGCAATTTGAGCCAATTGACCTGCCTAATGTTTTCAAGTCTGCTTAACTTTAGATCGCCAGGTTCACTGCATGATATAAGGACAGGTGAATAAGAAGGAAGGTCATTGAAAAAAACATTGTAAGCAGGTTTGCCTTAACATAAGTTGAACTACTTTGGCACTAAAAGTATACACAAAGGACAGATTTTGTTTGCCCTTAGTTTTTGGGGAAATATCGAGAGCTGACCAACAAACAGAATAATGCAAAATGTTCAATTATATAACATGCAGAGAGAAGACTCGTAAATAATGGATAGCTGTTGAAACAAATCCACTAAATATTTAATTCATAATTAGCATATTACGGATATAAGACGGGAATTCTTAAGAGTAACTTCAATCAAGGACGGATCCAAAGAGAACTACCCGGGTGCACAGGACACCGGATCTAATTTATTTTTCTATTGTATAGTCTATATAAATTTAGGTATGAACCTCCAACAAAAAATCGAAGGATACCTGGCTAGCCTAAAGATTAAAAGTCTTTCTTCCGCCTTCCGCTACTCTACTCGGCGCTCCTGCATTTGGGCCCAAGACGACACCAATTAAGGCTTAGGACACGCACCCTAGTATTCGCAAGAGCAGTCCAGCTGACACAAGCACGGTCCAAGGCGCCGCCACCAAGCCGCTTTATAAAGGGAAGATAATGCAAAGGCCGCACAACACGCGCATCTTATTGCCCTAGTCACTTGCGTCTCGCTCCATCACACCCTCCGTCCCACCTTACGAAAGCAAAATCCACCCTCATGCTTGGTCGAGGCTCGTCCGCCGCTAATTGATGGAGCAGAAGGCCTCAGGTCGCGCCCACCGCCGCCATGTCTCTTAGTCATCATCACCCATCAAACATTTCACCAAGCACTTAGCTTACATAGATTAAGTCCTGAATGGACATATGGTATTGCTAAATTTCTTCGCTTCTTTCAATTTCTTTAAGCAAATGGATTGAATTTATGAAGCGGGTAGAGGCTGAAGGTTTGGGTGGGCTTTTGTTTGAAGCATTTTGTGCTAGCGTTTTAAGGGGTGCTTATGAGGGCACTTTGTACATCTACGAAATCCGAAATAAAGAACATCTTGAATCAATATGGTTCATGGTGTGTTAAAGATTTCTGATGATTGTCAGAGTAGCAAAAACACACGACTACGTGCAACCCTGAGCATCGGGTTCTCGTTCGAGCAATCGAAGAGATCGAGTAGCTGAAGTTTGCGAACGAGGTGTCTTCGATCACGCATAAAAGCGATCGTAATGAGTAATTGGACAAGCGTCGAATTGAAATATGCTAATCAAGGTTGTTTTCTTTTAGTTTGATATTTGTTTTTCAGGTGTCAAAAATCAGAGACAATCATTCACCCCTCTCTAATTGCACCATACAATCATTGTACCTTCTATCAGAAGGATGGACATGTGGTTTAATTCTGCTTCAAGTGCGCAAAAATTATGTGAAGAGACCATGTTTGTGCTCTTAGGGTATTCGTGGTCAACCCTGCACTCAAGTGCTCCTAAGAACAAAACGAGCTCTGGTTAAGTGTAGGGTTTCTAAGTCACTTAGTTTTAGGTAGCGTCGAGGACTTGGTTTTCAGGCTTCTTCTAGAATTGGTCCTCGTATTGCTTCTAGTCAAGGTTTCTACTGTCCTGAGGATAGACTTCATTTTCCCGATCGAGGTGGTTATTCACGCCAGAATCGACTTTCTACTATAGGTCGACCAGCTCCTTCATAACGGCCGATCTAGCAGAGGCTCAAGGTCCGCTCATAGACCATCTGTCTCATGTGAGAGATGAGTTGCATAGCATAGCTAGAGATCAATCTTTTACTCGTGACTAGATCTATCGCTGTCGTGTGACTCAATACTAGGCTCTTAGATCTGCTCGAATTTACCGTAGTACTAAGCCACCGATGTTTTCTTCTCACTGACTCAGGTTCATCGGGCTAGGAAGGGAGATGTGTGGCTTGTGGACTCCGGCAATTCTCGCCACATGACCAGAGACTCCCGTTGTTTCTCTTCCCTAGTCCGAGCTTTAGGTGATGAGACGATCAACTTTGGAGATGCTTCACAAGTTGAGTCATCACTAAAGGTACTATGTGCATTAATTATTCTTTCATTCTTAAGAATGTTGTCTTAATGAGTAAGCTACGATATAATTTGCTATCGGTTTCTCAACTTACCGATGACGATTTCGAGGTAAACTTTAAGAAAAATGCTTGCAAGATTATTGACTCTTCAGGAGTCTTGTTTGCAGGATTTTAGGTTTGGGAGGATCTTTCGTATTGATTTTGTTGATTCTTCGTTGATTCTCTCGTGCTTAGTTGCTTCAAAGTCCTCGCGATCTCTCCTTTTAGCATAGGAGACTTGGTCACATTGGCTTTGATCAATTGACCTGAGTTAGCGGCCACGGTCTTATTCGTGGTCCGCTTAAGCTCAAGATGATCAAATACTTAGTTTGTGCTCCTTTGTCGGCATTGTGATTATGACCGACGACTAGAAAAGCTTCTTCATATGGACACTATTGGTCCAATAGAGTGCATCTGGTGGTGGGAAGTGATACATTCTTATTATGGTCGATGACTTCTCGAGGTTCTCTTGAGTGTTTTTCTTAACCTCGATGGATGAGACTTTCACCATTTCCATGGTCTATTTAGTAGATTTTATGTCGAGCTCTCGATGCCTTACGAGCGATTCGCAATGACAATGGCATGTAATTCAATAACTCCCTACTTTGAGAACTTATGACGAGACATGTGTAGAGCATCGCTCGCTTTCATGCACGCCCTCAACAAAATGGCGTTGTGGGAGGATGAACCGTACTTGGTCAAGATGGCCAGACGATGCGCGATGAGTATGCTACACCTAGAAAGTTTTGGGCTAAAGCTATAGCCATTGCGTGACATGTTTCAACAGAGTTTTTCCGAGAGCACACATGTATCGCACTTCTTATGAGTTGAGATATGGGCGAAAGCCTAGTGTGTCTCATTTTCAAGTTTTCACTGCAGTGTCTTACTCAAGTCCGGGAATGTAGATAAATTTGATTCATGTTCATCCGATGGTATCTTTCTAAGTTATTCGACTTCTTTGCGTGGTTATAGGGTCCGAACTATGAAACTAATATGATAGTAGAGACTTGTGAGGTTACCTTCGATGAGGCCACCCTAACACCAAGCTCGATATTTTAGGTCCAGCTGTGAAGTCCGAGACCATCTTTGTAGATGATGAGGATGATGGAGATGAAGGTTCCATACTCGATCCGAGCCCTATCTATCCCCGAGGTGCCTGCTCGCCATCGCACCTCGTGGAGATCCCTTACCTTCCACTTCTCCCGAGCTTGTGGCTCGCTCCTACATCCACAATTGATGAGGTAGAGGTCACTTCTTCTCATCCAGACCTCTACGACACATTCAACATCATCATTCATCCGAGTAGATGATAGGAGATCTTCATGAGCGTGTCACACTATCAAAATCTAGCTTATCTCACTTCTCCTATACTCTGCTTTATCACCATATTTGAGCCCAAACCTATTTGGCATACACTTTTAATGAGTCTTGGGTCAATACCATGCATGAGGAGTTAGAAAATTTTTAGAGAAACAAGGTCTAGTTGCTTGTTGAGCCCCCTATTGGCCATAATGTCATAGGAATCATGCGGGTCTTTAAGAATAAACAGAGTAAGAATGGGATAGTCATTCAAAATAAGGCTAGACCTGTAGTCTGTGTTTCTCCCAGATTGAGGGTTTAGATTTTGTAACATTCCAAAATTTTATTTGCATTTTATTGGATATATTGGAATTTATTTAGATTTTTCTCGATTTTATTTCAAAGCCTAAAGCAAGAAAAATTAATTTATCAGTTTTCTAAAAGCCAAAAATAGTGTATTTTATTTTTCTTGAGTTCCCTAGATTTATAGTATTTTGTGAATTTTTCTAGAAATGTTTTTAAAGTTATTTGTTGTTTTCTAGAGTTTTGAAGCCTCCTAGTATTTCTAAAAATATAAAGCAAAATTTAAACTCAAAATCCTTGTTGACACGTGTCAAGCCTAGATCAAATCCATTCCACTGATTTAATCTCGCCATTCTCCTTCACTTACCTCTTTGATTCCATCCGACGTCCGTGGATCACTTTTCTTGCCACATGGCACTCATCCGATCGCCCTCCTCTTGTCCCTTCTCTCCTCTCTCTCCGACACACAGACCCACCTATCATTCCTTCCCCAACTCCCTTTCTTCCCAAAGAGCTAGTCGCCATTGCCGCACACATGAAGCTTCTTAAAAGCTTGCCACTACCCGCTTAGACTATTTTCAATGCCATTAACTCCTCACCACTACACATGCATTTTCGGGTGTTTCTCCCATTTCCACCCCGCCGCACCAATAACGCCCACCATTACACCGTGAACTCCCGAACCTCGTGCTCTTCCCCGCCCCTATAAAAACCCCGAGGATCCTCTAGTCCTGCCGCCCTCACCCACTCCTCATTTCTTCTCACATGTGCCCGAGCCTTCCCGCATCTTTTTCTCAACCGCCGCCTCAAGGTAATCTCCGTGAGAAATTCCAGAACCTCCATTCACCTCGCACCTTGTTGCCACCACCCTCGTCTTCCCGTGCCCCGATGACCATCTGCCACCTCCCACCGAGCAAATGCTTCACTAGAGCCTTCCACCGTGATCCTCGCCACCACCGCATTTCGCTCTCTTTAGTAAAAATTCTCCATCACCATTCGCATACCGGTCTAAACGTTTCACCCATGCTCGACAAGATGAACATTCCTTGATGATCAAACAGTCCAACATTCCTTGCCAACCGAACATTTCTTGCTAATGGACGGTTTGAAAACCCTAGGCCGATCGGACAATCGGAATGTCCTCTCGATCGATCGATAGTCTGAATGTCCTCTTGACCGCTTAGATAGTCCAACCGTCCACTTGGACCGATCAAATGGTTCAACATTTTTTCAAATCTTTTCCTTTGCAAAAATAATTCCAGAAAACCTCTTTTCTTTTTTTCTTTAGTTTTGAAATTCCAAAAGCTTGTTCTCCTTCATCTTAACTTCGATTGAGAATTTTATTTGAATTTCGAAGCTTGTTCCCATTCAAATTTCTAAATTCTTCTAAAATCCAAAAGTATCCATTTCTGAACTTTTTTAATTTTTAAATTTTATTTGAATTTTGTTAAATTTATTTTTGCTTTGCTTCTTTATGATAGATTATGACAAATCCAAGAGTTTGATTTCGATGATTCGCAAGACATGACTTTGAGCAAGACAAGTTACACTTTGATCATGTTGCTTTCAGTAATTTAAACTATTTATGTTGATTTTTAAATTATTATGCATGCGCATTTTTATTCAAATCTTGTTTAAATTTGATTTAAATTCTAGTTAAACCCAATTCCTTTATGTATAGCCAAATTTGACCTTAAATAATCATGCCTTATCACCTTACATGAAAACCTACTTACTACATTAGTATTAACTAAAAATTTTATACAATTGTTTAGCCATGCTTAGAATAATTTAGGTGGAAGATTTGTTTCACATAAAATGACGATTTCTAAAAATATATTCCGAGTTCTGAGTCAAGAAAGTATATAGAGTATTTCAAAACAAAACATGAAACTTGGTTTGGACCTAGGCTAATGATTAGGTGGTGGGTGCTGCATGCATTGTTGTTCGTGACACAATATTGATTGTCTAGCATAAGGGGTATGTAGTTTGAGCCTAAGTTAATTGAGGATCGGTCTGTAAGCTACTATTACAAAGTCACACCGTACTACCATAAGTCTGGTATGAGACAGACCTGACCAAGTAATTTCTGAAGTTCCAAACTTAGTTTTACTATAGATTGAATGTGAGTATGACGTGGGTCGTGAGAAGCCTCTTATGGCACAAAAAGGACTCCAACTTATGGATTCAAGCTCTAGTAAAACTCATCGACATGTGAAACTAATTTGGCTATAAAAATTATAATAAACCTTGTCATGAACTCTCACCATAGATAGGTTAGTGAGGTTGGTGCCTACACTAACTATTGAAGGGATGGCCTCCACCTTGGCCTGTTCGACCCAACATGGCGCAGAGGCCCAGCAAGATGCCCACACAAAATTGTAGAGGTGGTAAAAAGAGTGCAAGTTCACAAGGCCCTGAGAGAATGTAATAGACAAGTATGTCCTAAGGCAACACCTATAATTAAAGTGAAATTGCAAAAGGGAGGCATGGCGACTATATTAAGGTCCCTAGGAAGATCCCAACTGCGGGCTTTCTTTCTTCTTCATACACAAAAAGTTCTATCGATATACATTTTCACTATTTCGCTTGTAACCACAATAGCTTGGCGCTCCTCATGAGGAAGTTCGGCGAAAAGCCAAGATTTGAAGATGCCACCAAGGCACAAGAAGAGGTGAAGCACGGTGGTAGCGGTCGCGCGGGCCGTGGCAAGGATGGTGATCGAACAACGCCACACAGGGCTCTGGTCTCATGCGCGCCGAGGTGGCCATCGACGACGAGGTATGTGCCGTGTCACCCCGGTCGTGTTGATCCCACAGTGGACTCCGCACCGCCGGCCGTGTGGCGGGGTTCCAAGAGGAAACATTGGGGTGGATGGTGGTCCACGCCTTCAAACGATCCCTACCACCAATCGCGATGCTCACCGCTCCAATATGTTCCTTGATGCCGACAGCAAACACGGCGCAGCCTAACGCCAAGCCGGGCCCTAGGACTTCTCACACCTACACCCCGTCGTGAAGCGGCGCAGGCAGGGCCGAAGGGCGCCTACTAGTGACCCTTGGATCGCTACATCAAGAATTGACGGATCTCGAGGTGCCAGTACGGAGTTGCAAGACACAACGGCCATCCGACACCTCTGTAACGATGGGGAAGTTGGCACCGAAAGAGCGGAGAGTCGCAAGTCCTTGCGAACGGGGAACACTTCGACAAGCAAATCGAGTTCCTCTCTCACAACTCCGCAGCAAGCGCTCGCCCGAAGATTTCAAGATGCTCGCCAGAACCCTACAAAGGGACACGGATCCGTGGAGTTTGTGTGTGTTTATGAGACCGCGATCAAGGTGGCAGGGGTGATTACTCCACGAGGTGAAGGGTCTACCTCTTGCTCTTTAGGGATAGTGCTCTCCCGGTTCTTCACTATGGAACCAAACTCGCTGCACTCATGGAGCAAACCGGTTGTATTTATAACAACTTCCAAGGAAACTATACCCAGTGGGTCGATGCCACCGGCTCTTCGCTATCGTGTGAAGCCACAGAGAAGCTCCGTGAGTACTTTTTGCTTATTCTACCAAGATACGTTGTCAATTTAAAGACGTTAATGAGACCACAATTATCAATGCAATGATACAGGTCTTGGCCCGGTCGTTAGTCACGTGATAACGCTGCTTAAGCCCATCAAAACGGTGGTCAAGCTCTTCAAAAGATGGAGAAGTATGCCGAGTGGAGGAGGATGCTGGCCATCAAGGAGATGTCCTTGCTCCAAGGAGAGCCAGTGGACGCCAAGAAAG
Organism: Melocanna baccifera; assembly: GCA_036346265.1. NCBI lineage: Eukaryota > Viridiplantae > Streptophyta > Magnoliopsida > Poales > Poaceae > Melocanna > Melocanna baccifera. Next base: position 11,842,691 of record CM070710.1, read on the forward strand.
TTCCAATCGTGGCAATGTGAAAACCAGGCGACATCGTGATGTCCTGGCATCGATGGCGAGGAGTCGTGGGATGACCATACCTCGCTGGTCGAGGAAGAGTATGTCTCAACTTATTTCTCGCACACTGATCATGGTGCCATCGACAAGCAATGGCTCATGGCCATGAAGCCGACGGCCGCACCAACATCCTCGGGAACAAGCTTGGCCAACGAGGAGGTAAAATACTCCGAGTGCCTATGTGTGGTCTCCACCGAGAGATGGTCCAGCCAGAGATGATCCCCGCATTGCCCGCATGATTGGTATGTGAAGACTGCAACACGCAGTTCGACGCCCATGGCTTCTCCTCCGGTCTCTTGCTCGGGTATCCTTGCATCTTGGTAGCCCTTTCCATAGTGCTACGCACAGCCTTGGTTCCTTCTTGCCATCGCCTTTCTCGTCTTGTGATAAACGTCTTCTTCCATGTCACCTAGACACCTCAATATTACCTTCAAGGAAGACGCCAAGCTCATCTTGCACTGCCGCTCTTATCCGTATTATGAACGCCATGCGTCGATCGTACTTGATATGGACATGCTTCTTGACCTAGACCGCTTCATACCCGCCGATCGCAACAATGAGACTTCACGAAGACTTACTCGGTACTTTTGAAGGTGGAAGGTCCCGCAAAGAGGAGGTCTCCGCCCGAGCACATCAAAATAGCCCGTAGAAGAGTAGGCCACCTGTGGTGTTTCACACTTGTAACTACAAAATATTGTGCCATTACATGAGCAATAAAGAACTTCAACAAATCCTCTTTGT